>JAJMJV010000004.1:0-500916 GCA_030563725.1 Pichia awuae
CCCTATAGACTTATTTAAGTTAGTTATGTAAAATATATATTTCTTTTAATATCGAAAATATTATACACTAAACATGGATATGTTACAAACCAGAATCATTGGAGCACAACAATTACACATCTCACATTTCACATACAAACATATTAACTAAACTCCTGGGTACACATCACCAGCCACACACCAGCCTCATGTGGCGGCGCGTCGATCGGCGCTCAATGCTGCTGCAAAGACAGGGCAGTGCACCGGCTCGCAAGTTCTTTCGCTACATGAAAATCAACAGGATTGGTGTTTTATCATGATGAACATAGATAGTTATAAAAAGGGATATACATTTGTTTGAGTTGTTCTGTTGTTTAATTTGGTATCACTGTTTCAATAACTACAACAATGTTTGGAGAAGTGTTTTTATTTATCTTAGCAGTCGTCGTCAATGCGCTCTCTCTTTTCGTCGAAGTGTTCTTCTCGATTTGTTATTCGGATTTAGAATGCGATTACATGAATCCAATCGAATTGTGCAATAAGTTAAACAGATATATTGTACCAAAGGCTGCAGTTCATGCGGTTCTATCAACCTTGTTCTTACTCCATGGTTATTGGTTTGTCTTTTTACTGAATTTACCATTGCTAGCGTTCAACTTCAATAAAATATACTCAAAGAACCATTTACTTGATGCAACTGAAATCTTCAGAACTCTAGGTAAAAACAAAAAAGAATCCTTTATCAAATTGGCTTTCTATTTGATCATGTTCTTCTACTATCTCTACAGAATGATTGCTGCGTTAATCGCCGATGATTTATAACCTCTATAACAGTCTGTAACTAATTCCTATAAAATCTCATTCTACACATGTTTTTCCATTGTTTCGTTGACTTGCTCCAACAGTCGTAAGGTCTTGTCCTTGTTAAACGATACCTTGATATTATGGATGATTTCGTCCACAATACTGCCATTGACCAGCGTTTCTCCATCTTTCAAACTTGCCAGTTCTTTATACAACTTTTCATCCCTGCCCACTTTTTTCTTTTCTTCTTTAAAACCATCCCGAGCTTCTTTCAATTCCAGTCCAACCAAGTTCCTCTCCTTCCTCAATTCAAATATCTTCAATCTCAAGTCGTTCTTCTCGATCCCAATCTGGTTTAAATCATTCTTCATCAATGAATTGCTCAATCTCATATCTATTAAACTACTGAAATAATCGTCTACCCGATTCGTATATTCTTTCAATATATCCTTACCTTCTATGCCCACCTTTTCCACATATCCATCCACAATCTTTTTATCCCTCAAATAATCTCGTATCATCATTTTTACAACATCAATATAGATCAATTTCATCTTATTGTTTGGAATCCTCCTGTATTTTATTCGAATGGATTTCCTAACAACACTCCGTTTCTTTTTACCGAGTTTAACCCCCTTCTCGTTGTCCACAGCCTTCTTCTTCTTGTCCGAATTTCTCTTTTCTATCCTCTCCTTAACTATCTTTTTATGCTGTTGAATAACATGCTTTTCTGCTTCCGAAATCCTAGGTTGTAATTCTGGTATCGCATCTAAAACCAACCCATCTAAATCAATCTCTCTCTTTCCAGTACCTCGCCGTCTCTTCTCTCTTCGTAAATCTCGTTCTGCAACGTTATTATCCATTTTAATATTGTTGTTCCAATCTGATAGTTGTTATAGCTACCCAATAAATCGCCAATTATAAAATAATCAAATAACTAATTGATGCTTTAAAGCTTTAACTCATTTCGATAATAATCTTCCTTCCCAAAAAAAAATCGCACCTTAATTCAAATCTCTTTGTTGTTTTTGTGTTGCATTATTCTTAGTGGGTTGATTTGTCTCATCATATATAAGTTTTTGTGCAATACAATCCAGTTAGATTCCAAATAGAAACATTCTTGAAGGAAAAACAGATTGAACATCATCTATTTATTAGGCACCTCAATTGTTTTTTGTTTTATTGAATTGATCAAGTAAAAGAAACTTGCAATAAAAAAACATCACCATTCCCCGCCTCATCTTCAAATATTAATACAATATCGTTGTCATATATCTATATAAATATACAGATAGATCGATTAAACCCAAATACACTGAAACACGCACATATATTTATCAATTGCATTTTTAGTTTTCTGTTTTTATTGCTTTTAGTTTTGCTTTTAGTACCCTATATTTTATTGCATGATGTCTGAACAAACTGAATCTATAAATCATACAACAAGCGACGATACTCCAATAACACCAACTCAGGAATTTATCACTCCAAACTCTATCCCTAAACCACCTGAAAATCCAGCAAATACGGTTCCTTCTAAGACTTTATGGATGGGTGATTTAGAAGCTTGGTGGGATGAAAACTACATTACTCAAATTTGGGAGAAATATGATAAACATGTGGAAGTCAAAGTTATTAAACCGAAACATAATTTACTTATGCATCAATTGGCTAAAACTAATGGTCAAGGTATAGTCAATCACTCTGGCTACTGTTTTATCGAATTTGATGATCCGGAATTGGCTAGTGAAGCTTTATCACTTAATGGATCCACTATACCTGATACAAACAATAAAGCTTTTAGGCTTAATTGGGCATCTGCTGCAACATTAGACTCACAAATTGCCCAAACTCCAGAATATTCACTTTTTGTTGGTGACTTGTCTACGAGTACAACAGAAGCACATTTATTAGCGCTTTTTCAATCTCATTTTAATTCGATTAAAACTGTTAGAGTTATGACTGACCCATCATCAGGATTATCTAGATGTTTTGGTTTTGTCAGATTTAGTAGTGATGAAGATAGAAAGAAAGCTTTGGTTGAAATGAATGGTCAATGGCTAAATGGTAGACAGATTAGAGTCGCATTAGCATCACCAAAACATCAAATGAATAATACAAGAAATAGACCATTTCAACAACAACAACAACTGCAACAATCGCAACAACAACAACCACCACATATACAGCAACAAATTTATTATCCATCTCAAACTCAGGATTTTAACGATCCAACTAATACAACTGTTTTTGTTGGCGGTTTAGCCAATGGATTAAATGAAGATACATTAATGGCATTATTTGAAGCATTTGGTCCAATAGTTGATATTAAAGTTCCACCAGGAAAGGGATGTGGTTTTGTTAAATTTGTTGAACGTAAAGATGCAGAGAATGCAATTGAAGGATTGCATGGTTTTATAATTGGTGGTTCAAGAGTAAGATTAAGTTGGGGCAGACCAAATAAAACCAGAAATTATCAACACCACCAGCAACCTATTCCTCCAATAAGTATGGGCATGGGTATGGGCATGGGTATGGGCATGGGTCTGTCCATGCCTATGAACAATATGAATAATTTAAACATGGGTTTCAACAATTTATCCTTAGATGCAAATGAGCATACTGTGTTATCATCACAGAGAATGGATAACTCTTTTATGCACGGATTACCTCACGGTATTTCTCAAGGTATTCCGCAAGGTCTTTCACCAGGTATTATGCAAGGTATGCACCAGGGTATGCCAGGTATGCCAGGTATGCCGGGTATGCCACCACCATTTATGTATGATCCATATTTTGGTAATGCAGTTCCACCGCCTCCTCCTTCCAATGGTTCAGAAGATGGACAACCTCATTTCATGTATATTCCAGCTGGATTTTCCCCACCAGGTGCAATTCAACATCCCTTACCATCAGAATATCCACAATCAGAAAATGGTGATGATACTGGAGACGATGATGAGGATACAGAAGAAAACAAGAACACTGAAGTGAAAGAGGACGGTAAAACTCAAGAAAAAGAATAAGCTGGATGGGAGGACTTACATTTATTTAAATTAAATATATCAATATATAACTATAAAATCAACGAATCTAATTCTTCGGCAACAGGCAATTCAGGATAAGTTTCCACAATCCTATCAATTTTATCTTTACCCATAACACACCAATCTTTTATGCTATAGAAATCTGTTATTTTTTTATTCCATTCCATTCTTTCCTTGATAACGCTAGTTTCTTCTCCCGGATGAATTTCTTTTCTTAATTTCCCTCTTAAATAACCTAAATTTTCAACTGCTTTATCCAAGTTCAGACCATCAAATAATGGTATCAACATTTTATTTTTAATTCTATTACATAATCTTGGTGATTTACCGTTTGTACTAATCATAATCTGTAATGGACCTTGTCTGTATACCGATCCAAAGTAAAAATCACAATACGCTGGTTTATCAGCTAGGTTAACATCAAGACCTAACCTTTTACATTTTTTCCAAATATTCAAGCTCAAATCATAATTATTTATGCATGTTAAGACCATTTTAAACTTGGAATTTTCAAATTCTTCGATTTGGTCCATATCAACGTCACCATCGCCAAAGACCGCATCCCGTAATCCTTTCGGTTCGTGCATCGTTAAATCATCCATTTCAAAATCCCTTACAACAAGCTTTTCAAGCAATCCTAATTCGTTATAACTTTCAATAGTTGGATGAACTGTTGGTCCACTTATAACAGTTATCTTAGCATCTGCAACAAGTAAATGATCAATACGGGAAAGCGCCACATCTCCAGCCCCGACAACAAGAACCTGTTTGGAACGCACTTGCCAAGCAAGCATGAGTGATCCACCCCCATTTGGTGCAACAACAGAAGTTTCAGCCATGGTTTTTCCAAGTATTTGTGTACTTAATTAATTTTGCAAAGTCGTATAGAAGACTATTTATCTGAAAATAATACAAGTGAAAAATACGTCAAATTCATGTTGCGCTTAGCAGCACAAATATTCCCAATTGTTTAACTGATTGTAAAATCAATATCGAATTGCTATGTAGGAAGTGCAAATAACTTTAAACAAGCTTAATTAATATAATATAATTTACTACAAACTAATTAGTTGAATTGAATTAAAAACAAATTGTAAGTTTTTGTTTTAATTAAAGATTATTTCAATATAAATTCTTATATATTGGGAGAATGCTATTTTTTTGGCGACGATGTTGGGTAATAATAGAAATGTGCTTTATAGAGTCTCTTCAAAAATGTTTAATTTTTATCAGAAGCATTGGAGAAGAGACTCAAAACACTTGAACTTATTCAAAACCAGAATTGACTTACTTAAAATGCAAAGAATTTCAAAAAAAAGAATTATTTTTTGAAGTAAAACACCATATTGAGTTATTGAGTTTTAATCTAATTACTTAATTATTGATCTATTTAATTACTTAGTAGTTCCCACATCATGTCTCCTTACTTCTTCTTTCCAAAAAAACTAGAAAGAGTTGATTGCTTGGTGCCCGCTTTAGTTTTAGAAGATTTGCTATCTATAGTATACGACCTTTTCGTGGTTGAAGGCTTTAGAGGGGTTTTATGATTGATCTTGGTTACAATATATCCATCAGAATTAGTGTATGTTTCGATTTCAGGAACATCTTCTGTTGTCTTCTCTATGGACTCAACTTGTGGTGAATCTTCCCTCATTTCAACATCTGAAGGCTCTACTGCATCAGGTTCAGGTGCCAGTTGTTCGGGCACTGGTTCTGGCGCAGAAACATCAATATCATCATATTTATATTCCTTGGTCTCATCAACAATATCACCCCCATCACCCCCATCTCCTTCATCATCATCTGTAAAATCGTCGTCCATCAACTCCATCATTTCTTTCGTAAGTTCAGACTTGCTTGGTTCAGACTTTGCCCGTTTCACAGTTTTCTGTTGTTCTTTCTGTTGTTCTTGTTGTCTCTTTCTCGAAACATAAACCGGTTTGTTGGCATTTGTTGGTGCAGTTGTTGATAAAGGAGCAGTCGATACTTTTCTTGACTTGTAAACTGGTCTTCCTTCACCTGAAATAGCTTCTTTTTTAACCTCATTAGATGCTTTCACTACCGGTTTAACGTATTCCTTAATTTTTTCCTTACTCTCTTGCTTATAAGGTTCAATCTTAACTGATTCACCACCAATAGATTCATGGTTAGTAATATCAATAGCCCCCGATGTTTCAGTTTGGATCAATCCACATACTGTCATACTCTCAACATCCCAATTCGCCTTGCATATTTCAACAACATTCCCTATACTGACATCGTCTACCTGAACACTAAAGATTCTGTCACCAGTATCTCCAATCTTTATTAAAACATCAGCCACCCTTCCTTTGCCTTGTTCTTTCCCACATGAACTATACTTAGCTTTGAGCCCTTGGTCTTTGTACGTGTCATAAAACTCTTGCAATAATTCCGCAGCTTTTGTGATGTTTAACCTATGTGTTTTTGCAATATATGCAGTCGTCACAGGCAATCTTTGAACGGTAACTCTCTTTAGGATATCTTCCATCATTGACTCCAATATTTGTTGCTAGAAATGCTCTTAAAGAAAGCTAAGATAACATTTCTATTGCATTTAACGCGTTGAAAAATCAACATGATTTTTTTCACATAATAATAAATGTATTGTTAAACATGAACAGCAATTTTTTTATAAATAAAGGTAAAGTAGGTGAAAAATGGTTGAATTAGATTGGGATAACGTGCCCAAAGATTTGTGTCCTGTGTGTAAGACGGACAAGTACTTATCTCCCGAAATTCTGTTTAAAATTAACCCAGAATGTTACCATAAAATTTGTGATGCATGTGTTGACCGGATATTTGCGCTAGGCCCATCACCTTGTCCATATCCCAACTGTGATAAAGTGTTGAGAAGGAACAAGTTTAAAGCTCAAGTTTTTGATGACTTGATCGTGGAGAAAGAATGTGATATTCGACGGAGAGTGTTGAGTGTGTATAATAAGAAAGAAGGAGACTTCCAGACCAAGGAGATGTATGATCAATACTTAGAAGAGATTGAAGATATTGTTTACAAATTATTGAATAGAGAAGATATTGAGGAAACAGAAGAAAGATTAAAACAATATTCGATTGAGAACAAGCAATCGATTGAATTGAATAATGCAAGAAAGGAACAAGAATATGAAAAGTTTATTAAATTGCAAAAATTGGAGAGACAATACAAGTCGGAGAGAAACAGATTGAACAATGAAGTTATTGAGGAGGAAAAGAAATTGAAAAGTTTAGGAAAAATACAAGTTATTGATCAGTTGCAGAATGCTACCAATGATACCGATCCTGAAGCTATGATCGAGTCTATTAAACAGACCATGTTAGAGAAGACAAAGAGGTGCAGGGATCAATTGGCACAACTGGAAGAAAGGTATGTCAGACAGAAAGAAGCTATTATGAAGAATCTCAATCCAAATGATATCAAAGATAAGAATAAGAGTAAAGTTCCGTTCACTCCATTCAATGGTGATAAGGTGGAACTACCACTCAAAGATTTCAATTATAAAGATCCATTCTATAATAAGATACTACAAGATGTCCAATTCACAGCATCTGGGTACAAAATCAGTGAATATTTCGAACGTTCACTCAACAGTTCGTTTATGGGTCTTGAATGTTTTATATCTGAGGAAAAATAGTTTATATATTGACTTTTAATTCTTTACGTAAAAACTCTTTACTGAAATGAACGCATTGCTGATAACAAATTTCAAATCCTTCGTCACCTCCATAATATGGGTCTTCGACAATCATACCAAATTTTGGATCGGTTCCCCATTCTCCAAACATTTTCACAACAGCTGTTGATCCTGCTGGCTTAATTTTTTCCAAATTATACAGATTAGATTCATCCATACACAGAACATAATCGAATTCGTCAAATTGCTTTTTCTTAATTTGCTGACCCCTATGTGAAATAGGAACACTATGATTCTTGCATGTAGCAACAGTTCTTGGATCCGAACTGTCGCCAATGTGATATCCCGCTGTACCAAATGAATCTATTTTTTTGAAGTACCTAGACAGGTTGTATTTTTGAACTGTATTTGAAAATACAGCTTCAGCCATAGGCGAACGGCAAATATTTCCCAGACAAACAAAGGCCACACTGATTGATTGCTCCGACATTGTTTAATCAAACCATCAAACAAAACCCAATTGCAATCTTTGATCTTTTCAATCTCATGTTGGTGATAAATAAGAATTTCTTTGTAATGCGTAAACTTTTTTTATTTTATATAATTTCAATGGTTTCATTCATTACGATACACAAGATATGTCGGTAAGGGATGAACAACGACGTCAAGTTGAATCTCTTCTTGGGAAAACAACGACTCTGCCAAAAGATTTGAACAATTCCAAACACATTGATGAAACTGTTTTGGAAAACCCCCGGTTATGCAAGAGTTTCATTGCCGGCAAATGCCCATATGATATGCTTGAAAACACCAAGGAAAACATGGGACGGTGCCCCAAACTCCATGTAGACAAGTATAAGTTGTTTTATGAATCAATGGGAGAAATCAAAGGGAAGGAAAATCTTAGGGAAAGATTTTTATTTGGGTATATGAAAGATTTGAGATTTTTTGTGAATGGATGTGATAAAAGAGTGGAAGTGGCCGAAGAGAGGTTGGATTATTCAGTTGAAGACAAACGATTATTGGAAGAGATGGCCAGAACCGTTGAGCAGTTTAGCTTGTTGATTGAAATAACAAAAAAAGAACTTGATTCTGTCAATGATATGGTCAAGCGCATCGAATTGAACGAGTTGCTAAAACATTATATAGTGGAGAAAGAATCAGTTTCTCAAAAGTACAGCTCTACATTAGAGAGACTGAACAATGTCGGAGAACAGAAGTTGCAAGTGTGTAAAATTTGTGGTGCTTATATGTTGAAGAACGACTCTGATGGAAGATTGGTGGATCATTACATGGGTAAGATCCATTTAGCATATGCGGAAATGAGAACAAGTTTAGAAGAGCTAGAAACTGTGTATAGATAAGATAGCAAGGTATGTATTGAAGTTAACTACATGTTTTTCTGTTTTTGGGAGACTTCCACCTTGCCTACGGATGGTGGGATCTTGTCTGCAACTTTTGCCAAGATATCTCTGACAGAGATGATTTTGTCAACCAATAGACATGATTTTTTCGCAATAATCGATGCAACAGTCAGAAACAAAGCCAAAAGGAGGATCCATGAGATGAGCATCAAAATCAAAGGCAACAATAGAACGGTCAAACCAAAACAGAGGGGAAGCAAAACAAATCCAGTGAGTAACGATGTGATGCGTATTGTGGAAACAGACATTGCCATGAGGAACAAGAGGTATATGTCTGACGAAAGACCGATAAAGGTCAAATAAACCTGTATGAAAGGACAATAAAAGAAAGGCTCAGTTAGTAAAATCCTACTGCGAAAGAAGAAATCCTCCTGTTATACTACATACGTTCACAAGGGAGGAATTATTGGAATAAACATCTATGAAACGGGATAAGTGATTGGCGACCTGGCTGATGATGGATAAGAAATTGAGAACCAATAGATTGCGTATGTTTTGATGTGGACTGTTTGCATCCTGGTTGAACAAGATGGTAACCAGGTTGACCAAATATACGACAAATCGATATATCATCCTCAACGAATCCAATTCATATTCATCATCTATCTTATGTTGCAATGTGTCTACGTCTAAGAACATGCTTTGTTTATACAGCTTGTTCAGCTTTTGCAAGTCCTGGACAACCTGTTCAATATTTGCCAGATGTTCAAGATCATCTCGATACACTTGGAGCGTGAGATTCATGTTTCCAACTGTTGTACCTTTTTCACAAGACTGGACAAATTGGACAGCCGGTAGACCTTCTGATGGGATTGCCGTCATAATGTTAGGTTTACTTGTTTTGGTGGTAATTTATCGGCAGCTGAAGTAATATGAAACAGAGGAAAAAAGGCTCATCTTTTGATATGGCAACTTTTTTTTTTACATGTGAAGCCAGATTTTGATGTTTCAAAGTAAAAGTGAAGATAAATTTAAACACAAACACATATAATATCCAGCATTAAGCTGAAGGATATATATATATATATATATATATAAATGCATATTTTATTTAATTCTATTTAACGTATAATATTTATAGATAGCGTACAATGTTTAGCAAATTTAGTAGTTTAACATGTGTTTTGGTGGCAGCTATTTCCTTGACTCATGAAACACCACCATTGGCAAAGTTGCAAAAAGATACACTAGAAAGAAGGCCAAACTAGTGGCCATTAATGAAAGCAGTATTCCAAACAAGATAGGGATAATTATAGGAAAGGCCATTGGTACTATATGAGTGCAGAGTTAGTTAACTTGTTGGAAGTGAAATGGGCACGATTATGGAGAAATGTTATGGGAAATGGGTTAAACATGGTTATTACATACGGATAAGGAAAGACCATAGAAATATGTTCAATAATGTCAAGAAGGAGGTTAGGTAAATGAGGGTATCAAAGTTGCTGGTGTAGTCGGCAAACCGAGATATCAAAGTCATTGTCTAAGGAAGAAGCTACAATCTGTTTATGTCGATTGTAATTTCAAACTGGTCTCCTGAATTATCTATACCTTCGACATCTTCAATTCCGGTAGAGAGATTCAGCAAGTCGATCAAGGATCTTCGATTCTCTTCAGCAATGTCGTTATCGTCTAGTCTATTCTTCACAACTCCTTTGTTCTTCAGCTGTCCCTTCACCGCCTGGTACATCAACCCTCTGACAATTCTCATAGTATAAAATCTGAACTTGGATTCATCATCATCAGAAGCACCAGGCATGTTAACCCGCATTATGACAACATACACTCGGGTATTCAATCGAGCCACTTTAACTTCTTTTATTACGTAGCTGCTTTTGTAAACGTCCAGCTGTGTGACGTTTGACTCTATCAAACTTTCAACATCTCCATTAAAGTCTTCTGTTGCGTCTATCGATGGGCTGGCAAGAAGTAAAATGTTACCCAATTGCCAAATCAATTTCCACGCCACAAGTGAAACCAGAACAGCCATCACTATCGTAGAAGTGTAGTTGATCAACTCTGTTGCATTGATAGCATCATCTAAATGATCGTGGTCTTCCACATCGCCAGAAAGAACCCCCAATTTTTTCAAAAAACTGCCAACACTATGAAGTTTGAAAAAACTTTGTGCAAACGGATAATATAGACAATAGGCAGCATAAAACAATGACAAGCCAGTGGTTGAACTGTAGAATAAATTGGGCTTCAAGCCAAATTTTGTTTTAAGACGTACCCACAATCCCTCCCTCATTGGTTCGTTTAATGTGATCGAGCTGATTCTTTTAACGTTTGGTTTTGTAGATATAATTGGTTCTATTTTTATCTTATCATTTACAACATGAGATGTAAGTACAGTGATGAAAATTGTAACAAGGACAAAACATTGATAACCTACAGGATTCATTATACTATCACCAGAATTTTTGTGGCCATGATGATGTGAACTTTCACCATCAATCAATGAGCTAATAAGTACTTCTTCTGCTATATGTGAAAACAAATCAAGCCCCACAAATAATAATGAAACAGATAATGCAAAACCCAACAAAACTTCAATACGACCTAGACCAAAAGGAAATTGTAGTGATGATACCCTCCAGACATTAAAATTGCTCATGATTTGAACTGTTACAAATGATAAATTCGAAATCACGTCATAAAAAAGAATATGTGCTAATGTGGATAAGCAACTGTTTGAATAATTAAATCCAAAAACATATGCCATCATAACTGCACACGCCTGTAAGGCACAAACACCCAATTTCTTTTTCTGTGATGGTGTTATCATGCTCAAAATCTCTTTTAGTGTTGGAATCGGATATTTTTCAGGACATTTTGGCTCTGTCATCGAAGCCAATCGAACAGGATCTTGGAACATATTCATTGAAACCGATGAGTGTTTATATCTGTGACCACGACGATAATTAGCCTTCGGCAGCACCTGTTGGCCTTGACCAAGTACAAGGTTTTCAGATGAATTGTTCATTGACATGGTCATTGAAGTGAATTTGAAAGGCTGAGAGTTACTAGAGGGGGAAGACGTTGGCGGCAAAATTGGCATTGGGGATGGTGTGTAGTTAAGTGATGCAGTACTTGTGGACCGTTTGTGACTTCTTGTAGCAGCTGGGTTTTTCATACTTTGCATCGAATATCTTTTGTTTGTTTTCATGGCATGCATGTCTAATTTCGATGGTGTATATGTGATTTCTGGCGATCCCATTGGGTTGAGTTCTCCCATTTTTATCTCTGGTATGACTGGTTTATCCAATTCAAAACTCGTATTTATATAATCATCATCGTTTTTTATTTGTTGTTCTTCGTCTGATTCTGTATTTAAATCATGACGAATAAAAGGACTTTGCAGTGATCTTCTCTTAAAAGATCCCGAATTCGGAGAAAATGATGGAATGGCTGGCGTCAACGGCGTTTTGCTCATCCTGCAATTGTCCAGTAGATAAAGAAGAAATACATCCACTTTATCGAAATGTGAAAATTGTCGATTTTTCAAATCTCAAATTCATGTTACATCATCTTTTTTTAACGGGTACGATGTTAGAAGTATACTGCAATGACCGCTTGGGACGCAAGATCATCGTCAAATGTTTGGATGAAGATACAATAGGTGACTTCAAGAAAGTACTAGGATTACAAATAGGAACCCCGCCGGGAAAAATAATCTTGAAAAAAGGGTATATGGTATATAAAGATCACATCACGCTACAAGATTACGAAATTCAAAACGGAATGAGTTTGGAACTCTATTATGCTTGAATATATATATATATATATATATATATACTTTATATTGATAATTTATATACTTAGTAAAGATACTGAAAAGACTACATAAAATATTCTACATATGGAGCTTTCTTAGCTATACGATGTTCAAAGCCTGCAAATTCATCGATATCAAATCCATCAAAATCCAATGAAGACAGTGGGTCCATCCCACTACTTAAATTATTCGATTCAATACGCATAAACTCCTTTTCACTGTCCGGAGAGGCATCAAAAACGTTAAATCTGAAACTGTCTGGATTTTTAGAATCGTCAAAGATCTCAAGAATGGAGGCCTTGTTACCGCATCGATAACAGTAGTTAGGGGCCGACCAAACAGTATTGACTTTACCTTTCCAAAAAATCTGATATCCGTCATTACACAACTGATGGGCTCTGTATATTTTCTCCATTCCATTAGTACGCAAAAACTTGTTTACAATGTTAATGCCAAACTGGTATCCTGCACCTCTGGAGGATATACGAAAATTCAACAATTCAATATCAGGATCACTCCACATCAAATCGGCCATTGGACCATCGTGCGGTATCTCCTTAAACCTATCGATCACAGAAATCGAGTCGATTGTTTGAACATTAGGCGACAATCCCCCATGAACACAAAACAAAGTGTTGTCAACAATTGCACTCAACACCAAAAAGTCAAATAAATCGGTAAATATCGACCACACTTTACTATCATTGCCGTACTTTGTAACACATTCGGTATAAAACCCGTAGTTGGTGGTGATCTGTCTTGATTCATGATTCCCTCGAATCAACGTGATTCGTGACGGATACTTCAATTTAAGTACAATCAGTAGAGAAATCGTTTCAATCGAGTGATATCCCCGATCCACGTAGTCTCCCAAAAAGAGGTAATTTGTGTTGGGAGGATACCCACCTATTTTGAATATTTCAAGCAGGTCGTAGAACTGACCATGGATATCCCCTACCATTGTTACCGGAGATTGCACATGGACAATATTACCATCGTTTACCATAAGCTCTTTTGCCTTAAATGCAAGCCATTCCAACACTCTTTCTGACAAAAGCTTCCCCACATATAACTTCTCTAAACATTGGTCCAAATCCATTATCTCTGCAGTATCGACACTCTTGTCTACAGTCATTGCTAGCCCTATTCTTTGGTAAAATCAAATGGCTCACAACAAACACTGTGTTTTACCAGGCAAAAAGTTACCTCGCCTCAACTACTTGTTCTTTTCATGTTGTCAATTAACTTCTTTGTATATTGAGGTAAAGGTACATTTGAACCATCTGTACAATTGCTTCTGTGGTATTGGGATTTCATAAGATCGTCAGCTTATCATGTCAGATTCCAATAGCAAAAATGACACCGAGAAGAAGGAGAATTTCGATTCTTCAATACCAACAATTCACTACCAAGTGCAAGAACCATCACGAACAAGCAGTGATAGCAGTGTTTCGATGCAGCCATCATCGTCAAGTCTAAGGACCAAGCTATCTAGAAATCCCAGCTTGGGATCGATTAATGAGCCAGGAAAATCAAAGGTTAAAATGAAATTACAGCTATCGCAACTTCAAACCCCAAGCTTGGCTAGTCTGCAAATAACAACTCCCGTGTTGCTATCACCAAGAGGTACACCCAATACTTCACCAGAGAATAGAACAGATAGTTTTTTCCCGAAAATTGAAAGTGGTAGTAAATCACATCTTGACAAGCTGCTTGAAGATTCACATTCAGGTACCGCATCTACCGACAATATTAAAATCATGGTCGACAAACATAAAAGAGGCGAAGGATCAGGTAAATTAGAAACTAGGGAACCTTTATCACAAGATAATGTTACAAATGAACGACAAAATGAGTTAGTAGCAACACCAAATGATGTTAGGCCTAAGTTGGCAAATTCGGCATCACCAAAATCTTTAAACAAATTACATCCACTACAAACGAAATTGCAAAGACTTTCATCTTCTTCATCTTCAACTACTCCAGCGACAAATAACAACTCTCCAAGATCTCCTTTAAATAAATATAAATCTAGAAACACGCCACATCAAGCATTGATTGAGCCTGTCAGGCCACAGTCTTCAATCTTGAAAAACAATTTCAACACCAACATTTCACAACAGTATCAACAACAAGAAAAATTGTACTTAAAAGGAATTACCAATTACAGAAACAGATACAAGAATGCGGACGATTATTATGCTAAATCCATTGTTTCTGAAGAAGGTGAAAATGTAATTGTTGGAACTGCAGATGCCCCGGAATTGAACAAAATGACCAGTCTTGATTCTGAAATTTTTGAATCAGATTCGGATTACAATACTAAATATAATGATAAAGACAGAGAATATGAATCATTAAAGGCATTGAGCCAACAGATTGGCTCAGATTTGTTGGAAAAAGAGTTAGAGAATATTTCTGAATACTCACTTGATTCAAATGCTTTACTTGAATTACTTAATAGAAATGATGAAATTCAATTGAAAAATACTAAAGATAATGGTTCAATCTCTGAAAGGTTGGAATGGCAAACGATGTTACAAACAGTGATGACTGGTGATGTCGTTACCGGTGAAAAGACCAAAATTGTTAAAATATCAGATCTTGAAGGTGAAAATTTGTTACGAGTTGGATATAAGGAAGATTTTTGGCTAGGTATACGTGCTAAATTATATGGAAGAACTGAAGAGGAACAGCAGCGATTGGTTTTATATCATCGTGGACTTGCCGATGTGACATTTGAAGAGATTATGGATTTCAAGCTTGAGCTCCCAGAAAATGAATCTGATATTTCTTATATTGATAAAGTTAAATTTGCATCAAAAAAAGTTAGTACTTTATTAGACAAGTATGAAAAGTGCCAAGAGTTATGGAGAACGCAAAAAGAAATGGAAACCGATCGTCCTCAGTGCGCAACTCCAGAATTCATAAATAGAATTAATTGTCTCAATGCATGGATTTCGGTAACAGATGCAATTGAACGTGAAGCTGATGTTTTGAAACAATGGGTTGGAAATGAAAATTTGGATATTTTAAAACCTGGAAATACTTTAGACTCAAATGTTACCCAATATGAGGAACATCCAGGAAATAAAACTAGTAATGAAGAAAACCAATTCTTTAAAGATGATAGACCATTTGTTGAGAGAATTCTGAAAGAAAAAGATATTGAAAATCTGTTCAAAAAGAGACTTTTCTCCACATTCTCTCATTGGACTCGTAAAGCTAAAAAATCATATCTTGAATATCATCAATATTTCAACGAGCTTGGATTACCTTCGTACTTAGAAAATTTATTTGTTTTGACAAATTTTCCATCGAAATTAATGAAAGAGATAATTAAAACTAGATTAGCATATGCTGAAAAATTAAGAAATCCAACAATGATGATGATTGATCAAATATTAGATGATTTGAAAATGTATCTCAGATTAGCCCTTGAAATAAGAATTAGTATGTTAGATTACTATGCACCAGTTGAAGGATGGATATCATTTCCTGAATATCAAGATCCTGAATATGATAATGCAATTATTGATTGTATTAATCATTATATAGATATAATCAATAAAAAACTTTTATTTTCTCCAAAAGGCATGAAATCATTTTGTACATTTAAAGAACCGGAAGAATTGGAAAAGGAATTCAATTTTTTACAAAACATAGGATTTTATATTAATGATGTTTCAGTCAATTTTTCTATTCAAATTACAAGGTTGTTTTTGAAACTGGTCAATAAACTTTACACATTTATTCAAAATCAAATCCAAGGCCCACCATCTGATGGTTATAGATTAGATAGCCAAAGATTAATTAGATGGTATACATCTTCAATTGCAAATTTTGGTCAGTTAAGGCGTAAACTCATCCGTTTTGAAATGCAATTATTTCAATATTTTCTAAATTCATATCAGTTTAATGTGTTGCCACAGAAGACACAGAATTTTTTCAATCTATTAAAAGAGTCAAATCATGCATTGTATCATAATCCTAAAGTAGCAGAAGATGGGGTTTACATTTTTGCATCTGAATCACTGGTCAACCGGCCTTATGACGTGGAATGTATTTTGAAAAATAGTTATTTAGGGGTGAATTTTACTGAAATACCCGAACGCCATTTAGATGTCATTAGAAGCTATCACCCATCAATTCAATATTATGATACTCCTGCACGATACGATGACAAAGAAGAAATATTCAATTTAGATTATGTTTTAGTTGTTGTTCCACCAAAAGCATTATTGTGGGATGGTGTAGTTGTCTCTTTCAATAATGTTGAGAAATTATCTATTAGCTCGTTAGAGAGAGGAAATGCACTTTTCATGACAAAAGGCGGCCCTGATGTGAATACTAATGGAATGTTTGAAATTTTCAAACAATTTTGCAGTCAAACAATCAGATCAAGCGCAATTATTTGTTCTTCAGTTCCTGAAATTGATGATAATTTTAAAGCTAGTTTGAAGTTATTTTCAAGAATATCATGTCAACTTATTGATTGTACTCCGACGATTAGAAATCAATGTCGTGGTGTTGGAGGATGTCACGAATTGGTGAATAATGTGTTTATTTTTGCCCGTGATATTGGACGAGATTCGATTCGTAATGTTGTTTTAAATACAGGATCAAATTCCAATAGAAGTACTATTATTTTGCGACTCATCAAGCTGGCTATTGAATGGTTAAGTTTCATAGTTGATGACTGCTCACCAACTGACCCTAAAACTTTTAGATGGTGTGTATCAGCTTTGGAGTTTGCAATGGATGTTACAAGAGGTTTTAATATTTTGACGTTGGATCCTGAAAAGTTTTATAGATTGAAAGATAAAGTTGCGGGTTGTATGTCACTTCTTATTTCACATTTTGATATTATGGGTGCTAGAGCAAAAGAGCTACAAAAGACAAGAATGCAAAATTACGATATGAAAAAGGATATTTATACATTAGACGATGAATCAATTGGTTCTTTACGACAACATATTATGCATCAAATTCAACAGATAGAGAATCAACGCAGGCTTTTGCAAGTCGAACAAGCAAGTGTTGGTAGGGTTCTTGATGATACAGATATGGAGAATCAACTACTTACATATTTGGCGTCTTCCTTTTCGAGTGTTTCAATTCGTTGGCAAAAGGGTAAGTTTCTGGGCGGTGGAACCTTTGGTTCTGTTTACGCAAGTGTGAATTTAGATACCGGTGGTCCAATGGCAGTTAAAGAAATTAGGTTTCAAGATAGACAATCTATTAAGACGATTGTTCCTGCAATCAAAGGAGAGATGTCAGTTTTGGAACTACTTTCACATCCAAATATTGTACAATTTTTTGGAGTCGAAGTTCATAGAGACCGTGTTTACATTTTTATGGAATATTGTTCTGGAGGTTCGCTTGCTGGATTACTTGATTATGGCAGAGTTGAAGATGAAATTGTGATACAATTATATACATTACAAATGCTTGAGGCATTGGCATATTTACATCAATTTGGTATTGTACATAGAGATGTCAAACCTGACAATATTTTGCTTGACCATATGGGCGTGATTAAATTTGTTGATTTTGGATCAGCTAAAGTTATTCAAATTCCTAACGGTAATGCAGGTGCTTCAAACAGCACCAACACAGGATCTAGTAGCTCATTAAATATTCCAACCAGCACGGTACCTACTTCATCTACAAATGTTAACAATTCAAATATAGCTGATGTATTTCTTAACACAGTTGAAGAAGAATACCCACATTCAAATTCAGCTACTTCATCACAATCTACAAATATGTCTGGCTTTTCATACTCAAGAGGTGGTGGTAACAGCTTTAATGATGCTGCTAACAATTCTGCCTCAGGAATTCCAGGTCCAACTTTAGATACCGAGACTATTGAATCGTTAATGGAAAGCAGGAAATCACATGCTCTAACGGGTACACCAATGTATATGTCACCAGAAACAATCAAAGGTGATAAATTGGGTAGATTTGGAGCAATGGATATTTGGTCACTTGGTTGTTGTGTGTTAGAGATGAGCACTGGTAGAAGACCATGGAGTACTTTAGATAATGAATTTGCAGTTATGTATCATATAGCTGCTGGTCATTTGCCACAGTTTCCATCAAAGAATGAATTAAGTGAACAGGGACAAGAGTTTTTGGCTAAATGTTTCACTATTGATCCACGCCAAAGAGCAAGTGCAGTTGAATTATTACAAGATCCATGGATTATGGCAATTAGAAATGAAGCTTTCAGTGAAACTGAATAAATGTCAAAATCGTTACATACTAACAAAAGTATAAAATAGAAAATATGTTATATAAAATAGTAATAGTAATAGTTGTGGTCATAATAATCATAATAGTAAAAAACGTAGTAAGTAAATGACTAAAATATTATTTAGATATAATGTTTATTTATATTTTAATATCTTTTTCAAGATCAAAATTTTCAGGAACAAATCTCCAATGTGACATTGATTCAATTTCTGAATTTTTAGAAGAGTCAACGTCAATACCAGAAGCTACATTTTTGATTGATAAATGTGCCAATTTTGATAATTCTACAAATAAATCATTTTTTGGAGTTTCCTTTGCATAATCAACCTCATCAAACCATCTTCTTGCCCATCTTTCATTATTAGCTTCTTCAGTTTTACGCAATTCTCTTTGTTCATTTTCTAATTTTGATTTTTCACTATGAATTAAATCATAATCACCATTTTTAATCGCATTAGCAACGGGTTGCCAAGCCTTACGACTTTCTAATTTATGTTGTTCTTCGATTGGTTTAACAGTTAAATGTTGAGCAGAAGTGGTGGTTGCATCAAAAAAGATAGCATCTTTTGATGTTGGAGTAGCTGAACCTTTTGAAATATTAGATTTTTCTGACCATTGACCATTGATTGTATATAAGGCATTTTCTTTCTTTTTTGATTCATCAAAGTTTTTGAAAATTCTACATTTGAAGGAATTTTTCTTACCAGAGAAATAACCTTTACCAGAATATTCGATAATAGCATAATAACCTGTACTTGATTGGATATAACTCTTTTGTTCTAATTCAACAAATGGTGAAAATGCAAGCATACCTTCGATATGTAGAGGGGGTAAAGTAATTAAATAATTTTCATTTAAATTTCTGAATTCTAATAAAGCATGACCAAATTGTTTGACATTCAATGCAGTTGTTGACATTGAGGCCCTAACACCGTTATAACCTTCTAAAATGGTATTGTTCTTTTTATTTTCAACTGCATAGGCAGTGATTGGGGGATGATGACTTACCTGTTCACTCAATAAAATCGTTTCACCCAATTTTCCATCTGATGTAGAATCTTGCCATTTTCCGACAAAAATTTCTCCAAGGAAAGGATTTAATGGTTTCTTTTCACCACCTAAAGATTCAGTTCTTGAACAATATTGACTTTTTAATGTTGAAATGAACCATTTGACAACCGCCAACATCCGTGTCAATTCAACAGGTTCGTTATTTTCATTGGCAGTAATGAAATTTGGTTCTAATAGTAGATCGACATGTTCCGACCAATACTGAGAATATTCAACGAGAGAAGTTGGAGATAGAATAAATGGTGGTGCAGTTAATGAAGATAAATCTCCGTTATACGAAGCTATCGATTTAATAAATGAGGTCCAAGTTGCTGCAGATGTCATTGGTCGTTTTGTTTGGTTTTTTTATTTTTTCAATTTGAAAATATTCAGACAAGCTTGTATATCATACAATAGATGAAAGCACACCTGTTATTACAAGAATAATCGAGAGAGAAAGAGTGCGTGAGAGAGAGGAATCGAATCTATGAAGTCGAGGAAAATTACAAATAAAATGAAAAAACCGAAATTTATTTATGTAATTAATAAATAATTTTCGAATTTTCGATTTTACATAAGATGGCTTTGATTTACACTTTGAAGCAAGCAGTTATTTAAAGAATAGTAAAAAACGAAGTGAAGAGCAACAAGAAAAGCAACAAGTAAAAAAAAACACAGTAAAAAAAACACAGTAAAAAAAACAGACAGTGAAATAAGAATAAAAATAATATATTTATGTATATATACAGGATATATAGAGCCTTTTTTATTTTATGTTATTCTATTCTATTTTTGATATATATATAAAAAGAGTTGAAACATTAAGTGAAAAGTGTTTACCACCAGTCACCTTGATCCTTCATTGCATCGGCAACCTTGATGAAACCAGCAACGTTGGCACCCATAACAAGAGAAGGAAGAGAACCATCATTGGATTCAGCAGAGAACTTAACAGAAGTTTCGTAACAGTTGTTGAAACAGTTGACCATAATATCCTTTAATTTTTGGTCGACTTCTTCTCTAGTCCATGCTTCTCTTTGAGAATTTTGAGCCATTTCTAAACCGGAGACAGCAACACCACCACAATTTGCAGCCTTACCTGGAGCATACCAGATTGCAGAGCCTAAAGTTGAAGCAGACTTTCTTTCAGCTTCGAAAATGTCAATTGCTTCTTGAGTAGAACCCATGTTGGAACCTTCAGCAAGGAATTTACAGCCAGCAGCAACTAAAGCCTTTGCTTCATCACCGGAAACTTCGTTTTGGGTTGCACATGGTAAAGCAATATCGATTGCACCAACATTGGTCCATGGTCTTGCACCTGGTAAGTATTCACATTTGGTTGATTGGGTGGTGAAAGATTCTGCGGAGGAGATGATTTCTTCTAAAGATTTGAAGGAAAGTTTAGCAGCTTGGATGTCTAAAATTTGAGCTGGGGAAATACCCTTTTGGTTGACAATGGTACCCTTAGAGTCAGAAAGGGAGACAACGGTTGCACCTAATTCAATTGCCTTTAATGCAGCATATTGTGCAACATTACCGGAACCAGAAATAGCAACTCTCTTACCAGCAAAAGATTCTTGGCCCTTGGTAGCCTTTTCAATCATCTTTTCAACGTAGTAGATGACACCGTAACCGGTTGCTTCTGGTCTGATTAATGAACCACCCCATGATAAACCCTTACCGGTTAAGACACCTTCCCATTGGTTTTGCATTTGCTTGTATGCACCAAACATGAAACCGATTTCTCTACCACCGGTACCGATATCACCAGCTGGGACATCAGTGAATTGACCAATGTATCTAGCCAATTGTCTCATGAAAGCAACACAGAATCTTCTGATTTCGTTATCGGACTTACCCTTTGGATTGAAGTCGGAACCACCCTTACCACCACCCATTGGTAAACCGGTAAGTGCGTTCTTGAAAATTTGTTCGTAACCTAAGAACTTAAGAATGGAGAGATTGACAGAAGGATGTAATCTTAAACCACCCTTGTAAGGACCTAAAGCAGAGTTGAATTGAACTCTGTAACCTCTGTTGACTTGCATAACACCTTGATCATCTTCCCAGGTGACTCTGAATTGGATGATTCTTTCTGGGATAGAAACAACTGGAATAACCTTTTGGTATTCTGGGTACTTAGTGAATAAGGTGGATTCGTTAAGAGTAGATAATAATTCGTTGTATGCTTGTTCGAATTCTGGTTCTTGAGGTTGGACCATTTTGTGTGAAATTGTTTAGTTTGTATTACAGAAAAAGAAAAAAAGGGGAATAACCTAGAAAAGAGCAGAATAGACGAAAGAGTAAAAGAGAGTAGAAGAGAATAAAAGAAAGGAAGAGAAAAGAAATAAAAATACCAAGTAAAATCAATCCCTTCTAATAGAATGAAAGAAATAAACTTTTCCACAAGGGAATAAGACTTAGTTTAAATACAAGTTACACATTTTCCAATTCAACAAGTTACGGAAAACGTTTCTGCAACAAGGTAAGAAATTCATCCATCATAGAAAAAGCTTTCGCAAATGCCGGTCCGGAAAATATGTCAGAATACGCCGATCCATCGTGTTTTCAAATTACTTTTCAATTGATCTGGATTTCACGCGAGGTCTCCAGTTTTGGGGGAAACAGCCACTGTAGCCACCGCAGCGACCCGGGTTATACGACCCACTTAGGGAAGGCTCCAGCAGCTGATGGGACAGCGGTCTAGCTGGGAAGCCACGTCATGGAGGCCGAGCAACGTGCGGAGCGGCCGCAGTAGAGGTATCGTATCCACCCCGGTCGCGGAGGCGTTAGGAATTCCACGATAAATGCCTGATAAGGTTTCGGCGGGCATAAGTGCGGACCAATCGGCATGAAGCGGCCGAGAAGCGAGGCAAAAAAACGGGGTTCGCCGATTGTGTGGTTTTAATTTAGTCTATTGGTCTAGTGTGGAGGAGTTTATCGAGCTAATAGGAGCGAGCTAAGGATCGAGCTAATGGCCTGTTGGCTTTTCTTTTTTTTGACATGTGAGTCATCTGCCGTGGAACAAAAAAGAAACCGTGGGGGAGAACAAGGGGTGTTTGCGACACCGACGCCGGAGCCGGCGTCGGACGCAAGGGTGCAAGAGCGCTAGGGCGCCATGCGGCTATCGTCTTGCTCACAAACTACATTACGTACTTTCTTGTATAGTATTTCTTGTACTTTATTATACAATATGCGACATATCTGCAATATACTAATATAAATCCTACAATTTAGCGGATTCCGTATGTTTCAACAAACTCTCAATAAAACCTGCCTTCATCACATTTCCCTTGATCTTCAACTTTCCAGTCATGAATAACTTCTGTGCACTCACTTTACCCTTCATCAACTTTCTCAATTGCGCATCTTCGATTCTGATAGAAATGTCTCCCTTTTGACCCTCTTGTACGTGCTTAAGACTCACATCATCTTTCCCATTCAAAATCCAGAATTCCGATGCCCCTTTACTTGTGATTTCAAAACTCACATTGGCTGCAAGCTTATCACGTGTCTCTTTTTGCAACACCCCTGAGTTTTCGATTGTTTGTGCTAACCTCTCTAGAGCCTTTGTCGTATGGAACACCATCTTATATTTTAATACTGTAATATTCTTTGTCTTTTGCCAAAGCTTGCTCTACAAGAGTTTCATCTTAAACTCCAAAACGTTTGTCTGGTTACAATACATGCCCTTTTTATACTTTGCCTCTCCACCCTGGTCATAATCCACCGCTCATTGCCCGTGGCCCATTTCCTAGTCATTGATCCATCCCATCACTATATCATCCCAACCCTGACCCCGACCCCGACCCCTACTTTCCCACTGATTCTAACACACCCCTCCTTCTGTAACCGCTGCTGAATTACTCCGGCCAGGCCTTGAAAATTACCCCGAACAACCGCAGTTCCCCCGACGTCAACATTGACCTTCATTGCACCGCATTGCTTCCCCTCCCTGTACTTGGTCACGTGACCCGTTTGCAAAATTAAATTGGATTTTTTTTATTTTTCATATTTTTGATTTTTCATATTTTTTATTTTTCATATTTTCGATTTTTTGACTTTTCTTATTTTTATTTTTTCATTTTTTATTTTTTCATTTTTTTTTTTAGTTTTGCAAAGCGCGTCTGTTTTTGTTGTTTATACTTGCTGTTGTTTTTGTTTTGGATAATAGGAAAAATTAATGCGATTTGATGTTGTTTACAACACGTTTGCTTCATCATTTTACATACATTTGTTTTATTATCATCACAAAATCAAATTCAATCACGTTCTATTGAATTATATAGTAGAATCATATAATTAACACATTTATGTCAGCCGTCAAACAGAGTTATAAAGATCTTATTGTTACAGCAATTTCTACTTTGAAAGAACGTAACGGTTCATCTCGTCAACAAATTAAAAAGGAAATTATTAAATCTAACAGTGAATTAAAAACTTCATCAGTTTTTGATTCTGCGTTTAATGCGGCAGTTAGAAAAGGTGTATCTGACGGTTTGTTTTTACAACCAAAAGGTCCAGTTGGCCCAATCAAATTGAATAAACAGGCAAAATCTCTTGCTCCTAAAAAAGCTGCAAAAAAAGTCGCAAAAAAGACTACTACTTCAACTACTACTAAGGCCCCAAAGAAGGTAGCAGGTACAAAAAAGTCTGTTGTTGTTGCTAAACCAAAATTAAAGACTAAAAAAGCGGTGAAAGAAGAAGAAAAGGCTAAGAAGAATAAGACAACTAAGAAAAGTACTAAAACTGCTCCAAGCAAGTCTCTAACAAAGAAGGCTCCTGCCAAATCAACAAAGGTTCCAAAGAAGGCAGTCCCTGCTAAGGAAACCAAAAAAGCTGCTCCTAAGAAAGCCACTAAAGCTTCTAAACCTACTAAAAAATCTGCAGGTAGACCTAAATCTAAGAAATAGAAATATAGACTCCTATAGTATCATATCATATCATCATTTGAAATTTTATTGTATAATTGTATATTAGTATTTTAGAAAGCTGAACTAAACAAATCAAATATTTACAACGCAGGTGGTAATTCATCAACGGTATGTTTGACAAATTTAGATTGTTCCTTTACATCACCAGTTTCTTTTTCTTGGCCTGGTTCTTGGCCTTCTTCATCAAGCACCTGCTTCACCCCTTTCACTTCATCAATATAGTATTTAAGCATATCTTCAATTCCCGATTTCAATGTGATCTCCGAACTTGAACATGACTTACATGCTCCAATTAACTTTAAGTACACTATACCTTCATCATGATCAAATCTAATGAATTGAATATCTCCTCCATCTTCTTGAATCGCTGGTTGGATTCTAGTTGTTAACAATTCTTGAATTAATGCAACAACCTCTTCTTCAGGGCTTAATTCTTCGTCTTCTAAAATTTCATCCTTGCTGATCTTTTTCTCAAATTCTTCACTCAAAATCGGTTGTCCCATTGTCATGTGCTCGGTAAGCATTGCAAAAATTTGTGGTTTTAGTATATTCCATGACTGTGGCTTTATAGGATCAACTGATTCCTCTGCATATTTAACAACTGTTATGAAATCTGGTCCTAGTAAAATCGAACTGATTGCTTTGTCGTTCATCGACAAAAGTTTCAATGCAAGTTCCGATTTATTAACCGCATCTTTAATAGATGTTATTTCAACTGTAGATTTGGCCTGTGGTGGTAAAACACGAACACCTGACGGTATGAACTTTAACGCATTTTCATTTGGAGTAGTTTGTGTTTGAATGAAAAGTGAACGTCTAAATTCACTAACGCTTTTGATTTTGTGTCTCACCAATCTCAACATCTTTCTTTCTTATTATATATATACCGGAGTCTAATTATCCACTGTAAAAGACAAAAAAATACAAATTATCCAGCAAGAACTCTCCGTTTCTTGCAGTGATGTCGGTTCCTTTCCTTCCCGTTTTGTAAATCCGTCTGAAAAAAAAATGAAAAATGAAAAAATGAAAAATAAGCGAACCCTTATTTCCGAAGCAATGGCACGTTGCGGAGATAACAGGAACAACTTCAACAAAAGGTTTTACGAAGTTACATGGTGAATTGATATGGAGGACATTGGCCGTAGTATATGCGAATGCCGGAATCCAGCGGCTAGGAACCGGACACTGAAAACTTGGAATGTGTTCTAAACGAAAAAAAAAGAGTTAGTTCATTTTATTTTTTATCCATTGGATTATCTATGCGTTCATATATCCATTCGTTTCACAGGTTCATTGATTCGTTAATCTGTTTTTAATTTGTGGTTAATTTATTGGTCCATTAATTTTTTTTTTTGACTTTTTCTTCAGATATATATCTATATATACCCCTTTTTGTATTTTTGATGAGTTATCCAGTAACATTAAAAATCATCTGATTTCATTTCCTCATTCTTGGAGGTTTATTACCTTTATTATAAACCACCCTTTCCATAACCCAATCAATAGCTTCATGCACACCCTCACCTGTTCGTGCACTGATCGGTAATACTCTTGAATCTTGTGCATTCAAAGATTCTGCAATTGGATTGAATATCTCTTTGATACCTGCTAGGTCCAACTTACCAGGAACATCTGCGTCTTGTTTGTTAGCAAGCATAAGTACCGGTAACCCTTCTGTTTTATCATCTTTTATAATCGTCAATAATGTCTCTTTACATTCGATCAATCTATCTGCATCACACGAATCAATAACAAAAACAATGGCATGCGCTTGTCCATAATATTCCTCCCATAGTTCACGTAACGAATCTTGTCCACCAACATCCCAAAATTTCAAATGGATTTCTCCGACCGTCAAAGTAGCCATGTTTTGCCCAACTGTAGGTAATATTCTAGTAGCAGGTACCTTTGTGTAATTGGGTATATAATTTGCCTTCAATTCTTCCAAAAGCGTGGTTTTACCTGCATTGTCTAATCCTAAAATTAAAACTGAATACTCAGGCCATAGCGTGAATTGATCATATATATGCTTTGCCAAATGAAACATACTTATTATACTAAGAACAAGTTGATTTCTGCCTTCATCTGTTTTCAAACAAAATGTTTCTCTCATGTTTTTTTAATGTTTCTCGAATTTAAAACATTTTTTCAACTTTTTCATCATCATTATCACTAATTTCGATTCTCTCGACCATAACATTCTTTTATTAAGTGAGAGAAACAACAATAATACCAGCAAATGAGACCAACATTAAACATTTTAGGCAGATCATCATGGAAAGGTCCGTTTGTGGTCCCACTTCCTATTGCACAAGCAAAGAAAAATGGTACACCAATTAGAACAAATGCCAGAGCATGCACGATTTTACCACAATTTGTGGGATTGAAATTTCAAATTCACAACGGTAGAGACTATGTGCAGGTTGAAATCACTGAAAATATGGTTGGTTCAAAGCTTGGTGAATTTGCGCATACCAGAAAGAGATGGTCTTACACTCAAACTAAAAATAAATAATATCTGTACATATCTAAAAAATTTTATAAATTAACGATTATATCTTGTATCTATAAGACGTTCTTCTCTTAGTTTACCAGTTCTATCTTGAATTGGCCATTTGCCCCATCCACCCAACCTGATTACCAAACATGTAGCGTTATCATCTCCACCTATACATTCCACAAAACTAACAACCTCTTCTGCACATTTGGCAGGACTACCTTTATTAACACCTCTGTTATTATAAGTGGTCATTATTAAATCAACAATTTCTTGATCTGATAGATTATTGGTTACTCCGTCACTAACAAGGACTAGGAAACATTCATCACCACCAAAATCTGATATCTTGTTGTTATTGTAAATTTCAGCATTTTCCTTTTTAAATTTAGCTAACTTCATACAATCTCCAATTAAATATTCAGTAATCTCTGGTTCGGCACTCACACCTTTATCCTTAGCTGAAATATCCCCAAAAGATCTCGTATTGGCCAGATTCAAAAATCTTTCCTCACCAAACGAATCAGTCATGATTAAACTAGCAGACAGTTTCCTCAATCGATTAGCTTCAATTGGATTTGACGGATGATGGTCTTTACTCAAAGAATGTGCTAAACCTTCTCTATCACATATAATAGCTCTAGTATCTCCAACGTGTGCAACAAGAAGTCTACTAAGAACATCTTCTTGATAAAAATATCTATTTCTATCGTCTTTTTCATAATCAATAGCATATAAAAAACATGAGGTACAAGTACTACCCGAATTAAAACGTTTTTCTCCCTTCATATTAATATCATTCTCATATTCCAAGAATTGAACATCAGTTTTTAAAAATGCCATCCAGATCCTAATTTTAAACACTTCCCAATGCGTTATACTCCCATCCTTAACCATCATATCTATCAAATTCCAAAAACCTTTTCCTGAATCTATATCATCCCAATCAATCCCTTTTTTTTCTGCATATATTTTCATTACAACATCGATTTTGCATTCGTTAATAGCGATACTACCAGCTTTTCTGGCCCATCTTTTCCAATACCCACTTATCTTCTCTTTAAAAAAATTCTTGAGATCACTGGCAACTTCCTTTTGAACAGCAATTCCTTCTACATTTTCGAATAAATGGGCCTTTAAATATGTTGAACATTCATCTCCTCCGTGACCATCAAATACTCCAAAGGAGAACACTGTCTTGTTTATATCCGGACTTGACTTCGTATAAGTAGGTTCCTCAATTCTGGTCCAATCTTCTAATTCTCTTCCAATTAAAGATCCTGGCTCTAAATCTAGTACTGAGGTCTGCCATCGATCCTCATTGTACAATCGGTTTACTCTACTCGTATAATATCCAAAGTTGGAAGGTACTTTGAGTAAGTCCACTTGAAAATTTATAGTTGATTTCGGATTGATTGTATTAATAGTCAAATGTTGTGATATACAACGACGACCTAATCGTTTTAACAAGCTTTGCATTTGGTTTAATTGCAAAAAGAAATGCATGTCCGCTATTAAAGGTTTTTGTTGCAATAAGACAACATGTTTAAATATTTTTCGTGATTTTAAGTTTCCTTTTTCGGATAACCCATGAGATAGGCAAGAGTTTATACCAAGGAGGAAATAGAGCAAACGATAGAAAGACTGTCAAAGAACACATAGACATAATGAAACCCAGTAGTAGGATTGTTGTTCATTACACCAATTGATAATAGCAGAAAAGTTGGTCAAATTATATCTATAGTACTCTGTTGAAAAATTCTTTAATTAATTGTAAAATAAAATAATACATAACTAATTGGTTTGTAAAATTCTCTATAAAAAAGCACTAAGCTGTTTCAGTAGCCCATCTAGGATGTGCCCCAGAATTATCCCATCTAGCTGCAATACCTTTACCTAGTACTTCGTCACCTACATCTGACACTTCATCATCCCATATGTTACCTAATAAAATACCAAACCAACCACGAAGTTTCTTCCAAGCCCCAAATATAGAAAGAAGAACTATAAATATGCTTAATCTAGGAACTAAACCATTTAAAATTGAAGCAATGGGAACAAGCTTAAGATTTGATTGCACAAATTGATGAAATGCAGAGTTTTCAACGAGGTTAGGATTTAGTAGAGTTAAAAAATTGTAGCCTAATGGAATTGTAAGACGGAGTGAATATGAAATAAAAAATATAGTAGACACTGGATCCGAGTTTGAATTGAATGAAATTTGATAAATTGAGAATAATCTAACTTGTGAAATTGAGTGAAGTGAGCAAATCATCATTAGTATGAGGATAAAAAGCATTGAGATGTATTTCGAACTTCCTTGAATTAGGTGAGAAAGGATAGAGAAACGAGTAGAATGGAAAGTCTCTGATTCTATTATAAGTACGGCCGCTATAATAAATAAAGTGAATAACAACATTTGAATAATTGGAAAAAAGTATTTGTAAACAAAAGTTGGGAATTGGGTGTAATTTGTACGCCAAACAGTCAGAGTATCATTGAGCAAATTTACTATATCTTCATAATATACAGTTTCTTTTAAAGTTGTATCAAATTGTGTTTTTGCATGTAAATATCTCCATTCATATTCTTTAATTTTTTCATGAAGGGTAACAACCGATGTAGAAGTATCTAAAGAATCTTGTAACACATGTCTTCTGGGTTTTGTGAATGTTGATGGAAGTTTAGAATTCAAATAGAGTACTTCATCTCTAAATTCCGAGTCTGGTTGAATGAATTCATTAAGGGCTGCAATTTTCAGGCATGTATCGTTTAAATCAAGTTTTGCATCTTCTAAATTTAATTGAAGGGAGGGTAATTTTTTATATGACTGGGCAAGTATTGTGGTATAGGATTTGGGGAAATAGAGTTTGGGAAAGTAGAGAAGGCCGTGAACTAATAAACCAACGGCTAATATTAAAGAATATATGTGAGAAGTTGAAACAAGGATTGATGAAATATGAGAGATATTAAGATACGACGGATGATATATTGCCAGATAAATAAGACAAGTTATTGAAAGGATTATCAATAAAGCAAGAAATTTCAGGACTGAAATAGAAGCAGATCTAACACGTTTAAGTATCTGAAATTCACCTGAGGAAAGGTAATACTGCCAAAAGGGAAGAATCAGCCATGTTAGAAAAAACGTGAACCAATAATTAAGCTTCCAAGTTGTCTCTAGTTGGTTCGAATCTGTTGATATGTCAATTGGTAGTAGGAAAGTAGTTGAAAGAGGTAGGAACAAAGAGAATGTCAACGTGCAAATCAATGCAATAGACAAAGATTTGAAATTTGTTATTCTTGTTATTATCAAAAATGACACCAGCAATGTAGCTATTGAAAAGGCAATCAAAATTGTCGCCATACTTAATGCACAAAAGTATTATAGAAAGGGGGACTCAAAAAAATAGAACAATGTACTATGAATTATATTCATATTATATATAAATAAAAGGATATATATATAATGTTTATCCTCGAATACAAAAAGTTTATTTATAATTAATAACTAAATTATATTATATTAAATTATACTATATTATACCACATAATAATAAATTATATTAAACTATATTATACTGAACCTGCAGGCTGAGTTGCTGTCGATTGAGGTGACATAAATTTATATCTTTTCTTCGTAATTCCAACAATGTCAGAGATCGCTTCATCGTCAACAAACCAAGCAACTCTTCCTGCTGCTTGTTCATTGATAATACTTGCAGGTAAGCCTTTATCTGGTCTTTCCATTATTGTACGCATCACAGGTGCCTTAGTTGCACCTTCAACAACGAAAGCTATTTGATGGGCATGACAAAGAACCGGTACAGATAAGGAAATACGGGAAGGTGGGCCACATGGCGCTTCTGTAACAGGTACACACCATGCATGCATTTCTCGTAAGGTTTCATGATTTGGGAACAGGGACGCCACATGGCCATCGGGTGCACATCCTAGTAGAATAAGATCAAAACATGGTAAACGCACCGAATCTTTTGACGCAAAGCCTTTTATAAGTGTCTTTTCATAAGAATCTGCACATTCTTGGGGGTCCAACAAATATTTTGTATCAATTGGGTAAAGTTTTGGTTGCAATGGGAGACTATCGAAGAGTTTAGCCTTGGCCTGGCCATAATTGGACTCCGAAGAGGTGAAAGGGACCAATCTTTCGTCTGCAAAATAAACATCCCATTTATCCCATTCGATGTCTTTTCTATGTAATAAGCCCTGTTGTAGAACTGTCAAGAGGGATCCACCAGAAATGGCGATTCGGAAACGTCGGTTTGGGTTTTTGGCATCATTGAGTAGTTTCGATTGTGAAGCTGCTACAAGATCCGCCACTGCGTCCGCCACGCCTGAGAGTTCCGGAAATGAATAAACTAATGGTACAGCAGTTGTCATTGAAAATATCTTTATCTAATATATTTAATGTATGTATATATGTGTCTTTGTGTCTTTGTGTCTTTGTGTCTTTGTGTCTTTGTGTCTTTGTGTCTTTGTGTCTTTGTGTTTTTGTGTTTTTGTGTTTTTGTGTTTTTGTGTTTTTGTGTTTTTGTGTTTTTGTATATGTCTGTATCTAGCCTTTGACTGTTGTTATTCCATCTATTTGCTCCAATGTGTATATATGCCTATATATCTATATATATCCATATATATCTAGATATACAGCTGTCTTTTATAATGGCTGTCAATTCGCAAATGCAAGTCATTCTTCTCTTTATTGCTCGCTGAGCGTATAACAAACAAATAATTATCGCCTCTTTTCAGCTGAGCATTTGCATGGCCTTTTGTTCTGTTATTACCAGCAATTATCGACTGCACTACACTGCATTACAACTATATACATGATGAAACAGGTCCAAAGCGTCTATGAATTATTATTGTTGGTAGCCAACAATGTTTTTCAGATCGATAATCATACATACAATGTGGACGGCAAACACGTTAAGGTTTCTGGGGTCGTGCCTGGCACTTTTCCACTGGCCGTAGATGACGGCCTAGTACAGGCGGTGCGGGCCGCCTTGGCCCAGGGAAAACTGGCATTTCCCCTCGGATCCAATCTCACTTTTCTAGGTCCTGGACCAGGTCCTGGGCCAGCGCCAATACCAGCGCCAATACCAGCGCCCGACCATCTTGATCCCCTACGCCATACCGTACGCCGCAGCCCCCCACTTCCTGATTTCGCTCCGCCCAGCTTTGAAGACGAACACCAAGTGCTAACCCAGCCCAACACCCAGCCCGGCGCGCAGCCCAGTGTTCGTTCATGGGGGGACGCAGATCGCGGCTTATTTGATCCGCACGCCGGTACTTCGCCGTTAGGGCCTTTGGGCCCTTTGGGCCCTCTGGGGCCGGCACCGGTGTCGCCATTCCCTGCAGCTTTGCCGGCGCGGCCTGGCTTTTCCGGAATGCACCCCACCTCCGAAGACATCACGGGACGCAGCCGATCCGGTAGCCGATACCCGAACGGGCCATACGGCCCGTTCGGTTCAGGAGGCACTCAAGGTCCGCGGTTCGATCCGCCAGGCCCGTTCTTTTAATACACCCGCGCTCCCCTCAAGTTTTGAAATCTTTTTCGACAAATAGGAAATACTCCATTTCTCTCGTACATGTATAATGTCCATTTTCAGGAGTATTTGATCAGTAGAAATTGGACATTTATACATAGCAGGTTGTATAAAGACAAAAGATCTATATATCTTGATTTAGTTTGATTTTCCTTATATCACACGCAAAACACACACACATTAAATAGAAGATACAATGCACAGATTGTCCAACATTGCTAAACGTACTATTGCAACTGCAACAAAAAGTGCAACAAAAACTACAACGGAGGCTGCAAGCTCAGTGAAGTCAGGCACAGCAGGCACAACCACCACAGTTACTTCTGCAGACCCTCTTGATGTTATACCCTCCGCAACATACAGCCAAGCACCAAATAGAGAAGGCGTCTGGTCTGCATCGCAAAGAAACAGAAACGATCTGTACAAATCAGACCCAAGATTTGTTGGAAAAGACTTATCAAAACAACCACAACCTTTGGCAGCAATCGAATTGATCAAAAAACAACCAATTTCTTATATCCATGGCAATATAGCCGTCTGTCACGGTACAGACTTTGTGCAGGGCCATCCAAAAGTCTATATTAATTTAGATAAGGAGAAAGCTCATACCTGTGGTTACTGTGGTGCTAGGTACGCTAGACATGAACTGGAAGGTAAAATCTAAAGTTGATGGTTACGTTATCCAGGGATTACTCATTATTATTACTATTATTATCATTAATTATCATTAATTACTATTAATTGTTATTATTATATATACATATGTGTATATCTATATCTACATATGTGTATATAATATATATATATATATATATATATATAACTTATTTATTTATTCATAACATATATACTTTTTTAAAAATAAAAAAAAGAACATTCGTTACTTGATTTTTCATTTTCTCTTCGTTTACGTTTTTTTCACTTGATTATTAACCACTTCCTTCATTTTTGGTCTTTTTTTAGTCTTTTTTTTTGATCGTTTTTGTTCTTTTTTGCTCTCTATCTTGTTGGTTTCATCTTTAAAGCATATACAAATGAATTTCTTACGTCGCTATTCAACACACCCTGATATAAAACCTTTTTCTCTTTCAGATATTTACAAACTTTATAGAGCAAATTCCAAATTATCCGTAATAACAGCACATGATTACATATCTGCTAAAATAGCTGAAAATTCAAACACCAACATTGTCCTGGTTGGTGATTCGTTAGCAATGACAGCAAAGGGTTATCCGTCCACTCTTGAGCTTGATTTCATAGATTATTATTACACTACAAAATCGGTACTTAATGGAATTAAATCCAAATATGTCATTGTTGATTTACCGTTCGGTTCATTCGAATCTTCAACTTCTCAATGTGTTGAATCTGCAATTAAATTAATGAAATTGGGTAAGATTGGCTCGATAAAACTAGAGGGCAGTTATGAATTAACTGACAAAATAAAAGCACTAACTCAATCTGGTATACCAATTACTGGTCATATCGGTCTACAACCTCAAAAGTTTAATTTAATTGGAGGTTTCAAAGCTCAAGGTACAACTGCTAGTAATGCTCTAGAAGTATATAAACAAGCTTTACATTTACAAAATTCCGGTTGTAAAATGATAGTTTTAGAATGTATACCCGAAAAAGTTGCTGAATATATTACTAACAAACTGGATATTCCAACTATTGGTATTGGTGCAGGTCCTAAAACTTCTGGACAAGTGTTGGTTATTGCTGATGCATTAGGTATGACGGGATCTAAACCACCTAAGTTTGTTAAACAGTATGGTAATTTTTATCAAGAGTCTGTGAATGCTTTGAACTTATTTGATGATGAAATTAAAACATCCTTTTTTCCTGAATCTGGAACACACACTTATAAAATGAAAGAGGATGAATTTTATAATTTTGAAAAGGAAGCTGATAGAATCTTGTAATTCTTGCATATATACTATAGATACGATCTATTTAACAATAACTGTACCGCCGTGTGTAGGAATAACTACATTATCTTTTAAACCCTTCTCTATAGCATTTGCTCTCAACATCTTTCCTGGCTCAAGATAATGTTCACTACTCAAAACAAATGTACCCCAGTGTACACCGACCATTTTACTGATACCCATTTCCTTCATAATTTCTAAACTTTCCGCTGGACTTATGTGTCTAGGTTTCTGATGCCATTCTGGACAATACTGTCCAACGGGTAATGCAGCCAACTTAACTGGTCCATACATTTTTCCAATTTTTTCAAATAATCCACTAACATATCCTGTATCACCTCCATGGTAAAATAATGACTCCTTGTTTCTTCTGATCATAAAACTACACCACAAAGATTCATTTGCATCTATTAATTTACGACCTGACCAATGCATAGCTGGTAAACAAATTATTTCATATTCATCATCCAACATTAATGTGTCCCACCAACTCAATTCAAATATTCTATTTTTCTGCACACCATTTTCTAACAGATATTTTCCAACTCCTATTGGAACAATCCACTTCCCTTTTTCTCCCACTGCTTTTATACTTTTACCATCCAAATGATCTGGATGATCATGACTTACTAAAATGTAATCTACATCGACATCAACTTTATCAATTGGACATGGTACAATACGCTTGGGTCCAAATGTCTCATTCACAATCCAGTCTTCAAACATTGGATCCATTAAAAATCTTCTCCCTCCTGTATACAACAATCCACAACTCTGACCAAGCCATGTGTACCCCACGCCTTTATCACATTCGTCATCTAAACTTTCCATCTCTTCCTTATTCACTTTTTTCCATCCAAGACTTTTTTTTACTACTTCAATATCACCTGGAACTCCACCTTTACGTTCTTCAAATCGACTAAACTCAATCAGACGCATGATTAAGAATTCGTAGATAGTTTGTGGTCGGTACTCTACGAATGGGTTTTCGTATCTCCCATGTAGTTTCAGCACCTCAAACTTTTCATCTTCTGATCGACCTTTTATAATCTGATGGGTTTGAAAATAATTATATGTTGTGTATGTCGTGTAACTTCCAAGGACATAGATTAGTGGTTTTAGAACTTTACGCATATTTGATCTTCTTCTGTTTCATGACCTTACAGCTCTATTATACTGTAATGACGTCGGTGCTGGTGGTTGTGAAATTTTTCATCTTCCTTGTCGTGAAATAGGGGGCTCAGCCATGTTGACTCAATTATTGATGGAATAAGCAGTAATTGAAAAACAGTTTTAAGCGGTAAGAGTAATAGTCCTATAAAAACAAAAACTATAAAATAATTGGCTTGTAAAATTTGATTCTGCACTTGAGAGAACATTCTTTTTCTCTTTTTTTATCTCCTTTCAAAATTTAGTACACAAAAAAACCAACTTTTCATACAAACATATAAAATTTCATCTTGTGATATTACGAATATTGCACTCGAATATTCAAATAAAATTGCTCACTGTTTTGAAACATAACATTGAATATTTTCTTGTCATATTTCTATTTTGATTTTATTGGTTGTTAAATTACAAGTGCAGTAAATCTTACCAGTAAAAACAAATTGACAAATAATAGCTGAACTTGCAACCATAATCATTTCTTTTTTTTCTGAATGGCCAGCACCGTGATATAATACAATAAGGAGTGATTTCGTCTACCTGTAACAAATATCTAACGCATTTGTTTGTCAGAAGATAAAATATTGGTAAAATCACAACTTGGTTCTGTCAACTCTATCATAAAAATTTGATTACTGTAGGAGATTTGATGTTATTCTCACACTTGCTCGTGAGCTTTGGTTATAGTTGCTGGCCCTCTAAAAGCAATATTTTCGTTATCATTTTTATTTTTATCTTCATCATTTTTCGTTTCCTTATTACCCGCCTTTTCATCCTCTTCATCCTCTTCATCCTCTTCATCCTCTTCATCCTCTTCATCCTCTTCATCCTCTTCATCCTCTTCATCCTCTTCATCCTCTTCATCCTCTTCATCCTCTTCATCACACTCATCTTCTTCATCTTCTTCATCTTCCTCTTCATCTTCCTCTTCATCTTCTTCATCCTCCTCTTCATCACACTCATCTTCAAGTCCATTATCTTCTTCTGTGCCTTTTCCTTCATTTTCTTTTGCTTCCCTCTTCTTAGCCTTCATAACTTCTTTTAATTTTTTAACTGTAATATCAACAACTTCACTCCATTCTCTCATACCACCCATTCCAATATCACCGCACACTAAAACTTTCTCAACTGGTCTTAAAACATCAATAAATTTCAGATCTTCTTTAACACATTCTAAATGAATCCTAGTCATTGGATTTCGGTACATAAAAGTATTCATTGCTGGTGCAATTAACATCGGTACTGCAGGATTCCAAACCCTAACTATACTTGTAAGTAAATTGTCAGCTAGTCCATTGGCTATTTTAGCTAAAGTATTAGCACTCAATGGTGCAATTAACAATATATCAGCCCATTTACGTAATTCCACATGTAAAATTGGATCTCCTGGCTTTATCTTATTCATTGGTGCACTCCACTCTTCTTGTTCTCTCCATATTTTTACTTCGGTTGAAATTTTCATGCCTCTTAAGAAATGTTCTGCCGCTCTGGTAACAACAAGTTGGATGCTGACTTTATCCGTACCATAAATTTTAAATAACTTATCAATTATGAGTGGAATTTTTATAGTTGCAACTGATCCTGTTGCCCCTATTAAAATATGAATTTTGTCATCGTCTTCTTTACACAAATATTTTGTAAAAGGAACGATAGGCCCAATCGGTGGAGTCACTACAGTTTTGGTCACTTTTTTCTTTAACACAGGTACTCCTGAAGATAATGCAGTTACACTAGTGGTAGAACTTGCTCTGCTTAAATCAATAGCCTGAAATTGAACTGATGACTTCCTCGTACTTGGAATTGATCCAATAGAATAGTTTTCTTCATTAAATTGTGACGCTGGTGAATTTATTACTGATGTACCAGCTAAATCAAAAGTTAAGGGTGGTGAACGGACGTTTTCCTTTCTTGAAAGGCTTGCTTGAGAAAATGTAGTGGGCGTATTCATCATTGGCGTAGTAGTAATTGGGTTTATTATCAAACCTGGACTGGTATTATTTAGTAAACTGATATTTGTAAATCCTGTTGCACTCTGTGGAGTTGTAGCTGTTGATGTCGTAGGTGGTGCATTTGGTGCATGTGGTGCATGTGGTGCATGTGATGCATGTGGTGCATGCGATGCATGTGGTGCATGTGGTGCATGCTGAGTGTGGAATGAATGTGGAGATGATGTAACTGCGCTGGTTGATGTACCCATTGTTGGATTAGATAGTTGCCTTGAGCTGTTATTCCCTCCGCTAATTTCAACTTTTGTGCTTGAAGGTCTAGCTGAAATTGAACCTCTGTGTTTTTGTTGATTAACTTGAAATGAAATTGTACTTGTTGATGATTTAAGTTGTGGAGTGATGGGTGTTACTGGAACTGCAGATGTAGGTGCAACAGAAAAAATATGAGATGGCTCGTTGGCAGTAGTTGTCATTGGAGTCGTAATACCTGATAAAATACTCGAAGGAATTGCATAAAATTGTGGTTGAGGTGTGTGGATATTTTTCACTGTTTCCAGTAATGATTCGTTCACATTGATTACTCTTTTTGGCTGTTCTTGAATATTGGTTTCTAGCTGTGGTAGTTGCGCCAGTTTTTGTGATCCTGAACTTGAGTTGGTCTTTCTGAAAATAGGTCTTGTGATTGAATTGGTGTTGTCTAATGTAGGTGGCGAAGGCGATCCGGTGGAATTCTGAGCCGACATCAACTTGGGATTTTCTTTTAAATTGCAAGATTCGGATTGCATGCTGCCCTTGTATAACACCTTGTGCCCGTTATGGTTTTAAAAGCACTACAAACTATGTTTGCCCTTCAAGAAAGAAAAAACCGTATACCAAATCCGGTGCAAATCTCCCCTGAGAGGAAAAAAATGAAAATTCACTCGGATTTCAAATGCTTGATTTTTCATGTTCAAATTTTTCATGATGGACTTTTGTTTTTAAAAAAATTGGTTTCGTTTTATCTTTTACCAAGTATATGGATAGCTGTTTTATATAATGTACAAATTTAGGGATTAAGGAAAGGTTGAAAAAAAAGGGAATGGAAGTTGACCAAGGGTAATCAATCAAGGGTAATCAAAGAGAAGGGTAGGTGGATCTAAATTACAATCAATTCTTCCTGAATTCACTTAAGACGGGATAGATGGCTTCAAAAGCTTTGTAGATTTCTTCTCTTTGTTTGGCACCCGTAAGAACAATTTTACCAGAGACGAAAATCAATAGGACAATCTTTGGTTTCACCATTCTATAAATTAAACCTGGAAACAATTCTGGTTCATAGGACGAGAAAGTACCATGGGCATATGCCAAACCTTCTAATCTGATTGGGAATTTAACATCACAAGAACCAACAATATTTTGAATTTTAAAATCGGTGAATTTGGCATTAAATCCTAATTTCTGGATGATTCTAGCATACTTTCTAGCTGCAAGTTTAGAATCGTCTTCTGATTTAGCACCTGTAACGACCATCTTACCGGACGCAAAAATTAATGCCGTGGTTTTAGGTTCTCTAATTCTCATGATCACTGCAGCAAAACGTTTCGGATTATATTCCGCATTACGTGCATGCAAGGCAATAGTTTTTAGCTCCAAACGGCAGTCTAAATTAACCGTTGCCACAATATTTTGTAATGTTGGAACAATTCCTGATGCCGAATTTTCTTCGTCATTCACCATTTCTTGCTCTCCTGTTTGGGAAAATTTATTTAGTGAATAATCCGCCTTAAAGCCTTCGTTGGAAGGCTGGAAAGAAGAGAAAATGTCTGTGCCTTGACTTTCCACCTTCAATTGCGCATCGGCGGTATTCTCCTCAGTACCGTCCTGATGGTCCGTTACCAATGCCTGGCTTTGGCCTTCTACCTGGGATGTAGGGAACGATAGAGATCCCTGACCCATGAACACGTTGGCCCGTGCAGCCGTAGTAGGCAACTTGAGAGAGTCCATTGTTGAACAGAGCGTTGAGCCTCCAGGGTTTTATAATTTCCTTATTTTCCAATAGAAAAAAACGGGGGAAACGCTCTCTATTTATAGGCGCGAGAAAATTTTGTAAAAATGGAAATATCCAGATTGGTAACATGAATCACGTCTTGGATTTTATATAGTAATAAGCTTACAAAGCAGGGATTGCAAAGGATATCCGGATTAGTAGGTGGTATAATGGATAGTTCAGATAAGACGGTGTGGGCACTGGTTCAAAATGCAGATAAGAACATATCAGAGGCGCATAAACTCTTAACAGGCATACAAAATGAACAAACGCGTCTTAAAATGGACTCTAAAAGGCTCGTTTTGTACAATACATATGTTAAACAATCATTGAACTGTCTTTTCAAAATCGTGAGACAATATTCAGGTACATTAGATGCAAATATCCAAGCTATTGTTTATTACAAAGTTTCTTATATCCTTTACACTGAAACCATCAGTTTAAATTTAGCCTCGGAATATTGCTCGAAAGGCATACATTTATGTAAGAGAAATGAACCCAATTTGTCATTGATGAAGTTGAAATTGCAGTATTTACATTTTCAAATCCAATTTGGACTTAACCGTCTAGCATCGGATTCTCTTGCCTATTTAAATGATATTATAAATGACGAAATACCAAATGACCCGGCTTTTAAAAACATCAAATTCTTTTTCATCTTTGTCAAGTTTAAACATTTCAATAGTATTTTCACAGTTGCAAAAAATGTCGCTAGTTTGGAGTATTTGCTTGAAACAGAAGATTTGGTTTTTAAACGATTGATTTTGGTGAATTTGATTGATTTTAAATTATTAAATAATTACACAATTCATGAAATTACTCCACTAATAGAAATATTGGATACCCTCTTAGATGATAATCCAGTACAGTTTCAAGCGATCAGGACTTTAATTAGTTTGCAACTTTCTCTTCATCAATTCAAATTTGAAAACATTACAGAAAATATGCAAAAATTAGATTTATTTATGAAATCAATAAGGCAAAATATAAAATTGTGGTCATCAAAAATAATGCTCAACTTTCGAATAGGTAATATAGGATACTTTCCTGTTGAAATCAATTGGTTATCATTTAAAGAATTCTCTATAATTGCATATTTTCATTGTGCAATATTGTACTCTTTCAAATCGTGGGATGGAAAGAATAAAAGTGATAAGCTTTTCAACATTGTAAACTCGTCACTTGCCAATAATAATAAAATGACATATTCTTCATTTGATGATTTTCAGAAACATTTAATTAAAAACAATTATTTGCAAATCTTAACCTCAACTTACCAACTTATTTCCGATTTTATTAAAGATAAGTATCCTCTCTCTCCGAAATCTCTATCAAAGTACTCAAATTTACAAAATTTTATTGATACCTATACAACCGACAAAAAATATTCAGCCTTTGAAATAACGATTTATAATAACTTGATTCCAATAATCAATTATCTTTTTGCAATGATTTATCAGAGAAATGGTGATTTTTATAAATCTCTTTATCATTACACCAACATAATCAACTACAAATCTGATTCTTCATCATTTGTAAACAATATTCTTTCTCAAATGGGACTTCCAGATACATCCAATGAACAACTCAAGTTGATATCTTCGCTTAATTCCATTCCAATATTACAGCATATAATTGAACAAGAGAAAATCATACATAAATCAATTTCTGAATTTGATATTCAGTATGACCAAACAATGATTAGGTTTAGTAAATTATTGAAATTAAAGGATGCTTTAATTCAGAATATAATGCTATCGAAAATATCAATTAATAATGATATTTTATCCTTGTCTATTCAATTACTTCAGCATTTTTATACATCAAATTGTACACAATCATGGGATGGAATGGATCTTACAGCAATACAATCTGTATCTCCGTTACTTGCATCAATAATTTATCTGATTAAAGGATACACATATAAATCAGATTTAGGATTGTCTGAATTGGAAAACTTAAATATAAAAGTTGGACACTTTACAAATGCATGTATGTATTCAGTTATAGCAAATAATAATGATACTAATAATTTGAATGCAATTGCAAGATTAGGATATTTTGAAATTTATAAAACAATGAACACTAATAAAAATTTGTATTCTATTGAAAGTATTGAAAGAGTCTATGAAAAATATATGGGATTTACTGATGAGAAGACTACTAAACATGTAAAGTTTGTATAATTAATTAATTAATTGTTAAAAAAATTTAAAAAAGGAAAAATATAACTCAAAAAAATTCAAAAATTAAACCGTTTCAGTTTTAATCTCAGTATCTGAAGATTCTTCTGAAATTTTATTAGTAGCTGCACTCTTTAAAGCTGAGGAATCTTGAACCCTGTTATCTTTCTTAGGGACTCTAGCCCAGTAATAGAATAAAAACATAAAAATATAATTAATGGCAATAAAACATGAGAAAATACCCCAATCTCTCCAACGTTTGTGGTAGTTAACATGAACCGATTCTAAATATGTGTTAGTGTTAGAAGCAGTACAGAAACCACATAAACCATCCTTTGGATCAACAGAGTAACCACCGTTTTGCTGCATATATGGACCAATATATTCTGAACATGTCATATCTGAAGGTGGCGCAAAATAAACAATTTCATTTTCAGCACAAACTAATTCGGTATCACCAACACCAGCTGACAATAATGATGCAACCCAGTAAGTGAATGGGTTAGCACGATACATGAATGACCAAAAACCAGTTGGGTATTTTAAAATACCACAGAAATTCAAACACATAGTAAAGAGTAAGTTTGCAAGATTTGCACCATTTTGTTCTTCTTCAATACCTGCAATACATGCTAAACCAAGAGATGAAGCATAGTTGAAGAAACCAACAATCAATAACCATGATAAGGCACCTCTTTCTGCGGTAGTACTAGTCGCCTCAGTATTTAAATAAAAACCTATAGGATAATACCAACAGAAGTAGGAGATAGTACCACAAAGAATATTCCATGGTAATTCCGAAGTCATTTGAGCTGCTAAGAAAACCCACCATGTAAAGGTTTTGGATGGTCTTTCACGAACTTCATAAATAGAACGTTGTAAAACATATAATGGTAACATTTGTTGAATTAATGTATTCAACATAACTGAAAGCATGAAAACTGACAACATTTGATTTTGTAAACCTTGCATTGAAGTACCGGCCTTAAAAAACGAAAAACCATTGAAAATAGAGTTTGCCAATGCAAGGAATAGTTTAGACCAAATGTATTTTGGTGTACGCCAATATTGTTGTAAAACACGTCTAGTAACAAAACGGTATTGAGCCCAGTAAGAAGATGCAAAACTTCTGTTTGCGTCCACCGATTGATCAACAGGAATTTCAACAAGTTCAGTTTCTAATCTGTCCAATTCTTCCTTGATTGCCTTTTTTTCATCAGATTTCATCCAAACTTCATGATAATCTTGGTTTGCATGAGAACCTGGTGCCGCACCAATAACTTCTAACATCCATTCAGCAGGGTTGGCCATCTTCGGACATGGATGAGCACCATTTGATTCAAAATAATCAATTAATGTTTGACAATTTTCACCTAAATCACCAAAATAAACGGTACGACCACCTTTAGCCAAAAATAACAATCTATCAAATTCTTTCAGTAAAATAGCTGAAGGTTGATGGATAGTACATAAAATAGCTTGACCGTGATTTGCAAGTTTTCTCATCAATTGACAAATAGACCATGCAGTTTGAGAATCTAAACCTGAAGTTGGTTCATCCAAAAATAACAATAATTTTGGCTTAGCAGCTAATTCAACACCAATTGTCAATCTCTTACGTTGTTCAACATTCAAACCTTCACCGGCAACACCAACAATAGCATCTGCATATGGACCCATTTCTAAAAGACTGATAATACTTTCAACATATTCGTTTTTCTCTTCAATACTAATTTCTCTTGATTGTCTCAAATAAGCTGAAAATCTTAAAGCTTCTCTAACAGTAGATGTTGGTAAATGTAAATCTTGTTGTTGAACATAACCAGTAGATCTTTGAAATGAAGTATCTCTTAATCTACCATTAACAAACATAGAACCAGAAACAACACCCATAGTAACACGATTAGCTAAAACATCTAATAATGTTGTCTTACCAGCACCTGAAGCACCCATTAATGCAGTTAAAGTACCTGGTTTAACCCAACCATCAACTTGATTAAGAATACGTCTAGTTTCATCTTTAATTTGAACTTCGTAACAAACATCTCTCCAATGGAAAATATCAGTACCAGCCGCAATATTATCAACATCACCACCAGCAATTGCTTCTTTACCATGCTCATAAACATTTGCTGGTTTTTCAGTTAAATCACCACCATTTTCAATATCAGTAACTGGGTTAGATTTTTTTTCCTTCTTCATTTTACGTAAAGTAGATTGTTGAAACAAAATAATTTCACCTTTTTGCAATGCACCTTTATTAACTTCAACTAAGAATAAATAAACACCCAGGAAGAACAAAATGAATCCAACAACAATACCAAAATTTCTCCACTTATGGGTATTTTTATATCTATAAGATTCATAAATATAATCAGTACCATTAATATAACTTAAACCTGGGACTGCTGATATAGCATTACAAACTTGATTTTCAATATTGGCAGAAGGGTAAGATGGAATAAATTTTGAACATTCAAATCTCACTCCATCAAATTCATTTGTCATTAAACTTTCAAAAATATAAGCAACAGGGTCAACGTAATTAATCCAACGTGACCAACCATGCATACTTGGGGTTGGTAACGCAAAACCAGTATAAATAACCATAGCAGTTAAAAAGACAGCAGCAGGTGGCATGGTTTCAGCTAAAGTACTAAACAGAGAACCAATAGAACGGAAAGTATGAGACATAACTAATGTGGCCATAAAATTCATCAACAAATAAAAGAAAAATCTTCCTGGATCTCTTCTAAAATTAACCATAAAATAATATATTAAATTAAAACCTAAAGAGGTTAAAACTTTAGCTGGAAGTTCTGTAATGATAGATGCAAATGCATCAGCAGATGGATGATAAAGTGCAAATTTTTTATGTTTTTCAACAATTGGTCTAGCTTCAAATAAAGACATAACTTCAAGTAAAGATGAAAATGCATTGAATAAAACTGCAAAGAACATTGCAGCAGAACGATAATAAAATGTTTCAGTATTTGTTTGTAAATTATAAAATAAAGATGAGATAATCAAACCCATGATAATATTTGACAAAACAGAGAACATCATGACAGAAGGATCACCTTTCACTCTCCAAACATTTCTTTGACAAATTAGCTTAATTTGCATCCAATATGAAACACGATAAGAAGATTTTGGTCTACTATGATCAGACTGTTTAGTTTGATGAGCTTCATAGTATAAAGCACGGGTATCAGTTTTTTCACAATGATGTAAATAATCGTCAATATCTTGAAGTAATTTAGTATATTCAGGAGAATTTTTCCAATATGATTCAAATTCTTTTGGAGTTCTTGGAACTTTGTCTTCCCAACCTTTTTTAGCAATTCTTTCAGCTGGTGAAGTAATAGAAGTTAAATAATCTGCAGTAGTTTGACGATCAGGACATTCATATCCCATATCTTCAAAATACTCTTTAGCTTTATTACCTGGACCAAAATAAATTTGATAACCTTCATATAATAACACGACATTATCAAATAAATCATATGCATCTTGAGAACATTGATAGATTGCAATTAAAGGAGTAGTTTCTAAAACATGAGCGGAAGTTTTTAATGCTCTAACGAATTCTAAAGCGGTTGCAGCATCTAAACCTCTTGTTGCATTATCCCAACATTCAATATTAGCACCACATAGAGATGCTTCAGCAATTGAAACTCTCTTTCTTTCACCACCTGATACACCTCTTATGAATTCATTACCAACTTTAGTATTATTTGTATGTGATAAACCATAAGTTGCCATATAAACTTCAGCCATATGTTTTGCATATGCGTCTCTATCAACGCCAGGAAATCTATTTTGAGGAGTTCTCATCTTAGCGGAAAATTCTAAAGTTTCACCAACTGTTAAATGAGGGAAATGATTATCCATTTCAGCTGAGAAAACAACTTCACCTCTATAGTTATTCTTAATTTCTTGAGGGGTTAAACCGTCATAACTAATAATCGAATTTTTATCAACTTTGAAACCGTAAGTTTGAGCAGCAACAGTTTTCAAAAATGTTGAACAACCTGCACCGGGTCTACCCAAAACGACTGTTAAAGTACCTGGTTTTATAAGACAATCCATTGATTTTAAAATATCAAAGTATCTTGATTTATCGTTACCTCTAATTGTATCCATGTAAATATCTCTTGCAACTTTAAACGGAAAGTTAAGGAAATTTGATTGATAATCAGCATCTGAAGAAATACCTCTTGCAATCAAATTTTTACATGCAAAACCCAGTGATGTTGGTTTATAATAATCACTATCAGATTCCAGTAATTTTCTCATATTTTTAACCCAAAATCTAGATTCAAATTGATCACTTGAAGGATCCAATCTTGGATCGACTGAATCGCTAATAGGGCTCACCCCTGGAACTTGAGACATCGAAGTAAGAGTACGTAACAATTGGAATTTAGAATTGTTGAGTTCATCGTCATCTTCTTCCTCGCCATTACCATTAGAGACACCATTGTTATGACCATTAAACTGTTCGATTTCATCAACGATTTCATCACCTTGGTCATCCTTTTTAACTGTGTTAGAATGTGTAAATTGTCTAGCTAACTTTTTAATTTGTTGATTAGTTGCATCATCGAAGCCATCATATGAGTTATACCCCTCGATAGAGTCATTGCCCGAATCGGATCCTTTACCCACAGAGATAGTTTCCATATTTGCTTCTGGTTGAATGAAACTGGACAGAACAAATTCCAAACCAGAGACGGATATGGGTTTTATATTTGTACAACAGGAAAAAAAGACAGTTTTATACAAACAATGGAGTTTGTGTCTATACGATAGGTTAATTCCGGAAATTGACCCTGCTCGGAAGCAAAAGTCTAATTTTCCTGAATAATTTTTTAAAAAGAAATAAATAGGCGATAAACAAAAACAGAAATGTCAATTTTCGGAGCTAACCTATTTGTTTCTAAAGCCGTTCGGAGATAGCGTGTGCCTAGCACTAATTCCTTTTTAAATGGAGATAGTTTCTCTTAAAACCGGGAGTTTGTGTGAAAAAGTATAGAACAGGGGGGTGTATAGCAAAACTCCGGCCTCGATAACATGACAACAAACCAAATCTTGGTTGCTTAATGCGATACTTTTCATGGTAGATTTTACTTACATTCTGCTGTGTATTCTGCCCTACAATTCCACCCTACATTCTAATGTGTATTTTGCCGTATATTCTGTTTAAAAGTACAATACAGGCTTACTAGTAATTACTGCAAATGAAAAATAATCGTCTTGTGCCGCAGCCGTTCCCGGTTTTCTATTCTGATGCAGCCTATGCAATGTATTTGTGGAAAACCCTCAAACTGGGTGTTTGTACCAATTTTACAAGAGTCCGGACTACTAAAAATAACCATATAACTTATGTAAAAAACCTTATAGGTGGTGGTACATTCGGCTCGTATAATCTAGTGTTATCATTTACAAGATTGGAAAATTAAAAAGGATGCGAATGTAACCTTGATTGTGAGCAATCCAGCAGCCAAGCAATACAAGGATGGAAAATTTTATAGAAAATCTTGCGGTGATCTCTGTCTCTGATGATCATATCAGATAGATCGTCAAAACACTTTGTTTTGTTTTGTTTTGTTCTGTTCTAGCTAGTACTAGGCAACTGCATTGCTCGGAAAGTGTCACCAAGTAGCAATGATGCAACGTAACATAACTCAGCTCCGTTCCGCTCCTAGGGCGCAAAGCCTCCGATACAGCACGGAATTAAAACGGTTCCACAACCCTCGCCAAGCCCCCTTCTTTTTCCTCCCAGAGCTTGAAACTAAAACTGGGCGGCCCCCGCTGCGCATTCGGAATCTCGGTTTTAAATTGTGCATTTATTAAATATAGTGCCCCGAGCATCCGAGCTGCAGCGCTCGCAATTCTGTGGTTTCTGGCCCCATGTGGCGCAGCCCAATTTGTGCGCCTCGTCAAAAAAAGGCACTGTGGCTGATAATGCAACATGGGCTTTGTCGTGACATGTGTGGCTTTTATTTTTTCGATTCGACCTTCCTGATTAGGGTTTTTGAATCTGGTGCTATCTATACATACTTGATCAAAAGGAATGGGAGTTTTAAATTGAATTTAAACAGCTATAATAGGCGCAAGTTGTTCCTTTTACTAGGATACAATATAATTGTATTTTTTTTACAAGACCATGGCAGGCGAAACACAAAAGTTATTGCAAAAAGAAGCAGAACCTTTTTTGTACTCGTCTTTTGAAAGTTCAGATGCTTATCGGTTATCAGAAAATGATAATATAGAAACTTATAATAATAGTGCAGACGGAATTAATGGATCGGAAGAACTCGATGGATCTGAAAATGATGAATTTGTCTCATTGCATCCGGTGTCTTCAAACACATACAGAGAATTGTGTTATCTTTTCAAAAGCTCAATTCCTATTTTTTTCACATTTTTTATACAGTTTATTGTTCAAATCCTAATCCCCACATATTTTTCAAGTAAATTGGGTTCTGTTTATATGTCTGCAACTACACTTTCAATCACCACTTTTTATTTGACTGGCCCAGTTTTGATTAATGGTTTTTCTTCCGCTTTAGATACTCTGTGTTCAACTGCCTACGGTGCTAAACATTACCATAAAGTTGGCCAATATTATATCCATTGTACCCTGATTTTACTAATCTTGATCATTCCATCAATGATTTTCTGGTCTCATGCAAATTTCTTCTTTGAAAAAGTTACAACAATAAGTTATCCAGATGATCATCATCTGGCGGAACTGTGTACTTCGTTTCTTGGGATTTTCACTTTTGTGGCTCCAGCTGTCGTTATATTTGAATGTACAAAACGTTTCTTGCAATCACAATGTAAATTTTCCATCCCAACTCGTATAGTCATTTCTGGTATTCCTCTTTCCATATTGCTCAATTTGTATTTTGCCAACGTTGTATCGGAAGAAAATGCAATTCAAGCTCCCGCAATTTCATTTGTCTGTACATATTGGATAATGACAATATCTCTTTTGATTTACGTTATTTTCATAGATGGATACCAATGTCTTCCCTCTAAACATGAAATAATGTCTTGGGACATACATACCCTTATAAAAAACAGTCCTATCTTTTTCAATTTGGGTATTCCGGGAATTTTGATGATACTCTCTGAGGCATTTGCATTTCAAATAATTACATTTTGCTCAACAACTTTCCCAAAAGATCAACTTGCAGCTCAAAGTGTAATTTCTACTTTATCTTCACTTGCATTTCAACCACCTTATGCTATAGGTATCTGTTGCTCTACTCATATTGCAAATTTAATTGGTGCTAAATCTGAAAATTATAAACCAGCAATGAAAGCAGTATATATACTCATGGTTGGATTATCTTTGTTTAACTTTACATGGTTTTATCTTTTCGGTAAGCAGATTGCTTCTTTATTTACACAAGATCCAATTATTTTAAATACTGCTTCGAAATTAGCTAAAGTAATAGCTGTCAATCAATTTCTTGATTGTTTTAATATTATGTGTGCTGCTATTTTACGTGGTCAAGGTAGACAAAAAATTGGTTCTATGTTATCACTTATTTCTTATTATATTGTTGGATTACCATTAGAATTTTATTTTGGTTTTAAATTGGATTTTAAAGTTTTTGGCTTGTGGATCGGGTTGGCTTTGGCTGTCAATTTCTTATCGATTGCTGAACTTTTTATTGTTTACAAATCAGATTGGAATCAAATTTTTAAACGTAATCACAAAATCGCTTGATTATTTAAAGATTTTTTTTTAAATAGATATATATTTATAATATAAAAGCAATGTAAAATAGCATAACAAAAACAAAACAAAACAAAACCCAAATTCATATATACATAACAAAGAAAAAGCAAGAAAATAAAAACAAAAATTTAAAAAAATAGTTCCCCCAAAATATTATTACCTAAAAGCACTTCATACACAAAACTGATTTAACCACAATTTTAATTTAGGTTGATTCTAATTGCTTACCAATTTTAAACAAAGTTCCAATCGTTGCAGCTGCACCCCCTGCAAATCCATATAAAAACGTTCTCATATTTCTCTCTCTTTTTAACCTTTTAATTTCATCTCGTTGCTCTCTAATTTGATAGGATTGTTCAGAGATAACATCAGTAAGTTTAGATATTTGAATATCAGTTTTATATTCATCATATGACCTTTTATTTCTGTTAGTAATACCTGTTTTAGTATCAAAATCAGGTTTAACCAGTAGATTCTTGGTAAGGGTTGTTGACTTATTGTCTCCAGATGAAAAATCTGAGTCTGAAGCAAGCTCCGATTCTAGCTCTTCATTATAAACACTGATATCCTTAAGATATGGTCCCAAGCACCAAGAATTATCTGACTCAATATTTTCATCAATTTTACTTTCCAAAATGAATGGGATAGATCTTGAACTCGAACCATCATCTTTTTCATCCTCTAAAGTATTATTTGTAAAGTTATTACCATTTTCAATTTTCTTTAAACCAGCTTGGGCCATTTCAAAACTTTCTACGTTATATTGACTTTGTCTCACTTCAGATTTTTCCTCCACTTTTTCTTTCACTTTTTCCAATTTCATTACTGTTTTGCTTTGTTCTTCGTCTTTTTCGTTTTTATAATATTCTTCTTCGTATTCGTCCTCGTCAGATGATGGTAATAACAGGGTTATGATATTTTCTTCATCGGTCTGAACATCTATTGGCCAGTCTGTACTTTCTAACTTATAAAACTCTTTAATTGAAAATTTCATTTTATAATCTTGATACTCTTTTTCCAATGTATCGAAAGCATCATCTAATAACTCATCAAAATCTAAATCAAGATAATCTTTGCTGTGAAAAACATAAAATAATAAATGATTTTCGAAGTCGGAAAAAACCCTAATCAAAACTTTACACCTTCTCATAGCATTAGCTACTGACATTTCTTCAAAATCACAGCCATTATTTTTGAAGCCAAGGCCAATAATATAGCCGTTTTTGATGATTTTAGCATGATGCTCATTTTCAATAAGATTAACTTTATAATCAAAGTCATCAATTAAAAGAAAACCGTATTTGGAATTATTTTTTAAAATAATTTCATCGTTGCCATTTATAATAAGGGATAAGTGTGTTGCACTAATGTTTGGATCTTTCAAAAATAAACCATTGTCTGAATTGGCACATCTTTCTTTGTATTTCTTAGATGCTCTACCAATATGAACCATCCGTTTACCGTTGGGAGTTTCCGTTGTTACTTCATTGAGTGAAATATATTTACTTTGGGGAGTATAAAATTCGGTCGTCATTATTTAATCTGTTTTCTAATTGCCAAATGAAAGCAAAATCAAAGGATGCTAGATAAGAGATAAGATACAAAAGTTGAGATTTCGGGGCGATGTCCGGAGGCAAAAAAAAAGCACTGAGCCCTTTGTTTTTCTTGGCTATGACACAAATCACAAACTGAAAAAAAAACTTGCTAGCATATTTCACATAGCTTTCACTTCCAGTACAGATATACTTTGAGAGAAATTTACTCTATACTAGATATCAAACAGAAAAATATTTGTTGTTATCTGTGAGATTGTAGGATGGACAAAATTAAAGGTAAATTGATAGTTGTGAAAAAGATAAAATTGATTGGATGTGTCTAATATCAATAATATTGCAGCAAATTTGTTCTTTTGATTACATATATATATTTGATTGATAATGCCTTGGCTTTGTTTAATTTATTTAATAAAAGGGAAGTCGAATAAGAGTACATAAACAGAAACAAAATCTGTATTTTAGGTACCTTAAAAGTCGTTAATTTAATGTATTCACTTGCTAAAACTCTCAAATGAAGAATTCTTTTGCAAAGAAAGAAATAAAAAAGCAATATACATAATAGTAACGATATACAAAGTCAGGTGACATAAAAAACATTTACTGTAAAGGATAGCCTTTTTTTTTTAATGTGTGATTCAATTTGCTAAGCCCTCTAACGTATTGTGAGAAGTTGGCCGGTTTGCTTTCAGAGAGAAATACGGGGCCAATAAATGATGTTGGTTTGATAGAAAATGTGGATGTAGAAAGTGGGTATCCGCAGAGTGAGTATGGCATTTGGTTTGCGTTGCAAAATCTAAGGATAAGCTGGGGATCTACATATTGACCTCCGTTTTCTATGTAGTACTCACTATAAAATGGATAATGGGGTGATAGAATATTAAATTTTTTAGTTTTGTTTGATAGCTCATATTTAGCCCTTTCGATATGAAATTGTTTTGTTTTGGTATTTTGATTTGACATAAAAAATACAATAAGATTGGAGTAGAATGTGTGATGAGTGTAACCACACACATTTGTTTCAACTTTTTCAGTTATTGAAATCATAGATTCGGGAATTGTTTCGACTTTTTCAATCTCATCCCTTTCTTCAATTGCCTCTAGTCTAAAACAATTTTCTGTGATGCTAGCTGGACGTGGAGTGACAAATTGATTTTTATCAAATGGTGGCTTGACTGGATCAAAAATTGGGACCCTATTTTCAAAAACATTTAGAGTTTCTAGCGTTTCTAAATTAACCAATTTGATTGAATCTGAAGTATAATACATTGGTTTATTTAAGCTTTTCATCTCTTCCCGAATAACACTGCAAAATTTAGGCAGATCTTTCCATGCATAGCCATTTGATTCAAAAATCGTAACTATTTGAGCACCCGAACAAGCAGCCCATGCAATACATTTTGCCGACTCATAAATGATCCTAAAGGTTTCTGCAGCTTTGTGTGTATGTTGAGATGAGGACCATTCTGCTCTTTTCATTAGAGCTTCTGCAACTTCCTTTTTTTCAGGCACAACTACTTTCTTTTCATGATCAAGAAAAGGTGTTGGGATTTCGGGTGGTGGGGGTACAACCAATGGACTCATTTCAAAAATAAATGTTATATGTTCCGGGACATATAATCTTCCTGTGGCCTTCCTAATTTCCATTCTGTTTCTTGGAACTAAAAACGATGATGATTTTTCAACTATCAAATTACCAAATCTTGTAGGGAGCAGCAGCACTTTACTGTAAAGTTTTGAAACTCTATGCTTCCAAAAACTCTTTTTACTGCTGCTAGAGTCGACACCGGTCAAACTGTTTATTGTAACAGATCTTGGTTTTGATGCATCTTCTGGAAAAGGCAATTTTGAAGCTGTGTACCAAAATGAATATTCTATAAATGTCAGCATATTTCCAATAATTGATGATAGCCATAGATAATATTGGTATATCGTAAAATAGATATATAAGACGTATCTAAAAACCGTATATAGTATTCCCATCAAAAGGTTACTGCCTATGAATAGAGGTGTATTACTGCCTGGTAATGCATACTTAATACTGTTATTGACATTTTGAAAAATGCTATCATTGTCAAACATGCTGATGGAAGAAAACAAAATGTCTTCATCTCTATATCTGGGTTTGATAATTGAAGACTGTACAGATGCTGTTGCAGAGTCAACTGCAGATGCTAGATTGTTCATTTAGGGAGATTTGGACCTTGTGCCAGTATTGCCAAGAGCAAGAACAGGCTTTTATGAAGATGAGCCTTTATGGCTTTTAAATTTGCCTTGCTTAAAAATTATGAGGGTAATTTAAAATGTGGATTATATAAGTAAATTAATCTATCTATATCAATAATCTATGTAATAAACGTTGCAAATAGGTGTGGTGGAAATCGTAGGAGAATTTTGGTGTTTATTCTAATAATGCCTTGATTTTTTCCTTTCCTAAAGCTTGCAAGTCTGAGTTACCACCGATATGCTTACCGTCGATGAAAATGTTTGGAACCGTTCTTTGGCCAGTGATTTTAGCCAATGCATTTTGAATATCATCACCATCGGTGACGTTGTCTAATTCTAAAATGTAAGCTTCTGGGTAGACTTCTTCAATTAAGTTCTTTGCAGAAGAGCAGTATGGACAATAAGTTTTGGACGCAACAAAAACCTTCTTGGTTTTGATGAGGTCTTCAACGTAAGCAATAGTTTCTTGGGACATTGGTCTGGAGGTGGATAGATATCTTCTAACTGCGGAAAACAACTTGAAAGTGATAAGGACACACAGGAGGATCGTTACAGTTTCCATTGTAAATAAGAACACACACCCTGGCAGAACTCAAAGCCAACGCCACAATTTGCACATGAAAAGATTCGCTGAATATTTCGTTTTGGGAAAAGTTGATAGATATTTCATTACTGTTGAGATGGAAAGTGGAAAGTGAAATATTTGTTATACAACTTATAAAAAATACATAGCAAGCTAAAACAATCCACTCCTTTTTAGATTCTGCTGTATTACCATATCGGTAACTGCAGTTAGAATAAATTTCATGGATTGTGTGTCTGTAGCACAAGTCCGATGTACGTAGATTGGTCTTTTGGACTTGTTCAGACTAAGGAACAATTTTTCAAAATATTTCAGTGTGTCTTCGACGTCATTACTTTTACCATCATAGTCTGGGAAATATTTTCTGACTGGGGATTTGCGGAGTTTGTCCTGCAGCAAATCCACCTTATTCAAAAATAAAATAAATGGAGTCTCTGAAAACCATTTCGAATTGACAAGCGAATCAAATAACATAATAGACTCATACATTCTATTGACACGTTCATCTTCAAATAACATTTGGTCGTATTCGGAAACTGCCAGAACAAAGCATGCACATGTGATATCTTGAAAACAATGAATCCATTTTTTTCTTTCTGATCTCTGTCCACCGGCATCCAATAGTTTAAATTTGATCCCATCAATATTGAAATTTGTCTCAGTGATACCTGTAGTTTTGATTCTTCCTTTTAGAACATCATCGTCACTACAAACGTAATCGTCGTCTGCGTAATCCTGGGCCCTTTCAAAAAAATAAGAGGATGAACCTTCTAACTGAAACAAGTTAGATTTATTGAAACACTGTTTGATTCCTTTATCGTTATTCCACAATTTTTCAATTGCACAGGCAATGTCCATTTTGGACATTTCGTTTATATGCTTCGTGGTGGAATTTTCCGAAACCTCTCCAATATAATCTTTCAGCAATTCATCGGTTTCTTTATAATCTTCAAGTGTGCTATCTGATGTCAATCCCCCATCGGTTGAATTGGGTTCATCTAACCAACCAAAATCTGTTTTACCATTACTTTTACTTCTTCGATTTGCTGCACTTTTTTCACTATATTTACCCAAATAGTCTTTTAAAAATGCAACTCCACCTGCTACTGGTGTATCGATGCTTTCCAATGGTTTGTAGTTCAAAATCATTTGCTTGTATAAAAATAGTGATGAGCTTGGATCATCAGATTCAAGTGGAATGCCCAGATTTCTAGCCTGAATGATCAATGTTTGCATACTTGCAACAGTATCAGCCCAAATAATATTTTTGTATTGAATTTTTTCCCGTGGAGAAAATCCCCCAAGATGTATTAATCTCATTTGTTTAAGAACCGTAGATTTACCCGATTCTCCAGCACCTAATAAAAGCATCTTTACTTGATTTTTCTTATTGGTTTTTCCTTGCTGCATCATTTTTTCTAATCTGTCGTTTTGCAATCTTTGCAGTTGCTTTATATCTGATAATTCATTGTGCATATTCATCACCCCATTTGTATTTGGATTAGTTTGTGGCCTATGGGTAGGCGTGCTAGTTGTGCATCCCATAATTTTTGTGATGTTATATATATTCAATTGTATAGTTTAGCTTTATCAAATTTATATTATTGCTTATGAACAATTTAACAATCAAAAAGAAAATGGTAATTCCGTTTTTGATATTTGCTGATTGAGTTGCCAGGAGTATTAGTTGAAACGTTGGAAAGCACTTCAACAATGAATTCAGTAGTAGAAAAAACTGGCAAAAGTTACAACAAATTAGAAAAACATGAGAAGAATATGTTTATAACCTGCAAAAATAAAATTATAATACAAATTTACAACTATAGCTAAAGCACCATCAACCAAAAACTCCGTTGCAGCGGTGTGCAACAAGATGCTCGATACAGCAGCCAAAATTGAACTTTAGAGTTTGTTGTCTCAGACCTTGTTTCATGTTACGCACAGCCCGAAAATCTGCTATGCCTTCATTTGTCATTTTTGCCTGAGATAATATACATCACTTTAATACCTTTACTCTAAATGAATAGGAAAACCATATAACAATGCTTGTAACTTTAGTCAATGTAATGATATTATTGGCACAATGAAAATTATCATGCCCCCCAGCTAAAAATATATTTAACAATTTACCTATTCCACTATTCTTTTTTTTAACTTCATTTATAATGAAAAAGACATTTTTTCTATTTCCATTTGTTTCATATACTCTTTTTGGTTTTAAGGTTGTACTTTTTTTCGATTCGTAAAATGTGTGTTTTATTTACGCCGGTCCTTTTTGTACCATTTCCGAGGATAAAAAGCACTTAAAATTTTCCATGTTGAAGATGAACTTTGAGATTTCCTTTTATTTTTTGTAGCTGCTGGGTCTTTTAGATATTGATTTGTTTTCAATCGTAAATTGACAAGTACTTGCTTAAAGTTTGTTTTTTTGGAAGGCGTTTGAGTAGCTTTTAAATTCAGAGATGGTTCAAACAAATTTGATGTTGATTCTATTAACGTAGAAATATTCCTTTGTTTTTCCACTTGAAAGTCTTCTGTGCTGGGCCGTTCCGTTGTTCTTTTTGCTTGTTCTTTTTCTGTGTTGAACATTTTATTTTTAAAATGTATTTCTTTTACAAAATTTTGAGTTTCAAATTTGGCTGGACTTTTGAGTATATTAGATTCAAATTGATAATTATTTTGTACTGCACACAAGCATTCAGGGGTAACATCCTCTTTAGTGATAAAATGGGGCATCTGTATTTCTGGTAAAACGCAAAGTTGATTATTCAACGGCAATTTTAATGATTCTGATGTTGAGTTTTTCTTCAAGTCATATCTAGTTTTGATGCTTGCATTAGGGACGTTTGGGTCGTCAAATTTTGAATCAATAACTTGCTTTTGTGTTGCTATATTATTGTGATTAAATTTTAGGGCGTTTGTTTTCAAATTATCAAGTAAACCTTCTTCATTTTGATCTGGTAAAACAAAAAGACTATTGTAATATAGGTTTTCAATTGATGTGCGATTGTTAAATATTGAATCATTGATTGTATTTGTTTTTAAACTAGTATTGTTATAATCGTAAAACTTAAAATCTTCAACAGGTTGGTTTTTATCAAGATATGTATCTTGAATCAACATGGATTTGGTGGGAGCCGTTTTTTGCTTTGACTCGTTTTGCTCACCTGACAAAAAAAGACCTTTTTCATCCTGACTTTCGGCTGTGAAACACGCAAATAGGTGCCGTTCAAAGGAGCCCAACCAAACTATTTCACTAATATTCAAAAGGCTCAAGCTATAATTTGATTGATGTCCTTCATTTTTGGTTGTAGAAACAGCAGTACTGTTTTCTGTTTCTTTATCATCATCATGATAGATAGAAAACTCTTCTTTATATTTTTTATTGGCTTTGGCTTTGTGATAGCTTGACTCTAATTCATATCCTTGAAGATTAGGTAAAACTCTAATTTCTTGTAACGGTATTCTTTTCTTTCTTTTTGAATACTCCTCATCAATATCTCTTTTTAAATTAATATTTTGTCTATCAATTTTCTGTTGATTTAATAAATAATCATTACATTCATCACTACTTAATGAAATTGATGATAGAATTACTTTTCTAAATTTCGAAGTTAACAAATGTGAATCTTTTACTATGTCTCTATGACCTGTTTGATGATTTATCCATCGGTTGAATTTAATAGCTAAATGCTTTAGGCGCCCATTTAAAAGCTTTTTATGATTATGGCGACTTTCCTGGTCACTTGGCATTTCGATGTTTTTCTTGGATCCTATCAATCAAACTAAAGAATAGTTTCTGACTATTGAAAGTAACTTGCTATGATCTTTTTAGTCTCAAATATTACATCAAGAATTAAAGAAAGGCTAAAAGGACATTTTTTTAACTGTAAAAAAATGCCTCTTTTTACAAAAATAGATTGTTGAACCATTTTGGTCAAACTATAGTTTAATTAAGAAATTTTAATACTTTTTTGGAGGTTTTTATACATTTTTATAGTTTTTTTATACTTTTTATATAGATTTGATTTTGCAATCACACAATTATGATACACATCTAATATACAACATCAGCATCATTTTCATTATAATCATCATTATTCCTTGCCAAATAATTTCAAGAAACTTTTATTAATTAATTCTTTCAAATTTTTATAGCTCATAATTAAACATGTCATCTCATCAGGACTAACTAACAAAAGATTTTCATCAACACCTGCATCAAGTTTGTTCATACAATTTATCACATGAGTTAAATCAATTACAGGTTTACCAGTTTCGTCAACTTGATGAAATACATAATCTTTAAAAAGCTTAATTGGATATCTTTCGCCAGTTTCAGACCATGATCCATCTTTGACCATTTCTGGTCTTTCACAAATAAAATCAAGTTTTGCAAAAAGTCTTACTAATCTTGCATTTTCAAGTTCACTGGTAAGAGTAGATTCCATAGCATCGCAACTGTTTTGTAAACCATTGGTTAATTTTAAAATCATAGGAGCTACTAATTCTTGGAATTTTTCAATAGTAGGATTTTCACTAAATAAATAGAGTAGCATCTTTCTAAAAACTTTTGTGTAATTAATTTGCATGATAATTTCTTTTGGATCAACTGATTGATTTTGAATCAAAGTAGTTGATTTAGCCAAGAATAACAGTAATTTACCTAAAGCCAATAAATCCTCACATTCATAATTTTTGTGTTCAATTTCCTTTTCATTCATGCTTTCTCCATTAGATATTTCAGTATTCTTTTTCTTAACATCTTTGAGTATTGTATCAACACTTAATGCAGATAACCTAATTCTACCTTTATTAGTGATGATGATTTTAGAAGGATCCAGTGATCCAACAGATAAACCAAGTTTATTAACTTCTGTAATCGAATTTAATAATTGAATAGTGTAATTCCATAAACAATCTTCAGTAATTAACTCAGGGTTTTTACGTGGAAATGACATGAAATGGTTTTCTAACAAAGTGAGAGACATTGGAAAATAATCATAAATTAAAATCAAAGAATTATCGTTAAATGCTCGTGTTGTGAACACATCATAAACTTTAACACAATTAGCACAATCTAAGTTTCTCCATTTTTTAACAGATTTCAAAACAGATGGTGAGCTAATTGGGACATTTTGTAGCCTTCTCATTGCATATAATCTACCATTTTCATTAGACATACATTTGTAAACAATTGATGTATATCCAAAAGATTTAGTACTATAATCGAAATTATTATCAATTGGATACAATGAGTGATATGGGCCAACATGAGATGGTAAATCTAGTTCGTTATTTGAAATTGATTTTAAACTTTCTTCATTTTTTAACTGTAAATATTCTCTCAATTTATTATCTATAAAAAGGTCATCAACGGTTCTTTCATTTGGTTGTTTATTCAATTCAATATGGGGTGGTGGTGGCGGTGCGTAAAGAAGAAAATTAACAGGATACAAATTAGTATTTTGGTAAAAAGGTTCTTCACTTGCATAATTGTAATTCATCATATCATTTGTTTGATTAGTTAGTGACGAAACTGGGGTAAAAACTGGTGCAGTGTTTGGATTGAAAGAATTAGTTTTAGTTAGAGATGATCTCATTGAACCAAAATCATTAAATGCACCAGAGTCTGAGAGTTTTTTACTTTCTGCATCAGTTTCTCTTAAAGCAGATGCAACGGGAGTTGCTTCATCTTGTAAGGATTGTTCAGTTTTTGATGGAACAAAAGTTGGAATTGTTTCTAGTGATGGAGATAAAGTTGAAAATTTATTTAATGTTGTCGGAGTGAATGCAGGAGAATTTAATTTAAATTTTTTCTCTGAAATTTCATTATTAGATCCTTGTTTTAAAAGAGAAGGTTTAAAACTCTGTGCCTTTGCTGTTTGAAGTGATATAGTAGGGGTAGAAGCGCCATTACCGTTAACAGTCGTTTTTAATGATGGAGAAGCATTAGGTATCGTATGGCTGATATTTTCGGTGTTATTTGGTGTAGAAATGGTTTCAGATGTTGGTACCACAGTTGAAATATTTGCAGGTGTATCATTGTCTGCATTCAGGTCGTGATTGTATGAACAACCCTTGTGTTCAAACTTACAGAAACCATGAATTTGAATGTTCCTGCATGGTATATTCTTGGCCCAATCGTATGGCGTCTGAGATGTCATTGTAGTTCAATTAAAATGTAATATTTAAATTACTAATTTCAAATTAGTAAAAAGTTTTCTTCTAAATGTCTATTGGTCAAGTAAATGTGGTTGAAAGGCCAACAATGTATCAAAATAACTGAGATTGTTCAATAGATATAGCTGTCTCTGGATACTATTTGATACTTATAAAAGCAAAATGTTAAAATTACAACTGTGAATTAATTGGAATGATTGATGAGTTCCAAGAAAAAAATGTGTTGTCCAAAAATCTAACTACAATCACCCTTTTCTCTGCCATATCTGACTGGTATAAAATATAACATCAATTTCAAATTCAAGTGCATTTTCTGCTATCGCGATTTACAGAAATCAAACACGAGAAACCAAAAAAATGATTGCCAATATTTATTTTTAATTGGGGTCAACTGGGAATTGAACCCAGGGCCTCTCGCACCCAAAGCGAGAATCATACCACTAGACCATTAACCCTATTGAAAATAAATATTAACAATTAAACTCCCTCCGTCCGGGATCGAACCAGAGACCTCAAGATGTCTTATAATCTCATTTCTGAAATACCTATTACAGTCTCGCGCTCTTCCAACTGAGCTACAGAGGGTTTTGTATGCTTCCACAAGATGGTTTCAACTCTTGAAAAAAATTGTGCATCAATAAAATACAACCAAGCAAAAATTTTAAAAAAAAATTACTTTTAGATTTCAATATTATCAAAATAATCAATGTTAAAGATTCAACAAAATATAATTATGTATTCCAAGTTTCTTTATTTAAAATAAGAATTTTTTTTACAATGTCTTTTTACATTAAAGATGAAAAGCTCTGAGATTTACCAGAAATCCGATAAATTCAAGGCTAAAAAAGTTTTTACAAAAGCAGATATTTTAAAAGTGGTTATACAAACTGTCACTCATTACACCGATTGAGCTTTTAAATATTTTGAATTAATATTAAGGTTGACGTATAATTGTAATTAATTTTTAAAAGAATAATAGTGTAGCATATGGCAAATATAAATATATAAATATTGTCAATAAAATAGTTCATTTTCTTGGTTTGACATCGTCAATCCAACTTTGTGTACTCATTTGTGTTAATCTGGATAATGCCCTAGCAAATGCAAATCTTTCTTCATCCAAATGTGCAAACAAAAACGCCTTCTTTGCAATTTCCTTATCAAAACCGTGTTCAGAGACCAAGGTATCGTTTTCCATTTTATAGTCAATCTCAGCTGGTGTTTTATCAGATAATGCAAAAACACTATCACCAAGATGTTCAGGTTCAACAAAAATATCTTTAAATGGAGCAGCTGCAGTGACTGCTATTCTTGAATGATTGTCATAAACTGCATCTAAGAATGTGATAAATCTACGAACTTCATCACGTTGATCAATAGTCAAGTATGGAATATCTGTAACAATAATAGATTCAAAACTAGTTGCTAAAGCTAAATAGTCACCTGCAGCTAACGGCTGACCGCAAAGCTCTTTGAATGTAAATTGTGCAACATATGGCGGTGATGCTTTTGGAATAATTAAATTTCTTCCCCAAATACGCAGTGGAACATTTATCTCAGCATCATGATCTTGACCAAAAAATGAATACCAATTGTTGACATGGTTTTCTCTTTCTTTTTTACATGTTTTAGAAAGATAACGAACACCAGGTTTAGGGAAATAATATGCAGATGAGATAGGTCTTGGAATTTTTCTGTAATCAGTTGGAGAATTTAAATAAATAACATGTGTAACATTTTTTATTAATTGTATACACGGAATGAAAGATTCTCTTTGAATACCGTTAATATACAAATCATCAGGTGCTCTATTAGATGTCGCAAATAACACTAAACCATGATCTTCTTTCAAAACAATATTCAATAAACGTCTTAATAACATTGCATCTGCGACATCTGTAACTTGAAATTCATCAAAACATAAAACGGTGGCAGTTTTGGATAACTCCCATGCTAAATATGGCATAACATCTATATCTTCTCTATTCCCATGCTCCATTTTTAATTGATGTGCTCTTTTGTGGATATTTTGCATAAACTGATGAAAGTGTAATCTCTTTTTTGTTAAATGTGAAGGGATAGTATCATAAAATAAATCCATTAACATAGTTTTACCACATCCAACATCACCATACAGATAAATTCCGTGTGGTATATTGGATTCAGACTTTTTTTCTTGGTGTTTCTTTGAAGAAAACAATGTTGACAGAAAACTTGAAAATGGTGTAGAATTTGAGTTCAAATTTCTTGGTGCTGTAATATCAGGCATTGGAACATTTGGCGGTTGATATTCCGTTAATTCTTTATATAAATGTTCTACACTGGTGAGTATTCCTCTTTGGAAATCATCATTTCTCAATTTGTTATCTTGAACTCTTTTATCGTAGAGCTCTACGGGAGACAATTTGCATTGTGAGGAAGCAAAACGGATACTCCGTCCAACAGAAAACAAAACTGTTCGTTTCATCATACCCAGTGCCCTCAGGTCTTTTAGCTTGGTTATCATAGGTTGTATAGTGTTATATTGATCACCAGAACAAAAGAAAGTTTCAAGTTCTTGATCAGAATTTGTTTTTTCATGCTGAAACTCTTTCCCCCGCACTGATCTCCCCAAATGCGGCTCAGCTTTCCTTATAATCGCCGACTTAATTTTCAATGTCGAAATCCATGTCGAGTTGGATTTCATCCGTGTTAGACGCCTTCTCCGTGTCGGTGGTCGCAGTTTCAGTATTGTCAGTCACAGTAGTGACAGGCTGTGCAGTCAATGTAGTGGTCTTAGGACCTGTACTTGAAACAACAAACCCAATTTTGTCTTTAAGCTCTGTTTCAACTTCAGAGGCCTGTTCACGGATTTTCTTAACTTCTCCATACAGATTTTGGAGATACTGTTTTCTTTTAAGCATCTCTTTGTAGGTCACCTCGTCACCATTTTCCAATTCAAAATTTTTAAATAACTCCCAAACCAACAACCTATCGTCATTATTTTTATTAAATTCCATTACGTTTTCTGTGGCATATTGTAAAATTTCTCGTGCCTTTCCTATTTCTTTCAACGAGACTTCAACTTGGACAAAACCAGCAATTATATCACTGACGTATCCAGGTATCTGGACACTTAACTCATCAACTGCTTTTGTAAATACATCAACAACCCAACGAATTCCTTTAACTTCAATTGTATTGGCGATCAGAATCTTATAAAGCAAAAGTTTATCTGACTGTACAGTTGAATAATCGATACCTTCCTCTAAAACTTTCAAACTTCTCATTTTTGATCCAGATTTCATTTCCCAATCCGAGTATAAAATGTAGATGTCTTTAAGCCTCTCCATATCACCTTCATCAAAATAATAATCAATTCCCTTTTCAAATATTTCCCGAACTCTTTCTTTGTTCCAACTAAGTTTGTCCCAGTATTTCAACATTTTATTTAAATATATCGAATACAAGATAGACTTGGAGTCCCCTCTAAACATACTTAAACCTTTTTCAAAAACAGAGAAACTTTTTTCAAAATATTCATTTTCTTCCAAATACAGACAGAAATTTATCATGATTACCCCATTAACAACCTTTAGTCCAATTGCGTCTTCATAAGCCTTACTAACGGCATCAAAATTTTTAGTATTTTCAACTAAATCTAAATAAAGACTCCACAGTCTAACACTTTTAAATAGTTTCATATGAACGCTTGTATTTTCATCATCGATGTCAATTTTACCATTCAAAACTTGTTGGGGAATACTAACAGAAACTGATGAAATATATGTAGCATGTTCAAGCTCACCTTGACTAATTTCACATTCAATCCATTCAATCCAAATCATTTCTAATTGTTGAATATCTGTCCAAGGAACTTTAGTTGCCGTTTCAAACAAGGATCTTCCATTAGATAAATCTCCCTTTAAAAAATAAATCTTTGCATAATCACACCAAATTTGTGAAAACAACAACCTTTCATCTTTTGGTACTTTCTTTGCAACAATAGTCAATACCGCTTTAGAATAGCATTCAAGAATTTTATTGGCAGAGGAAGTATCTTCATCTTCATCTTCATCTTCATCTTCATCTTTGAATAGTTCAAGTCGCTCAAGCCATGTGTGTGGACTATTGACATTTTGTCTTAGTTTCACATCATTCAACAAGATCAATCTATTTTGCAATAAAAATTCAAGTTTATCAACGTATTTCAAAATAATCCCTTCATCTGTTTCATCTCCGGATTGTGAGATATTATCAATATATTTTTCCAATTTTTCAGTTAATGAATCAAAAATAAGTGTAAAATCTTTGGCCGTTAATGAAGAATTTAAATGTTTTTCCAAAATTTCAATTCCTTCATCAAACCTATTAAGTTGTATTAATGATGTAGCATACTTAACGGTGAAAATACATTGTTGATCAGGAAATTTGGTTAAAATCGAATTGTAAACTTTTAGTATCAATGAATCTTCATTTTTATTGTCTTTTGAAATGTCAACAAGCCTTTCAAAATATTTTCTGTATAATTCTAATTCGTAGTCAGAAAACTTTAGTAAGAATTTAGGTGTTGTCAATTTTTCAAAAATGTTTTCAAATTTCTTTATTTCATTATCACTTTTCATAAATTTCAATAAGTTGTTAAAGGTTTCATCAATGTTTAAAAGATGTTTGTTTTCATAAATTTCTCGTTCATTAACATCATAAAAAATAGCATTTTGTAAATATATCATGTAGCTAAAATATAATTGAAAAATTAACGATTGGGGAAGTGTTTCCATTTGAATAAAATTTTCAAATATTAAGCCCCAAACAGGCAAATGATCAACAAATTTTAAATTGGTAAATGAAAGACCAATCAAGGAAACAATCTTTTCTGGTTTTATATCAGATTTAAATTTGAGGACGAAATTCAACCATTCAACCCAAAATGGAACGAAAGTACCAAAATACTTCACTTTTGACCTAAAACAAAAATCAATTTTGTTCAATTCTTTTGGGTTCATTGAGAAATTGCCAACAAATCTTATATAATAATCAATAAAATATTTCCAATCTTCAAAATCGTCACTGAATACCCAAGATCGACGGTAAAGTAAGCACAAAAGCTGTTCTTGCATATTAACATTTTCCTCCTTCGAACATGAATCTGCATCTAGTTTTTTATGATTGATATAATTATTCCACACGTTTTTATCATCTAATGTTTCAAGCAATTGCATTTCAAAGGGCAAATCTGCTTCTACTATATTATCCAACAACATGTTTTCGCCAAACAATTCTTGCTTAATAAGAAAGATTGAAATTCTATTGTTTTATATGTAAAATGTTTACTCATTAAGTAAACCATAATTTCTAAATTTTTGATCCGTGCACCTCCCATTTTTTAAATCTCTCTTTTTGGCTGCTTAACTCTTTGCAGGATAAGAAATAGGAAACTGATTTAGAGAGCAAACGGCTTCTTCTTCAAGTACTTGGGGGTAATTAAGACTAAAGAGTTCTCAACTTACAATGTCTGGAGCTGCAAATAGGTATGTATTGGTAGCAATTTTGCAAATTCGAGGAACACACAACTTTGTTAATTTAATCTACATTTATCATTAACAATTGTCAAACTTGAATACTAACATAACTGAGTTTTGTTTGAATTAGAGAACAGGTTTTTCCTACACGTATGACACTTGGTGTTATGAAGGGTAAGTTAAAAGGTGCACAGACAGGTCACTCTTTACTTAAAAGAAAATCAGAAGCACTAACAAAAAGATTCAGAGATATAACGAAGAGAATAGATGATGCAAAACGTAAAATGGGTCGTGTGATGCAAACTGCGGCATTCTCATTAGCTGAAGTTTCATACGCAACCGGTGGAAACATTTCATTTCAAGTGCAAGAGAGTATCAGTAATAATGCAAGATTTAAGGTCAAAGCTAGACAAGAAAATGTTTCAGGTGTTTATTTACCACAATTCGAAGCAGATATTAATAAATCCATCAATGACTTCAAAATGACTGGTTTAGGTAGAGGTGGTCAACAAATTCAAAAGGCTCGAGAAGTTTATAGCAAAGCTGTTGAAACATTGGTCGATTTAGCCTCATTACAAACTGCATTTGTTATTTTAGATGATGTTATCAAGGTTACCAATAGAAGAGTCAATGCAATTGAACATGTTATTATTCCTAGAACAGAAAATACCATATCTTATATTAATTCAGAATTAGATGAATTGGATAGAGAAGAATTTTATAGATTAAAGAAAGTTCAAGAAAAGAAACAAATAGCTACTGCTGCCGCAGATGCTGAAGTTCGTGCAAAGAAATTGGCAGCTGAAGCAAAAAGACTTGAAGATTTAGAAAAGAATGAATCAAAAGATGCAGCTAAATTACTGGACGCTGAAATTGAAGTTGAAGCCGAGGCTGAAACCGAAACAGAAACTATAGAAGTCAAAAATCCTGTCGAAGAAACAAATGAAGCAGATGTTCTTGTCACTGAAACCGAAGATGATGTTATCTTTTAATATAATTATATATATTTGTCTAAGTAAAAATCATTCAAACTTGTACAATATAGCCAGCCAGCTTAATGTCGCATTTGCTGAAGATCTGAAATTTTATCTCAAATGCTGATGTGATTTTCAGACTCTTAGGATTTTTATCTTTTTTTCGTTAAGACAATGATACATGCTAAAAGCATTGCAATACTTACATTTTTCACCTTAGCATGGTTTAGTATTATTTTCACGTCTGACTATTCTAGAATTTTAAAGTCAATTTCATTAGACACTTTTGATTATCCAACATCATTAAATTTGAAACTTGTTGAGCCAGTTCTAAAACAAGTTTCAAAAAAAGAGGTGGAAAATGATCTTACTCAGCTTATTGAAATACTTCCCACTGATAGGTATTATAATTCCGAAAATGGATTGGAATCGGCTGAATATTTAAAAAAGTATTTACAAAATGTGATTGATCAATCTTCAAAAAACGACATTTTTAAACTCAATGTTTTTGAACATGATTGGAAACAGCCAAGTTTGATTTTTCAAATGAAAGGGCATGGAAAAAAAACTGTGGTTGTTGGATGCCATATTGATTCAATTAATTTCAAGTTCTATGAAGAAGCGCCAGGCGTTGATGATAATTTATCAGGAATAGTGACCGTACTCCAAACAATCAAACACTTGATAAAAGTCATCGATGAGAACACAATACAACTTGAAAACTCAATTGAATTTCATTTTTATGCTGCTGAAGAAGTAGGTGCCATTGGATCAACTCAAGTTTTTGGTGATTATAGAAACAACGAGGCTGAAATAATAGCTATGTTACAACAAGATATGACTGGATACATAGATAAATCAATTCAGTCCAGTCATGGGGAACATTTTGGTATTGTTGTCGATTACGCATCTGACAGTCTGGTCAAATTCATCAAACAGATCATTGCAGCATACACTTCTATACCGTACTTAGAAACTCTATGTGGTAAAGTTTGTTCGGATCATGTTTCCGCATTGATGTTTGAATATCCCAGTGTCTATGTCCTGGAAAGCAAGGTTGAACTCGGAAACCCGTACATCCATTCGAAAGACGATACAATTGATAAAATAGATTTTAATCATGTTGTTCAACACGTTAGGCTCACCCTGGCTTTCACAATTGAACTGGCAATTAACCAGGTTACAAAGAAGACTTTAAAGGATACTATGTCTTTTCGTTTTATTGATTTCATCCTCTTATTTGCCATGCATCAAACAAAGAGATTTGTCTACGGAGTCCTATGTTTTGTAGGTGCTGTTGCAACCAGCTACGTCATCTTCTTAGACTTTCGGAGTAACGGTAGCTATTCACAGATGGACCCTGAATTTGATGGAACTGAATCAGAATCCCACATGGCCCGTGCAGGCGGCACGTCCCCCAGCAAAAAACGGTCATCCAGGGACAAGAACAAACGGCTGTGATTGCAAGTAATCAAATGGTGGGGGCGGCGGGGGCTCGGTAGAGCCCCTATATAAATGTGGGTTGGACCGTCTTTGATCCAGGGTCCTCCCATTTGTAAATTACGTGTACACAGACATACAAGAACAAAAGAAATGCTATTTGACGTATTAAGACATAATCTAACAAAACAATCTATTACAGCCCCAACTATCGCAATTGGTTTTATGGGCGGGGTTGTTTTGCCAATTCTACTAACAAACGCTCTTGCAAAGCAACACCCTAACTCAATATATCAGGGTAAGGATAAAGGTGAGTTGATTTCTATACACTATTCTCTAGATAATTTAAATAAGCGCATAACTAACATTCATAACAAAGTTGATCATATGGATGTGGCCGATGATGACTACTATTTCAATGATCTCTTGTTCTGATGAACAAGCTCTTTTTCTTTTTCTTTGTTTTTTTTCTTAGCATCTTACAGACCACGAAAATGATATTTTAACTACCCGAGATAACTTTGGTTTACTCAATGAAGATGGTAAAAAACTACATGATGTGATTTTGTATTATTGATGATATAAAATCACCAACAGAAAAGGAAGCTTTTCTTTTCGATAATTAATTGCGCTGAGTTATCTTCTCTATTATCTACTTTTTTATTTTTGAATTTCGGTATTTTCTATATATATAATATATATGATAGATGCATGCATGCATGCATCTCTTTTTGTTTTTGAGTTCTATAAGTTTGTAAGATCAAATATACTCAGGAATTATATTAAATGTTGATTGTTATCGATAAAATTTTATTTTTCTTATGTAAATTAAATTAATACACACATGTACTATGTATAGTATTCAACTATATGTTCTACAGAAGTGAAGTGGATTTCTTAATGAGCGCTTGGGTTAGAATTTGGTAGTTCGATCAGTGCTTGCCTAATACTATCAACACCCTTAAGCAAATCTTCTTTTGATATCACCAATGGTGGGGCCAGTCTAATAATATGTTCATGAGTTGGTTTTGCTAAAACACCGTGGTTTTTCATTAATAAACATAAATCCCAAGCAGATTTACCATTAGTCTTGGTGTTATCGACAACAATTGCACATAATAAACCCAATCCTCTAACTTCTTTGATTATACCATTAGATTCATCGGCTAGCTTTTGTAATTCTTTTTGGAAAAATTCTCCGTATTCTTTGGATCTTTCAACTAATTTTTCATCTTTAACAACTTGTAATGCTTCAATTGCAACTCTGGATGCTAATGGATTACCACCATATGTAGATCCATGAGATCCTGGTTCTAAAACTGACATGATTTCCTTTGATGATAAAACTGCGGAAACAGGTAAAACACCGCCAGAGATAGCTTTACCAAGTAAAACCATATCAGGTTTATCTTCCTTTGGTAAATAATGTTCCCAACATAACATTTTACCTGTTCTTGCAATACCCGTTTGAATTTCATCAGCAATTAATAAAACATTATATTTTTTACATAAATCTTTCACTTTTTGAAAGTAATCCAGTGGTGGAACAACAATACCAGCTTCACCTTGAATTGGTTCTATAATAATTGCAGCAATTTTGTCACCTGCATTTTTGAACGCTAATTCAACATCTTCAATCTCACCGTATCTTAAAACCTTATCAGTGGTTCCTGGAATAATTGGACCAACATTTTTTAAATATGGACCAAAATTGGTTTTTGCCTCTGGGTCGGTTGACATTGACACAATTGCAATAGATCTACCGTGGAAATTGTTTTCGCAAGATAAAATTATTGCTTCATCTGGATTAATACCCTTTTTCACATAACCCCATCTTCTTGCGATTTTTAAAGCAGTTTCAACCGCTTCAGCACCGGTATTCATTGGCAAAACATTTTCATAGCCAAAGTATTCCGTGATGTACTTTGCATACGTACCGAAAATATCACAAGAGAAAGCTCTAGATGATAATGTGAGGGTTTGAGCTTGATCAATTAAAGCTTGTATAATTCTTGGATGACAATGACCTTGGTTGACAGCAGAGTAAGCCGAAAGAAAATCTAAGTATTCGTTTCCTTCAGGATCCCAAACATGAGCACCTTGCGCCTTGTGGAAAACAACAGGTAATGGGTGATAGTTATGTGCAGCATATTGTTCTTCATATTCGATAGATGCTGCAGATGAAAGATTATATTCTGGATTAGGTAATGTCATATTGCAATTTACTTATTCTTCTTTTGAATTTTTATGTCTCAGCTAATGGTATCATCACTTTTTCTTTCTACTCAGAGACGGGGATTCTTCCCTCTTAAATAGTAGAACCTTTGACTATAACATCGACTGTCAAGTCGATGTTGATGTCTGCTATTGTTGAAAAGTCGCCAAGTCCTGTGCATAACGATCTGATGGGGGCTCGGTCATGTTTTCAAAGTTATAGGAAAGAGATAGCGAGAAAAATCTTGAACATAAAATATGTCTTTAATGGGCAAGCGAAAGCGAGGCTTCTTCTTTTACAGAGAAGAGATTTCACATTGATCATCGATGATGGATATAAAAAAACCCAGTTATATTTATTTTATGTATTCCTTATCAGTGTTTTTGGTTTAGTAAATATTCTAATGCCAGTAAATATATTTAGTGGAAGATAGTTTGTGTTGAATATGAAACGTATGTTTACCATGAAAGAATAAATAAAAAAAAACATCATTATTCATGACGTTATTGTTTATTTTTTATGCTCTACATGACGCTTCTATTTTTTAGTAATCTCAACAAAAAATAAGTATTTCTATATAACGAGGACGATCCCACCTAGACATACACAAGTTTAAATATATATAAAATATATATATTTTTGATATCGACAATATTATAAAGAATGGATATTTTACAATCTTTTTTACAAACTAGAATCATTGGAGCACAACGGGTTATGAGCCGTCTTCATAATCTAGCTAACAATAAGGATTATAGATTAACAAAACCTGAAGAATATAATGAGTGGAATGATACCCTATACACCTATCTTGCTCATCAGGGTTTCGGTCTGCATGTTTACTTTCGTTCAGGTGATCTGATGTTACCTCCAGGAATTGATGAAGATAATGAAACTGTTGCAACATTAATTAAAACGTTTGAAGAAGTCATTCAGACTGTGATTCTGAATACAGTTGCACAATCTATCTTGAAAAGATTTCAAAGTGAAGGTGTGTATGGTCTGGACCTACTTGCGTTAATCAGAAAAGATTGCTCACATTTGTCTGTCAGACATATATATCATATGGTTAAAACTGCAGTTGCTGATATGGCTAGCAAGCCACCATCCGATAAAAAGGCGCTTAATAATTTGAGAGCCTTATGTATGCAATTTGACAATAATCAAGGCGTTAACAAACTTGTAGGCTTAATTTATTTAAACATGTTCAGATAGGAAGCTGCAAATAGAAGAATTTTGGATGTTCCTAATCCAAATTTATCTTTATCTCACATTGAACACACGTTGGCAGATTTAATTAATCCAGTACCAAATGGTACTGTATCGAATGTTCATAGAAATCTATCTAAGCAGAAGAATAGATCAAAATGTTCTAGATGTTAGAAGAAAGGGCATCTACTTAATGACTGCACGGCACTCTTATCGGTTCCTCCTTAATATGGAACGAATGGATAACAATGTTAATTTTGCTTACAATTTTGGCTGAGCAGCATTTAACCAAAATTCCAAGACCTTGGTGACAAGGTACCTACTTGATTCTGGTGCTAGTGTGCATATTATAAAAGACAGACATCACTTCATCTCCTTTAAAAAGATTGACAGTACACTCACTGGCATTGCTGATTCCTCTCTAAAAATTGCGAGTGTTAGTACCATCAACTTGATTCATCCGACAAGTGGGCATAACATTACTGTTGAAAACGTTTTCTTTGCACCTCAAGCTACTCAGAAGTCGATTTCAACTAGAAAAAATCACTCGAAATGGTAGTATGCTGACTCTGTCACATACTGAAGCACTCTTTCAAGAGTCTAACACTACTCCATCTGAAGGTACCGGTAATATTTGAAGACAATAAATGGTGTAAGAAACTATATGAACATCCAGCTCAGCACCGAAGAACTAAACATATTGATATTAGACATCATTTTATTCGTCATCACATTGCCAAAGGAGACTGTGCAATTGTTTCTATTAAAACTGAAAACATGGTTGCAAATGTTTTAACTAAAAGTCTAGGCAGAATAAAGTTCAAACAATTTATTGAACTTGGAGATATGGTTAAAGTCTAACGTATTAGTTAGTTTAGATTATGGTAGGGTGTTGAATATGAAACTATGTTTGCTATTTCATACGAAACATACATTTCATATTCAACAGAATCATTGGAGCACAACAGTTTCTCTCAACTACCCTTTATATTTTTATATTTTTGTTTCAACAACGGGTTATCGAACAAATTTGTTGGGAACTTTATTTGTGTAGAATATTAGTGTATGTTAAAGGTATAAATGAGGGCAATGTGTAAGATGTGCAGTAACGCAAAATTACATATGAACAAGCGTATGATGGGTTTAAAAAACACATATTTTGTTGTTACTGGCTATTATAATCCTTGATACTTTAATATCCAAAAACAAATTGAATCGATTGTTAAATTGACTATTATTGATTTTGTCTAACATTTTAATATTTGATACCAAAATTTTGCTGGCAAGATTGAATTTTCTCTGTACTATTATTTTTAGTCATGTACTGCAAAATTCTGTTGACAAACCTACATATAAATTACACCAACTTATCAATCACAACAAGTGGTCGGATGGTCTAGTTGGTTATGGCATATGCTTAACACGCATAACGTCCCCAGTTCGATCCTGGGTTCGATCATTTGAAATTTATTTTTTTTTAATTTTTTTCAATTGTTACTGAAAATCAAAGATTTTTCTAGTAGCTTTTATAGTATTTTGTGATATAATTTTTGACATTTCGGATCTTGTCATTAATACACAACTAAACTCTTTTTGATTATTACTTTTTTTTGACCAAAATGTCTGCTGCCGAAATTGAAGAATTAATTAGTTGGGCCAAGTCTAATGGAGCACAAATTAATGCCAAATTAAGCTTTGAAAATCATAAGAATCATGGCATGTCATGTATTATCAAAGAATCACTAACTGAATCAGATAGATCAGGACTTATCAAAATTCCTAGAGATTTAGCTATTACACCAGAAGAAGCAGAAGATTTTGCTTCTACTTATTTAGCTGATGTGAAAGAAGATGGTTTGAATGTCAATTTCAAGTTAATTTTTCTATTAGCAAAATTGAAATTTGACAAATCAAATGACAGTAAGAATTATCATCTTTTTCAAAAATATGAACCATATATTAATTATTTACCAAAAGATGGAAAAGCTACAGGAAATCCATATTTTTGGACAATGGAAGAGAAAGAACTATTAGAAGGTACAGATGCTTTCATTTTTATGAAAAGAAATTTTCTTAAAGATTTACAAGATTGGAAAAAAATAGCCTCACAATTAGATATAAAACAATATCCTCAATTAAAGGATGAACTTTTGGAATATGAAGCATTCAAAATGGGACCAGTTGGTGGTGTCGCAGTTGATTATTTACTTAATATCAAGGAGATTTCATGGACTAGTTTTACTGCATATTTATGGGCAAACTGTATTATAAAATCTAGAGCATTCCCATACATATTATTTGATAAATCTTCTAAATATAAAGATTGTGCTTTTGCTTTACCTATTGTTGATTTATTGAATACAGAAGATGAAAACAAAAGTCAATGTCAATGGACAATAGAAAATAACGAATTTATTTTCAACACACGTGCCGATTTATCATATTTAGAAAAAGACTTTGAATTATACAATAATTATGGTAAAAAATCTAATGTTGAATTTCTTCTTAACTATGGATTTTGTTTGAAGGATAACACAAATGAAACAACCACTTTAACATTAAAAGTTGACCAATCAGTTGTCGAATCTGCAAGAAAATATGGGGTAGTTATTCCAAAAGATTCTTCGGCTGATGGTATTAACTTTGAATTAAAGAGAAACACACCAATTCCAGTAAATTTAATCAACTTTTTTGCTTATCTTGTTAAATTAACGAGTGAAAAGAAAGGTTTCACATTGAGAATGAAACTAGAAGGTTTAAACCAATTAAGAGCTATCCTCAAGACGAAGATTAAATCATTAAGGGGTGTTGATGTACTAGCTTCTGATAAAGTATCAGAAGCTCATGCAAAGACCCTCAAAGCTTATAGAAAATCTCAAAAGGATATTTTCCATCAAACTTTGGAAGATGTTGAAAAGCTTGAAAAACATCTATTGAATGATTTCAAACCTTTTTCCTTCAAAAAGGCAATGACTCAAGATACTAGATTTTTCAACTCTTTTCTTGTAATTTTTGGTACAAGAACATACAATGATTTAATTGAAAAGGGATTATTAGATCATGCGGTTTTATTATGGATCATGAGAATAGCAAATAAAGAAAGTTATTCTGACGGGGATTTACCAGATAAAACAGTCTTGCCAAACTTCATTTTCCAACAATTTGAAAACGTTAAAAACAGCACAGAAATTGACCAAGAAGATATATCTGAGTATTTACCAATGTACCAAACACTTTTCCCTGCTTTATGTGAAAAAGTGCCAAGTGTTTACGATCGTGGTAACTGGACATTAAACCACCTTATTTACGCTGGAACAGTTGCAGATAGACTGACATACAAGAGAGAATCTAACGGAGAGGTCTTTTTCATTGATCCAGCAGCATCCAAAAAATAATTAATACCATCGACGTAGATACTTTTTCCTGTACATATAAAATCTTATATTTCATATTGCTATTCCTTTTATAATAGGCCTTCTTATTAAATAAAATACAGTATATAAATAAAATCATAAAATCAGCGCGAGATTTATTGATGTTTGAATTTTGAACATTTACAATTCATGATGAGTTGAACATTGGTACTTTTTTTTAAGTAAATAGAGACAATGTCTAAAAAAGCAGGTGGTTCAAAATCAGCTCATAGTAATACCCAAACATCTGATACAGTGAATTTACAAAAACCGCTTTCGCATACATTATGGTCTCCATATGATACAGTCCGCGATGTTGGTGATTCTTTAGGTATTTCTTGGCAACTTACAGATGAAGTTGCGAAAAATCTAGCTATGGATGTAGAATATAGAATCCATGAGATTATAGAACAAGCATTGAAGTTTATGCGTCATGGTAAAAGAAAAACCTTAACTACACAAGATATTGATAGAGCAATGAAAGTTTTAAATTTAGAACCTTTATATGGATATGATACATCTAAACCTTTGGTTTTCAAAGAGGCAATGATTGGCCCAGGTCAAACATTGTATTACATAGACGATGAAGAAGTGGATTTTGAAACTTTGGTTAATCAGCCATTGCCAAGAGTTCCAAGATATACAACATGTACAGCACATTGGTTAGCAGTTGAAGGTGTGCAACCAACCATACCACAAAATCCAAATTTGAGCGAAATCAGACAATTACCGGTTGCTCAAAGAGGTAGTTTAGAAAATATGTTGAGTTTAAATAATGATGAGATAGAATTAGTTACAAATTCTAAGACTGGTGTTACAACAGTTGAAAGTAAACAAACTGTTGATAAAAAAGAACTTGAAATTCGTCCACTTGTTAAACACGTTTTGTCAAATGAAATGCAATTATATTTTAATAAGATTATAGAAGTTTTGATGTCTGATTCTAATGAATCTTTGAAAACTGCAGCTTTAGAATCAATAAGGTCAGATACAGGTTTACACCAGTTAGTTCCATATTTAGTGCAATTTATTGCAGAAACAGTCACACACAATTTGAAAAATTTGAACATATTAACTACAATGTTAATGTTAATTTATTCATTAATCTCAAACACCGACATACTTTTAGATCCTTACGTTCATGCATTAATGCCATGTATTCTTACACTTCTATTAGCTAAAAATATAGGACCAACTCAACCTGCTAGTGATGAAGAAAAGAATGGTCATTTTCATGTACGGAAGCTTGCAGCATCATTATTAGAAAAAATAATTGAAAATTATGGATCTTCTTATAACACATTGAAGCCAAGAATTACCAGAACTTTACTTAGAGCTTTCTTGAGTAACACAACTAGGAGTTCAATTGGTACACAATTTGGTACAATTATGGGAATGAAATCACTAGGTCCTGAAGTTATTAGAATCATTCTTGTGGGAAACTTACGAACTTGGTCCAATGTTGTTCTTGAAAATTTTCCAAAAGATAGTGAAAATAGAGACATATTGTTAAATCAAGTTTTAGATTGTCTGTCTGTTCTTACAAAAGATGGTGAATTATTAAGTGTTGAAAAATCAAAGAAGCATAAATTAGATGGTTCAGAAGGAGAAAAAATGGATTTGGATTCAGAGGATACTCATGAGATTACAGAGGAAATGAAGAAGAAACTTATTGAAAGAGTTGGTGAATTAGTGGCAAATAGAATTGTTGATAAACCAAATTCCGTTTCAATTTATTATGGTATTTTTTTCGGTGAATAAGCACAAATATGTTGAGATGATTAGAAAAGAGGTGTCTATAAAAAATAATTTACACATTGTATAATAAATAAAATAAAATAAAACAAAACAAATAAAATCAGTTAAAATTTAATTTTCTTCTTGTAGATTTAGATTCAGAATCTGTCACTTTGTTACTCACAGGGGAAGACATAACAATTTTCTGACCTTTTGGAGTTTCTTCATTTTTCAGCGGTGACGAACCAATTTCAAAAATTCCTGGTCGAATTTGAACTCTTTCAAGCATTGGGGTTTCTGAGACTTGAGTTATTAACTTTGGTTTTTTTGGTGATTTTTGTCTTACATTTACCGGTGATAATAAAAATTGACCCTTTGGCACGTCAGTAACTGTGTTTAATTTCCTGGCCTTTCGAGGAGTAGCTTCAATAACTTGATTATGGTAAAAAAGTTCAACAGGTTCAAAAGATTGTGGCTGCCGACTTTTTGGTGAAGATGAAAGAAGCTCAGATTCTGTAGGCATTTCAACTGCAGCTAATTGTTTCTTCGCAGCAACTAACTTTCGTTTTTTACTATTCATAAAGCCAACAGGAGAGCTAGTTATATATATGGATTCAGGAACATCATCACTTGTTATAAGGGCATCACACGAAGAAGCTACAGGAATTTCAGAAGTTGATAAACCCATGCTAAAAGTTTTTCTTGATAAATCAATCTTCGAAGTGCTACTAAAACTCGAATGGGAACGCTTTAATTTGAGTTTAGACAGATCAATATTTGGAGTTTTCCTTTCCAAATTACCCTTTAATTTTTCCAATTCTTTAAGTTTCTTGCGTTCTTCTCTTTCCTTTCTTTCCTTTCTAGATTTCATTTTAAGAATAAATGCTGGGCCCCTAGAATTAACGGCTAACTCACTCAATAATTTATGGTGGTCTTTATCATAAAAAGGCATTATAACAGCCGATAAAAACCCCCAAGAAGAAGATGTATCTTTGTAATCCAATCCCATGATTGCATCCCAGACACATAATTTATCAAATAAACTTCGAACAAGTTTTGATACTCCATCAACTGTTAGGTCTTTTACTTTTGTAAGATCATGACGCAGATCAACATCAAAATCCAAGCTTGCTGGTAATACTGTACCTAATAAAGTTGGTATAAGTCTTTTTTTCTTTTTACCAATAAGATTAGAAGAATATTTTTTCGTAACCAAAGTTTTACGGGTTTCTGCTGGTTCGGCAGGTTTAACAGTTTTATCCGTTTTAGTTTCCGATTTCAAAATTTTCAATAATTCTAAATGAATCAAAACCTGAAGTTTCAATTCTTTTATTTTGTGATCACTAATGAATTTTGATAATTTTTCATGATCTGTAAACGTTATCTTATTTGAAAGGTTAAGTTTTTCAATTGCTGCAAGTTTGTGTTTTTCTTCATTTTCATTTAAAAGTTGGGAGTTCCATAATTTTAAAAAATCAGATAGTTGCATATTTTCTTCAATTTGCAAATTGTATCTTCTATCAAAATTGTCCAATGAATCTATACTCAATCCTGATAAACTATCCTTTGATAACTGTGTATTGTTTCGTGTTAAAATATGCATCTTTGGGATGGAGGATTTTACAAAATGTTCAAGCATTATTGAGCTAGTGTATAAGGTTGTAAAATATCTATCCAAAAGAAATTGAACAGGATCAATATTTTTCAGTACGGATTCAGAATGTTGTACCCTTTCTTTATTTTGTCTTTTAGAAATTTCAGGTGTTTGTAAACTTTTATTCGGTAGAGGCAAAGATTTATTAATTGGGTTGTTAACTCGATCTACTTCAACCAGCGGCTGATCTAATTGCCTATCCAGCTGCTGATTTATCTGTGATAAACTTGGTTTCTGTTTAAATAATCGAATTGTCCAAAATTCATTATCTATTGAAGGGTATAAGATACCATATTTATTAGAGACACTATTCATAGACACATATATAGCAAATGCACCCTTTTCAAAAAACGATTTTAATTCTTTAAGTACTTCTTGATTTTGATTTGAAAGGTCTATATTAATAAAATGGTTTATGTTTGATGAAAGTTTTTTTTCGTTAACAATCCAATTTTCAGCATTTGCACTTTCAATAACAGTGACGACAAGCTGAACTTTTTTCTGAAAGGTAAGACATACTGTAGAAAACTGATTACGCAAGCACGTAATGTGCAGAGCCATCACTGTTCCTGTTTTCTGATCTGTATAGGCATCAACAGCTTTTAATCAAATATTTGTTATGTGAATTCCAGAACTGTTCAATTCATGCTGCGCTCCGCGATTTGGTTTACGGCTTGCCCTGGTTTACATAAAATTCCCACCGGGCGTAACCTTTCTATTGTTTTAAGCGGCAGATCTCTTATTTTTTGTATACAAAGACTTAAAACACATCACTGCCTTAACAACATCAAGTGAATCCTAAAAACAAACAAATAAATAGAAACAGTGTCTTTTTTGGCTTTATTCAGAAACTCTTTAAAGTATAAAAAAGTCCTTTGTGTTTAAAAGGCTCAGCGATTTGATTGAATTAGACTTTCAAAGTGGGAGCATGCCAAGCAGTAATGTACCAAAACATAAAAGTAAAGCCAGTACTGCTTCTGAAATTTATGATATTCAGAGTAGGTATAGATCATTAAAACCTGCGCCTACTCCTGTTTTAAATGCCTGGAACAATTTTAATTTTAGGGAAGCCTTAACTAAAGATGTTAAAAAAGAAAAATACAACAAAGTCGTTGAAGAAAAGAAGGATGTTGAAAACAAAAAAGAGTGCACTAAAAATATACAAGAAGATAGGCATTTAACGGAGAAGAAAAAAGCTGGAAAACATGGCAAATATAAAAAGGGGAAGAAGGAAAATAATTTGTATAAGAATAGGCATGAAATAGTAAAAGAGGTGGAAATTAAGGATAAAAAAAAGAAGTTTTTAAACAAGAATGTGAATGTTTCTACAAATAATGATAACAAAGAATTTGAATGGAGAGAATTGAGCACGGGTGATAATGAAACATCTTCGAGGGCCAGTTTTTCAGCTGCAACATTACAAACTTTTAAACCAAAATATGACAACAATAATCATATTCTTAATGATCTTAAGCAATATAAAGATGATAGTACAGAGAATTTTGAAAGATATCTAACAAATTCCAGAAGACAAAATCGATATTATGAAAATATTAATAAATTTAATGATAGCAACGGCATTAACAGCAAAAATGAATATGAAAATAGCAATTTTTTTAAAAATAGAAATGACAGACCAATACAAGAATTTCATAGCAAGAAAAAGGCAGGAGAAAATCAACTAGAACTAGAAGGGCAGAAATTATTGGAACAAGAACTTCTACCAAAAATATATTACCATAATGCTGAAGAACAGAAACAACCACAAAGTCAAGGAAATATAAGATACTATTGTGGAGTCCTACCTAGTGTTCAAAATATACAACCGATGCAATCATTACCACCGATACTGGCAATGCAGCCGATGCTACAGATTCAGTCTGTCCAATCCATACAGCCAATGCTACCAATTCAGTCGATGCAACCCATGCAGCAAATGCTACCAATTCAGTCAATACAACCAGCACAAACAGTGTTACCAATGCAACAAATTTTATACTCAGATATTCAACCTATCGGGTCAGGATCCGATAATAGAATACCAATGCATTCAATGTATGCTTTAGGTAATAAAATGGCAGGTACAAGTGGCCAAAATGAACATCCGAAGTATTTTGACGATCGGTATTATCTGATTGAACAACAAATACGGTTTTATTTTTCGGTTGATAATCTGTGTAAAGATTTATTCCTTCGAAGGCAAATGGATAAACAAGGGTATATATGTACTAGAGTTATAAAGAACTTTAGTCGTGTGAAAGCATTGAGCAACCAAGAAGTCGAAATTGTCGATCATGTCATTAAGAATATTGAAAGTGTCGAATACAAAGATGATATAGATTTAGGTCTGATGGTTCGGTTACGAGAGAACTGGGAGCAATGGTTAATTGTATAATTGTATAATTTTATAATTGCAGAACTATTTTTTCAGTTTGAAGATATGTCGATCAAGCAACCCCAAAGCTTTCAGTCTGCTCAAATGAAACACTGTGAAGTTTTCGGACTTGACAACACTCATATTTTCCGCAGTTATTTGGCTAGTGTTTTCACCTGGAGCAGATCTGGAAAAGCATGTCAATTTAAAATGCGCTTTGGACTTCTCTAGCTCGTGATCCAGTATTTTGCTCTCATCAAAAACACCTCCAAAATAGTAATAGTCCGCCAAGGATTCCGAGCAACACAAGAGACGGCTGACGAGTTCGTCCAAGTCCAAGTCCAAGCCCTGATCCGAGCATAATCCTGCTTTCAACTCTTCATATACGGCAGCCAGCTCTGACAGGTTTAAAAGCGCCTTATTTTGGAACAGCATCGACATTACATGATCGAATTCTGTGGAAATTTTCGAAATGTCTTCTACATTTTCATCCATCGCCTTGTCTATAGACGAGCGCAAATGGATGAGCAAGAGAGACAGTGATGACCGGTTGTGTAGTCTATCCAGAAGAACCAGGTCGAAGATGAGGTATGTTCGAAGCACTGAAAAATTCAGATCTGCTGCACAGGGCACATTGGGTATTTTTTTTATTTCCTCTGCTGCATGTGCCGCCGAGTCGGTCTGTATCACCTTGGTGCTGTGTAGTGGGTGTGTTTTCAAAGACTGCATGTTTGGCCAGCAAAAAATCAATCCTAGAAAAGTTTGATGAAAATTTTTTTTATGTTAATCTGTTCCAACTGTAAACTGTAATCATAAAACAAAGAAAAACGAAAACTTAGGGGGTGTGCCGCCCAAAACGGAACGTGACTCATCGCGAAAGTGTCTGCAGCACTTACGTAAGCGCGGCGGCTCAGCGGTGCCCGGCTCAGAAGACGAAGCACAACAGGGGTCAAGATAGAGAGTCAAAATAGAGAGTCAAGATACTTGTATTGGATAAATTATGCAAGGCCTTTTAGTAGCATCTCTGTCTCTGGTTTCATGATGGTTTGCAGGAAATCAAAGTAAAAATAATGAGTAAATTTGAACTAAGAAAGCAGGATATTTTATAGCCTTCTTGATCTCAGGAAAGACAACAATATCGACAACAACATCGACATTGATGTTGTTATCAATTGTATCTGCTCATAACTTACTTGTATTTTGTGTTGCATTCTAGTATGCACCAGTGAAATTTGGTCTTAATTTTTTTCCCCATCTTTTATCTTTTAAAAAAATCCTGCATGTTTTTCATAATAATAGAAGCATGGTAAAAATGAATGAAAAAACAAACATGTCAAGAATTGAGAGAAAATCCATAGAGGATATTCAAAAAAAAAAAAAAAAAAGCACCAGACAACCAGAGCTTTCAAATAAAAAGACACTAGCCAATTGGAAAAGATTCAAAATAAACTAACGGAACCATAAAATTGGGGCAATCAAAGAAGGCACTATGAAGTCATATAATTAAAGCAAACACGTCAAGGAGTCAATAAAAATGTATATTGACTACCCAATATAAACCCACAAAACACACCAAGCACAAAAGACACCAAGCACTTAGACCATTTCCAAACAAAAAAGAAGACACCAAGCACACAGACCATATTTAAACCAAAAAAAAGACACCAGCCAACTGATATTTGGCCATCTATCATTGCCGTCTAACTGACAACGCTGGTTAGCTTGTTAAAAAAACTGTTTATGCCAACATACCTGGCTGAGCCACGACAACACAGATATTTGAAAACATGGCTTCATCTCACAACACAATCCGATTCTACGCTTATTACTTTAATAGCAGATTTTCAATCTATACAACTGGCTGGATCCCACTGCCCACATTGTTCAATGTAAACACAGCCTGTATCCCCAGCAAACCACAGCGTTCCATTGCTCGCTACGGTTTTATTGTTTTTTGTATGAGAATGGGAAGGTGAGGTTTTGCTGAGACGCACAAGACAATAAATACAAGACCTTAAATACAAGACAACACAATACAGGTAGATTGGTAGATTGGTAGATACTCAAATAGGCAACAAGGATGTCTACACACAAGAAGACATTACTCAAGGTGATAATCCTTGGAGACACTGGGGTCGGAAAGACATCACTCATGCAACAATTCATTAATGGCAAATTCTCACAACAGTACAAGGCTACGATCGGTGCAGACTTCTTGCCTAAAGATATGAACATCGACGATAAAAACGTCACGATGCAAATATGGGACACTGCAGGTCAAGAGAGATTCCAAAGTTTGGGCGTGGCGTTCTACCGTGGTTCGGATTGCTGTGTGTTGGTGTACGACGTGACCAACCCAAAGTCCTTTGAAAACTTACAGTCTTGGAGAGACGAATTTCTCATCCAAGCCAACATCAAAGACCCAGACAACTTCCCGTTTGTGATTCTGGGGAATAAGATCGACGTCGAAGAGAGCAAGAGACTGGTGAGCTCTAAAAAGGCCCATGCAATGGCTGCAAGTTTAGGAAACCTTCCATACTTCGAAACAAGCGCCAAGGAGGCTGTTAACGTCAACCAGGCCTTTGACGTGGTGGCCAGAAGTGCTTTGCAACAAGAAGAAAACATGCAATTTTCGGACGATTATTCCGATGCTGTCAACATCCAAGTTGATGGCGACAATTACGCTTCTTGTAGTTGTTAATCCACTACTATCTTTTATTCTTCTCTAAATACTTAATAACTTAATAATTCTTCAGCCTGTATACCATACTACCCCATCGTATAATATGCTAAACTATGCTATACACTACTAGACACGACTAGACTCTACACTCCTATCTTTCATATATACTTCGCCTCCTCTATTATTTTATTCCTTTATATTTTTATCTTATCAGTGGAGGTTTCAACTTGGAACATTCTCGAATTCAGAAGTCGCTTACTAAAAAAAATAAACCAAGTGTTGAAATATAAAGACTAGAAAAGATTTTTTACATTATGTTACTCGTTATTTGCTCTGCACCTGAGTTGTAACTTGAGTTAAAACAAGTGGTATATAGATTTCTTTCTTTGCCATAACCCAGCATCATCCGCAATGGCTACCGCAGAAAGAAGACCACCAAGAGGGGTGAATTTGAATGTGACTCTGTCATGTCCAGAATGTAAAGTGTTTCCACCAGAACTTATCGAAAGACACAGTGAAGGGGATATTGTTTGTGGTCTCTGTGGCCTTGTTCTTTGTGCAAGAATCATCGATAATCGGTCGGAATGGAGAACTTTTAATAATGACGATCAAAAAGGTGATGACCCTTCACGTGTGGGTGAAGCTACAAACTCCATTTTAGATGGTGATCAATTAAATACCATGATTTCTGCAGGTATCGATGCAACCCGAACTGCAAGAGATTTGAACAGAACGCAGTCGAAATCGTTTGCCGATAAAAAATCACATACCCTACAAGCTGCATTTGCCAAGATAACGCAAATGTGTGATGGGTACCAACTACCAAAAGTTGTTCAAGATGGTGCTAAGGAAGTGTATAAATTAGTCTACGATGATCCTTCATTGAAGGGTAAGTCTCAAGAAAGTATCATGGCAGGTGCTATCTTCCTCGGTTGTAGAAAGGCAAGTGTTCCTCGTTCTTTCAAGGAAATTTGGGCATTGACTAATGTCCCACGTAAAGAAATTGGTAGAGTTTTCAAAGCCATCAATCAAATCATCCAAAGGAAAAATGAAGAACAAGGAGGTCTTATCACATATCAGAATGACTCCATCAATACAAGGCATACTAATCCGGAAGATTTGGTTGGTAGATTTTGTTCTCATTTGGGTATGTCACCAGCTGTAGCAACATCTGCCCAAGTAATTGCTAAAAATTTAAAAGATGTTGGTGTTTTAGAAGGTAGATCCCCAACCACTATTGCAGCAACCGTCATCTATTTTAGTTCTCTCGTATTCGATCAAAAACTTACCTTGGCAAAAATCAGTGAAAAAACAGGGGTTTCTGAAGGTACAATAAAATCTTCTTATAAATTAATGCATGCAGCTAAAACCAAACTAATTGATCCTGCTTGGATTGAAAATGGTAAGGTTGATATGTCAAAACTTGATTGATATTTTGTTTTGTCATGGCCATCTATTACACAGTGTTATCTTTTTCAAAAAATATAAAACAAAAAAATTATGGAAATATGCTTGTTACTTTTTGTATTTCATTTTTAATAATATTATATAAAAAATAAAAAAACTATTAACAATGATAAATAAAATTTCTATATACAGATTAATAAAAAGGTATAATCTATTCCTTATTCTTCTTAGAATAATCTTCAATTAATTGCTTTTGTAATTGAGGTGGAGCAGGTTGGTATTCCTTGAATTCCATAGTAAATTCACCCTTACCTTGAGTAACAGCTCTTAATTTGGATGCAAAACCAAATAAGTTATTTAATGAACAATCTGAAATTAAGTTGAAATCATCAGCTGCATTTTCAGTATCGTTAATTAAACCACCTAATTTATTAACTAAACCAATAACAGCACCTTGGAACTCATTTGGTGCAGTTACGACAACATTCATAACTGGTTCTAAAACAACAGGTTGAGATTGCATAAATGCTTGCTTGAATGCAAATTGAGTTGCCGCTCTGAATGCCATTTCAGAAGAATCAACCACATGAGTTGCACCATCATCAACAATCATGTGAACACCTAAAACTCTAGAACCGGTTAATGGACCCTTTTCACAACAATCTTCAAAACCCTTTTGACATGCAAGTAAGAATTTTTCAGAAATCTTACCACCAACAACCTTAGTTTGGAAATGGTTACGGAATTTAATATCATCACCTAAAGTAGCACCAATATCATCTAAATCTGCAATAGCAGTTGCTTCCATCTTACCCATAACCTTAGCAAATTGACCTGCACCACCAGATTGTTTCTTATGAGTGTAGTCAAATGGTGAGGAGCCTAAAATAGATTCTCTGTATGCAACTCTTGGTCTACCAACAGTACATTCAACATTATATTCTCTCTTCATTCTTTCAACGTAAATTTCTAAATGTAATTCACCCATACCAGAAATAATAGTTTCCTTGGAATCTTTATCAAAATGAACTCTGAAAGTTGGATCTTCCTTTTGGAATCTATTGACAGCTTTAGAGAAATTTGCTGCATCTTTGGTTTTTGGTGCAACAGATAAAGAAACAACAGCATCTGGAACAAACATAGAACTCATAGAATAATCAACAGTACCATCAGTGAATGTATCACCAGAGGCACAATCAATACCAAAAGTTGCACAAATTTCACCCGCATGAATTTCATCAACATCTTCCATTTCTTCTGAATGCATTCTAACTAATCTAGCTAACTTAACCTTCTTACCAGTTTTAACATGTGTAATCATGGCACCTTTCTTTAATTTACCTTGATAAACTCTTAAATAAGTTAATTGACCATATTTACCTTCTTCTAATTTGAAAGCAAGTGCAACTGCTGGTGCAGATGATGCTGGAACTAAATTAATGGATTTTTCTTCATTGGCTAAATCTAATGCAGTATTTAAAATTTCACTTGGATCTGGTAAGTAATCACAAACACCATCTAATACAGGTTGAATACCCTTATTTGCTAATGCTGAACCCATGAAAACTGGTGTGAATTTTCTAGCAATAGTAGATCTTCTAATCGCACCTTGAATTTGTTCAATAGTTGGTTCAGTTTCATCAATAAAACATTCTGCAATTTCATCATCAACATCAGCTAATGTTTCGATTAATTCTGCTCTCTTTTCTTCAACCAAATCTTTTAATTCTGCTGGGATTTCTTCAGTAATTCTTAATTTTTCACCTTGAGAACCTTCATAATAAATAGATTTCATGTTAATAATATCAATAGCACCAATTAAATCTTTTTCGGAACCAATTGGAACTTGAACTGCAGCAGCTGGAATCTTTAACTTTTGTCTGATTTGGTCAATAGCTTTCCAAGGATTTGCACCCATTCTATCCATCTTATTAATAAAAGTGATTCTTGGAACATTATATCTTTTCATTTGTCTATCAACAGTAACAGTTTGAGATTGGACACCAGAAACTGCACAAACCACTAAAACTGCACCATCAAGAACTCTTAATGCTCTTTCGACTTCAATGGTAAAATCAATATGACCTGGAGTATCAATCAAATTAAAATGTAATGATTTTTCTGGTGTTCTTTCCCATGAACAGTAAGTAGCAGCAGATTGAATAGTAATACCCTTTTCTCTTTCTAAATCCATATGATCCATCTTTGCACCAACACCGTCTCTACCTCTGACATCATGAATAGCCTTAATTCTACCAGTATAAAATAAAACTCTTTCGGTAAATGTGGTTTTACCCGAATCAATATGTGCAGAAATACCAATGTTTCTCATACGACCAAGTCTTTGGACGTCTACATCATTAAGTTGTGCAGAAAGTTCATCAATAACAACTTTTTCTTCTTCGTAAGTTCTCCAGGTTGTTGAAACTTGGAAATTACGTTTCAAGTTTAAACGCCCTGCTGATGCAAGTGTTTTCCAACTTGTTTGTGAAATTTTACCAAACATTATCGCACGCTAGTCAACTAGTTTAATAAAGATGATGAAATCAGATCTAGTTCCAACTTCAATCCCAACTGAAAATTTATCAACTACTCTTCTGATGGTTTGTTTCTCGACAAATTTCACTTTTTTCTTCTTTTGATCAAAATGAACACCACTTTATTATCGCGACATGAATCGGACACTTATTTTACTTTACTGCATTCAGCAAATCAAAAGGGTGAACTTATTGACGACGGCACCAGCTATTAAAGGAATGTAGGGGTATATGAGGTACTTATCGGCAGTTTGATGTTGCGTACTCTGTAATAATACGTTTTTGTATTTAAGCACCTGGATGTCATGAGAATCAACTGTTTAGCAATAGCTGATATAGTAAAAATACTCTTTTTTCAACATTCACACATTTGGTATTGGCACTCCTAGGGTTTTAAAAATCCAGCCGGAACCATTTTAAAGAGAAAACTGTACTGAAAAATTAGCTTTTGTTTGAAACAAGATGATTTGTTTAATAAACTACTAAAAGAAATAAACAGTAATTTCAAGAAACCGCCGAGCCTCCAGAAAGACATATCTCTGGTTTAATGATTGCTTTATTTACTTGTATGTTTAATTGATGAATTGTTCACAAAGAATTATTCTACAGCCAACGATTGGTGTTTTTTTTCTGTGTCAGTTTTATAAGTCATTAGAAAATAAATAAAGCTACAGAACACTTACTTTTTGTTGACAATCGATGTAAGTGATCATGTAAGGTAAATTCAATTATGCACATCTTTGATTTGGAAAATTGAAACCATAAATAAGAAAATGATATATTAGAAGTCTCTAGAGATTTCTATAATATTGGGTTCTTAGATAATTTTATTTGAAGAACAGAGACTTCAAAAGTACTAAAATATCCACTTTGTTTCGGTATTACATGTAACTAGGCACAAAAGCTTACAACGCAAAATTCAATTAATATATCTAAAAATAACACAGCTCACAGTTGAAATAGTATTCATTCCTGCTAATATAGTTACTAGATTCTTTTAGCTGAAATTAAAAATGCATCACATATTTTGTAAAAGGTATTTTGCAAATGTTGGTTATTATATGGGTCAACTATAATGATAGGTACCTAACGACTTAGATGACTTCATTAAATTGTTCTTTCAAACAAGTTATCAATCATTTAGGTGATAAAATATAACAGAAAAAGGTTGATCACACAATGAAGATACCAAAGCCATTAGTACCTTTCAGAAAAGTAAAAAAACAGCAAAGCAAAAACAGAATTAGGATATTTACAAATGAGTGGAATAGGCAAAAGTCCGAGAATGGGTCACTATAACTTTTGTGTCATTTATCTGTTACAAAAAAAGATCAAACCTAATAAAAAATCTAGTACAAGTATAATCAAAGCCGCTGAGGTAATTTTAGTTTATCGAAATAAAACTTGAAGCATGTGTAATAAAAGCCAAAATAAAATTTATACAGCATTTATTTAGCCCTTGATAGATATACATACATAAATATACAAACTACCGACAGAAATACACAATTTATTTGACCAAAATAGGAAGGATCTCTAGATGACCATTTTTAGTCAGACACATAACCAGTCCAGCTGAAGTTTTGGCAATAGAGAAAAGTTTGGTGCTATCAAGATCTGTTAATTTCTTAATTTCAATAACATTGCCAAATTCATTCACCTTGAACACTCTGGTATCTAGTAACTCTTTACTTGGACCTATATTAGAAATTGCAAATATACTATCATCACCATCGCATGTATATATTAAATCACTGGTATTGGTTTCAAAATTTGAAAGAGTGACGGCCTTAAATTCACTGCAATCTTCAAAATTGAGTACAAAGTATCCATAATCAAATTTTATGACTAAATTTTTAGATGTTAGAGAATGGGTATCAAATTGGCTCAATGGTATACTTTTAAAAAGCTCAGCAGTTTTAGAATCATAAAGGTATAATATAGTTGAGGTCATAATTGCAATATTAAATAAATCAATATTCTTCACAAATCTAACATCGACGAAATCACCTTCAAAATTATGCTTCATGCGAGTAATCTCTTTCAGTTCGGACGCAATTTCTAGAATTTCAATAGTAGAATCTGTGACTACTACAAGTTCATTTTCATCAATATCAATTCCTTGTATATTTGGTAGCAACTTAATCAATTCTAAATCATCACTACTAAGAGTGTTTAAAATTATGGATTCATTCGTTATAAATCCAATATAATTATCATTAATAACTAACTTTGTGGTTTGATCTGGATGCCTAATAGTCTTGATCAAATTGCCCTTTCCTAAAATATCACCATAAATAGCCAAGTTTTCTTCATATCTAACAATGAATTTTTCGTCTTTGAATTCAATTTTAATTGGAGTAGGATCTAGTTTGATGCTTAAATTTAGACCGTCAAGGTTATCAATAATAGACAATTGTTTCTTAGGATTCTTTCTTATTGAAGTTGCAATTTTTTCCTTTTCATTCTTTTTCTGTTCAACAACAGAAGTGTTACTCTCTACTGGTTTCTTTATGCCTTTACTAAAGTCCATATCATCAGCATCTTCATCATCAAAATCTTCGTCATCAAATTCATCGTCATTCTCCTCGTAATTTTCATCATCATTCTCATCATCATTCAATGCTATATTACCATTAATTGGTTCATCAATAATTGTCTCTGTATCACTTTCGACAACATTGATATCTTCATTTCCTGTAATAATATCATTCAAATGCTTTTCAACATTATTTTGGAATTCTTGCCTTTCTTGTTCCCTTTCCTTTTCAGTTATTAGAGAATCTGCTGTTAATAAAGGATGATTGTAAAACATGTCATTTTCATTAACTCCATTAGCCAATGCTGAAATACCTGTGGCAGCGCCAACCGTTGAAACGTTTTCAAATTCCACTGTTGGTGTTTTCAATAGATACAATATTTCATTAGTTGCCGATTTCAAAAATTTTCTAGCTTCTACGATTTTCGAAATATCTGATAAATGCATGCTCTCAGTAATATCCGCTTCATTATTTTCTTTGTCTCTAATTACCTTAGTTCCATCCGGTCCATTGCTCATTTTCACTTCACTTATTTCAGCCCTCAATTCGTCAATTGTACACTGCAAACTTTTATTTTTCCGGACCAAACAGTTTCGTTCATTTTCCAACTCTATGATCTTGAGTTTCAACGAACTACGTTCTAATTCCCCTTGTAATCTGTTTCTTTCAACCTGCGTAAACTGCGATTGAAGATACTGCATGATACCTGGCAATGTATAATTTGCTGTAGCCCCATTGCCTGTACTAGAACTGTCCTGCTGATATATACCGTTTTGCATCTTTGCAGAACCTTTTTCTTTTGTAGTTCTGTTCAAATACACACCGCTGTCACGTCTTTCCTTGTGTTGGTATTTGTATTTCAACTGTGGTTTGTCAAGTTCTCCTTTTGTTTTGACACCCAAATTCACGTGCACGGGTTTTTCAGATTTTTGCCTACATGTATTTTATATATAGAGAGAGAAAGAGGATTCTAAGCAGTATATATAGGATATTATAGATAATGACAAGGGAAGAACTGACCGAAGTAGACAAAGATCATTATAGAGTCGTGATAATACCAAAAACAGAGGGGAAAGTAGTGTATTTGACATGGGAAACCCAACATCCCGTAACAGGATCTACAACAAGCTTTGTAATCCAAAAGGGACAAAATGAAGACCAAAAAAACGTCTATATAATGGACAAAATGAGTTGGAACAATGAGACAGTTAAACATCAAGCTACAACAACGGAAGATCGACCATACCGATGTTTATTTATGACCCAAGAAGGCCTAGATGACGCGTTTGTACTGGGTACATGCCCAGAAATATACGTTTTGAGCCAATTTTCACTAGTGTATTTCCTTATTGCATACTTTAAACCACTGCTAGTGAAAAATAAAGAAGAAGATTTGTCAGGCAATAGACGTCTTGTGTCTTATGAAGATCTACTTGATTCGATGTGCGATAGTAACGAACAAATCGGCAAATTAGTGGGTGATTTTAAATTCGATTTGAAAAAGTGGATAGAGATGGTGTGTGAACGTATAACTGTTCCAAGTATGGAATCAGATGACGAAGATGCCGACGGAGAAATCTTCTATAAACCGTCTCTGAATCTGATTCTTGATAGGGTTGATGATAAAATTAACAAATTGGTCGAGTTGTCAAAGGTAAATGATAAATTGGAAACATTGAAACTCAGAATGCAGTCGATATATCCGGGAGAAATGACACCAGAAATCAAAGACTTAGCATGGAAGAGACAAGCAATGAAGTTTGTATCGCTGTTCGTTGATGAGTGGTACATCAAAGAAACTGCAAAAAAATATAACTACAATTTTGAACCTCTTGACGCATACGTCAAAGAAGCAAATAAACAGTTGATAGCGCAAAATGTATTGCAAGAAAGTCTAGAACAACTCCATGAAGGTACTGCAGGTGCAAAAAGGGCCAAAGCTACAAAAACCTCAAAAACTACAAAGCCTTTAAAGAAGACAGCCCCAGTTAAGGTTAAGTCTGGAGCTTTGGACATGTTTTTCAAAAAGAAAGAAAACTAGTTAGATATATATCTATATCTATATCTATATCTATATCTATATCTATATCTATATTTATATTTATATACGGATATACTTGTAATATATCAACAGTATGAAGATTTGATAACCTTCCATTTCAGGAAATTGATCCTCAACATTTTTCATGAAATTTTTTCCTGTAGCTCTTGAAATTGTGTAAAGCAATATTAAAATTTTCTGTGTATATAGGATAATATCTATATAGATCACAAGGATAATCAAAGCATGCCGCATTCAGATAACACATTACCGATTCCTAACATTTTGATGTTACACTCACTTCTTTCATCTAATCCACCATTACGTCCGTCTTTGCGTGCATTAGATGAGCCAAGAGATTTAGAGATTAACATAGTTTCATCGAAAGACTCCGCAGAAACAAGAAGTGTAGAAGTTCGATTAGGAGAAACCTTTGTTGCATGTAAAGTATCCGCTCAAATTACACAACCTTATGAAGATAGACCTTTTGAAGGTATTTTTTCAATAGGTACGGAAATAACTGCAATGTGTTCACCTGCATTTTCAAGCGGTGGCAATTCTGATTTTTCAACAGCGGCACCTGCAATTGTTCCAGCAGCTGCTATCTCAGCATCTACTATAGAAAACGCAGCAAATGAAAATAATGGTGATAGTACAACAAATAATGCATCAACGACAAATCAGCTAGGTGTAGGTCAAGGCTCTGATAATTCTGTTACTATGGGCGGTGGTGCGGTTATGGGATTAGCTGCAGATCAAGCCGCAACTGAAGTTTTACTGGGTAGATTAATTGAAAAGGCAGTTCGTCGATCTAATGCATTAGATCTAGAATCATTGTGTATAATTGCTGGCCAAAAATGTTGGTCAGTTAGAGCAGATGTTAGATTTTTAAATTATGATGGTAATTTAGTTGATGCGGCAAGTGTTGCCGTTATAACTGCATTACTACACTTTAGGAAATCAGATGTGGAAGTTGTTGGTAATGGAGAAGGTTCTGAACTAGTTGTTTATGATGAAAAGCAAAGAGAAATGGTCCCATTAAGTGTTTTACATATACCAATTTGTGTTACATTCCAATTTTTCTCAACTGAAAGTGTGGAAAGGAATATAAAGGGTGAAACTGTAGCCGATAGAAAAATTAAAGAAGATAGTGATGATGAAAATGATATAAATGATCGAATGGATGTTGATAGCGAGAGTCCAAGGGCTTCAAATGAAATTATAATTGTTGATGCCACTGCCGAGGAAGAATTGTTATCACAAGGTAGTATGACTGTTACATTAAACTCTAATAAAGAATTATGTCAAATTAGTAAAAGTGGTGGTTTGAATGTTGATGCAGCTAGAGTTTTAGAATGTTGTCAAGTTGCTTCTAAAATTGTTGATAAGTGGACAAAAAAAATCAAACAAATTTTAGCTGATGATGAGTCTAAACACAGAAATTTAAAAATAGAGAAAGAATTGAGCGTTGTCAATGATAGATCTAGTTAAGAACTATATTAGAAGTTATTATATAATTATAATAATAAAAGATCATGAACAAAATATACAAATAAAACTTAGTTTAGTAAAAAATCATCTTTTTAAAAGACACATATATTATTTCTTTTGTCTTCTTTCCCAGTGAATAACAGCGGGTTGAGTTGGTAAAGTAACCATAGAAGTGTAATCAACTGGTGGACAGTTACTGGTCCATTTAAAATTTTGGATGTAAGTAACTAAAAGAGTTCCTAATTGAGTATATGCAAATGGTTCACCTATACATCTGTGTCTACCACCACCGAATGGTAAATATGGAGAAGCAACACCTTTAGAAATTTTACCAAAACCATAATCAACAGTTTCATTTGCATTTTCACCATCTGCTGGTAATGAAATACCACCTTCAATTGATTTGATTTCATCCCATCTATGTGGGTTATATTCACCAGCATTTGGAAAGTATCTTTCACTTAACATAGTATAACCTGGAGAAATTAAAACGTAATGGCCTTTTGGAACAACATATTTGGTATTTGGAACAGGTAAATTACGGGTGACTTTTCTGAAAATTGAATGTAATGGCATATGTAATCTTAAAGTTTCTTTAATTGTTGAGTTAACTAAATTTAATTTTTGTAAATCATCATATGTTAATTCTTTATCAAAGTTTTCACCTAAAACAGAAGTAATTTCTTTATATAATTCTTCTTGTAATTTTTGGTTTTCACCTAAATGTAACAAGAACCAAGATGAAGTTGCACTTGAAGTGTGTTGACCACCCATAAGAACACCAATCATTAAATTAGCAATTTCTCTATCAGTCATTCTAGTACCATCTTTATAAATAGAATTCTTTAATAATGCATCAACTAAATCTCTATCTTTAATATCACCAGTTTCTCTTCTTGAAGTAATTAAATCCATATAAGTTTTTGCAATATTATTATGAGCAGCATCTCTTTTCCAATAGTTTGGTAATGGTAAATAAGAGAAAACAAAATTCAAAGGTGTGAAACCTTTATCTAAATCGGAGTACATTTCAGCATATGAAGCATCTAATCTGTTACGTAATTCATCACCAAATAAACTTCTTGAAGCAGTAAATAAAGTCATTTCAGATTGAGCCTTTAAAACGTCAATTGTACCACTTTTACCCTTGAATGCCAAATCAAAATATTTTAACATTTCTTCTTTAATTAATGGAACATATCTAATGAAACTTTCCTTAGTAAGTGCAACTTTAGCAAACTTCTTTTGTTCCATCAATTTCCAATTTGGGCAATCATAAATGACACCTTTACCAAAAACAGGAGTTGTTAAGTGTGTATATGCGTCTTCTGCAGAAACATCACTTAATTTAGCATTAAGTACAAATTCATGACCCTTTGGACCTAAATAAACTGTCATTGTTTTACCCAACAAAAGGAAGGAGAAACAGTCACCGTATTTTTCACGGCAACTTTCAAAAAATTCATAAGGTTGCATACCATAGGTAACAGCAGAACCAACCCATGGGATCCAGTAAAATGCCATTGGGGCACGATCCTTACGAAGAGAGTAAAGGAATTGCCATGTTAAAGAATAAATGAAAGGAATTGCAGCAAGGAAAAATACTTGTTGATAAATTGAAAGAGTTTTGAACCACTCAAAAACTATATGTAAATGAGTGTACACATCTTGCACCACGGTCTTAACAATAGACATCTAGTTTAATTAGACCCGATAAGTTGTTTAACAAACTTGAAATACCGTCTACCAGGTTTTTCCCGAAACCGTAAGGACGAATCAAACACGTTTATAAATGAAATCTTGAATGTTGAAATAAAAAATCATGAGAGTAACGAGTTTTTTATACGAGGGGAACGACATGAACGACGAAATCGTTCGTATAGAAATTTATAAGACGATTAGAGAAGTGGTGTTTATTTGCTTGCTTTAATCATATAGGCTTTAAATTCAGTTAGATCTATATAGGAGGGCTATGTATATGTACAGTAATAAGAGATGCAAAAAGTCAAAACCGGAATTAGACTATCCGGATTTAAGATTGCACCTTAGGAACGAAAAGTAGTATATCTTGTTCTGGGACCTTTTCGGCCTTGGTGAGTTGTACCAATTGTGACATGATATCATCACTGTGTTTATCTTTACCTTGGATAGTTTCAACCTTACCAGTTTCGTAGTGAACGTTGACAAGTGCAGGACATTTGAGCTGTTCGTCTTTTGTAGCGCACTCGATTCTTTGAACTTCAATAGAAACTTGTGGATTGTGGAATGCAATAGTTTTCAAATTGTTTTTCCAGAACTGACGCATACCCATATGACCATATGCATTGTGTCTTTTAAATACAACCTGTAATTTACTCACATTTTCTGGTAATTTGACTGCTGAATCTTTGAAGTTGGCAATCAGATCCAGATGATTAGCCTGTTTCAGAATACGGGAATTTGGTAATCCTTTCAAATACAGTGGACGAAGAGCCTTAGGGATTTTTTGATACGGCATCTTTTTTCTTTTGGATGAGACTGGATAGCTGTTCTAAAGAATACTACTATCTGCAATTGCCGGCAGCCTCTTGCAACTTATTTGAAAAAAACTTCAATTTTTCTTTTTCGATGTCGAGAATTCTCGACAAAAAACAGTTTGCGTTTACAGATGTTAGAAATTACAGAGCATTTGGACACGAAGATAGAAGGCCAAATACCGGCAAGCCAAACAATCTGTATAGATGTTATAGATTTGTTTAAATATATATATATAATATACATGAGCCTGTGGTTTGTATTTCAGCAACTGGAACAAATGGTTCTGTAGGTTTGTTAGTTGGTTTTCGGGTCGGCGTCGATCGACGTTCATTATTGTTCTAAAAGGTTACCTATGTACATGTATTTTCAATTTAAACATCCTCTATACAGAAACAAAAATTACACAACTCTTGGTGCAAGAGAGATGACTTTACCGAAATTCTTCTTTCTGAGTTCTCTAGCAACAACACTACCCACTCTAGTACCGATAGGTTCATCTTTTTGGTTGATCAATACACATGCATTGTCATCAAATCTAATAACTGTACCATCTTCTCTTTGTATTGGGTATTTTGTTCTGACAACAACCGCACGACAGATGTCACCACGTTTCACTCTGTTGGATGCACTTGTACCGGTAATTTGGGATGATAATGGCTTTGCTTCTTGAACAACAACGACAATTTTATCTCCAACATGGGCACAGCTCATTGGAGACTTTCTGAGCACCTTGATACATTCCACTATTTCTGCACCGGAGTTGTCGATAACTTTAAGGAGGGTCTTTAAATAGATCATATTGTGTTGAGCGTTGTGTTGACGACGATACTTCCGGAGAAAAGCTTGTTCCATTCATGTTGATGAAGTGAAAAGTGAAATTTCCACTCGCATGAATAAAAAAAATCCGGGTAAATCGGAGGCTCAGCGACGCAACGTTGTTGTCAGTGCTGTAGTACAAGAGAAGTCTCAGATACAATCAACAATGTTGGAAATCAATAGGCAAAACGAGTAAAGAGACCAATCAGTGTATTTTAGTTTGCATATGGAATAATAAGAAGAATAAGAATTGTGATTTTTCAAAATAAGAATTGGCAATACCTTTTAAAAAAGAGTAGATGAAAAGAAATGAAGATCTTGGATAAATTACAAAATGTATTATAAATACAAAATGTAATGCAGATGACAAACCTTAGTATGAATACTAAATTTGTAAACCATACATTTTATTGTAAACCATGAATTTTATTGTAGACTACAAAACGGATTGTAAATACAAAACAGACCTCTATTTAAACTGTGTGTATGCGTTCTAGTATTTCTTTTTCACCATTATTTTTTGCCATTAATGTCTTTTTGAAAAATAAGAAATTCCAAATTTAGTTGAAGTTTTTAAGCACCATCTAGTTTACTCATAAACATGTAAATTTCTATTCTTTACCTGTAGTTTTTGTTTTTTTCTTTTGTTTTTGTTGGTCAGCAGTTTAATTATAAATAGGCCAATACGGTATAAATTAGATCAACTTGATTATTTGATACATAGTTTACAAGAAACTACATGTTTTTTTTTTGTAATGTAATTTACGAAAGCAAAGTTCAGCTTTTACCTGTAGAATTGTTTTTTTTTGAATAATATGACACCTTTTATCCAACTCATTTGAAGATGTCTAAATAGGGTTGATTATTATAAATAAAAGATAATGCATTGCTTTTTTACTTTTTTTTAAGCTAGCTCTTGATAATTTTGAATTGTTCAAACGTGCAAAACTAAATAACTACAAAACAACTAAAAATAGTTTATATTAAATTGTGTTTTAGGTGTTTTTCTGCGTTACTTGCATAGCTAAGCATATTAAAGAATATTTCAAACAGATGCATAACCAGCAAACGTCTAATGGTAATAGAAGCATTATTCCTCAAAAAAACTACACGAAAGAAAGATATCTTATCAGGTAGTTTTTAAATGAATAAAACACTCAAAACGGTGAAAAACAGTAATCAAAAATTATTTATTGGTATGTTTCTTATAAAATTCCAAAACATTACCAATTAGCCAACAAAAAAGTTTGAAACACCGTGAGTTGCTTAAAACTCAGGTAGTAAAAAGTGCCTTGAGCCCAAAAGGCTCAGCGGATTTTGAGAATTCCCACAAATTCTCAAATCTTTTTACAAAAAACACAGTTTCACAAAAGTAAAATGTTTAGAATATTTCGGCTAAAGACTGCCGATACATTTTGTTTTCCGATAATAAAGTTAATACCCCGAGTAGCATTTTAAATCTAACACAATTAGATACAATGGAAACCAGAGATACTGCTAAGTCATTTAATATATAGCAACCTGGTTATAAAGTGCTCGTTTGTCTGGAAAAAAACTTAAAATGTATTATTACTTATATACTTAAGTTGCGAGTTAAGAGAAGTTGGACATCATTTCAAACAATTAGTTGATTTTTTTGATGGTTGCATTAATAATGTGTTTTAGCAAGGTTACAATTTATTTTCATATTTTTGTTTTTCTTGTTTGCATATATCTCTTTCAAAAGAAAATAAATGCCGTCTAAAAATAATTTTATCAGTTAAATATAAACGGAATATTTTTTTTTCAAAAAGCAATTCTATAGAAAGAATATGAAAATAAGAGTGTAAATAGACAATATTAGATAAATGTGATTGTGTCTTATAAGTTAAGTTTAGTTCAGTTCCGTTCAGTTCAGTTCAGTTCAGTTCAGAATATACAACTTTTTTATAGTTTAGAGATGTAAAAATATATAGATTAGTGTCTTGTGAAAAATAGACGCGTCAGCTTCACAATTGAACAAGCAACACGATATTGTTAAACCAGTTTTCTTTGAGGAGTAAGTACTATTCCAAAGGGTAATATCACATATATAAATTAATACACATAGCCATGGAATCTGTAAGAGTCGACGCTACACTGCTTGAACAATTTGTGGGCAATACAGTTCGTCTAATTGGTCAAGCTAAAAAAATAGAAGATAGTTCATTCACACTGGATTCAAATGGAAATATCCAGTTTGCCACGTCAGCAGACACTAGTGAAATGATAGAGGGAAACTGGTATGAAGTTGTTGGACTTGTTCAAAAGGATCTAAGTGTAAACTGTTTGCAGTGGTTTGATTTTGGTAATGAATTTAACGGCAATGCAGCCATCAAATTAGTTGAAATCATCCATCGTTTACCAGAACTCTATCATCAGGTATAATGGAATATACACATGTATAGTATTTTTAGTTTTTTATATGTGGAATCGAATTTTTTTATGATATTTTGAACGAAGGATAAATCTTATATAATAATTTAGAAAAAAAAACAAAGGATAATATAGAAAAACTTCAAATGTGGTTCCATTTGAGTGTATCTTGGTTGACCACAATCAACCCAACTGATACAAGATCAATCGGCCCATCTTCTCTTTTTGAGTTTTCTTTTTGAATCGGAGTTCCCTATACTGGAGTCCAAGGTAGCACTCTCTAATCTTGCACTTGCAGGGTACCAACCTACTTCACTTGGGAAAGGTGCAGGAGTAGCCCAGTTCACAAAAGAACTCATTGTGTAAGACCAACCTGGAGTGACTGTTGAAAGAACTACAGGTGATGGTCTGATAGTGGAATAATATGTAACTGCCGAAGTTGGGAAACGTCTTGACCATGTTGTAGCTGTGATTGTTGAGCCAGGTTGCATTTGCATTGGTGCATATCTTGTTTTACCTGTTTGTTCAGTATATGGCACGGAGAAAGATTCAGAAATAGACAATGCATCAGCTTCTGCGTCGGCAGAATCGTCGGTTTCACCACTTGGAGATGATCCTGTACCACTTGGAACGAGTGAACCCGTCATACCTTTCAAATAGATACGATTGGTATAACGAATCAGATATCCACCATTTTTCAACTGGCAATAAACTTGAACATAGAACAGTCCATTTGCCGCAATATCTGCATCGAACTGTGCCACGTATCCACCTGTAGTAACATCTGTTGCATTGATTTTAGTAAGTTGTTGTAAACCTTGAATATCGGAATTGGCACCGGTACACAAGACAAACGTAAAAGTGGAAATTTCGGTATCTAATGGGTCTTTACCATCGTCTTGCCACGACACTGGAATGTTCACTTCTCCACCAGATGCTGTATATGTATCTCCCAGATCAGGGCCTGTAAGAACAATAACACCACACACTCTGTGCAGCATCACCAACACCATCAAAAACAAAAGTACATGTTTTTGTATATTAAGCATACTTGTTGGGCCTTTGTATAAAAATAGTACTATATATGTAAACTCTAGTAGCTGTCTCTTCCAGAACTGACTAGCTAATGCTTCTTGTAAGAATAAAACATGATTACACTTCTAAAAAAAACATGCTCGAGATTTTTCACTTATACAGAATTTCTTGCCTTTAAAGGGGGCTTAACCAACTGTTGACAAACAATACATAAAGATATATATATATATATATATATATATATAAATGCTTATACAGATTTGAGTTGGTGGATAAAGGAACCGACATCGTCACCCTTACGCATGAGAGATTCGCCAATAAGGAAACCGTAAACGTCTTGGTTAGTGTAGGATTTGACATCATCAGCAGTATTAATACCGCTGAGTGCAAGGAACACCAAATCACGTTTCTTTTTTTCATCAATAGAAGCAAGGACACTGGTGGTGGTGCCCAAATCAACGTTGAAGTTAGTAAGATTACGGTTGTTAACACCGATAACTTTAGAATCAACACTTAATGCGATTTCCAATTCCTTTGCAGTATTGACTTCAACAAGTGGCTCGATATCTAAAGAACGTGCGTATTTAACCAACTGAAGGAGTTCAGACTCAGTCAACATTTTGACAATAAGCAAAACAGTATCAGCACCTGCTAACCTGGATTCCAAAATTTGATATTTGTTAAAAATAAACTCTTTACGTAAAACAAGAGGTCTGTTTTGGTCACCTAATTTGTCAACAACTTTACGAACGATTTTCAAATCATCAATAGAACCTTTAAACCATGTTGGTTCTGTCAAAACAGAAATCGCCGCAACACCGGCTTCTGCGTATTTTAATGCTTGAGATGCTGCATTGGCACTTGTGTCGATGTCTCCCTTGGATGGAGAAGCACGCTTGATTTCACTTATTATAGTGACTTGTTTGTTATTTGTAAATTTGGACAATCTAGTATGAAAGTTTTCAATCTTTGGAGCTAAACCTAAAGAATAATAGGTCTCCAAATCTTTCAAAGAACATCCTGGTTTACAACATTGAGCCTCGACATCTCTACGGCGTTGAGCATAGATTTTATCAAGAATAGAAACATTTGCAGTGTTTGAAATAATAGAACTGGTGGCAGTTGTAGTATTGTTATCCTTAGTAGTGGTGGTAGATACAACGTTAGTATTTCCAGATTTGTTTTCATCTTTCCAATAACCACCTTGAATAGTTAAAAGGTTCTTAATCATCAAATGTCCTTCTTCAGTTAAAATACTCTCTGGATGAAACTGTACACCTTCAATAGTATACTCTTTATGTCTAACACCCATGATAATTCCATTATCAGTTTGTGCGGTAACTTCTAAACATTCAGGTAATGTATTATTAGATCCAGCTAAAGAGTGATATCTGGTTACGGCAACACCTTGAGGGACATTTTTAAACAGACCTTTGTTATCGTGTGTGATTGATGATGTTTTACCATGGACAATCTCACCAGCATATTCAACAGATCCACCGAAAACTTCATAGATACATTGTTGACCCATACAAACACCAGCAATTGGTAATTTACCCTTGAAATATTCAATAACTTCTCTGGAAATACCTGCATCTGTTTTTGGATGTCCAGGACCTGGAGAAATCACAATAATATCAGGCTTTATTTCCTCAATTTCTGATAATGTGATTTTGTCGTTTCTATAAACTGAAACTTTTGCACCCGCTTGACACATGTATTCATACAAATTCCAGGTGAATGAATCATAATTATCAATCATAAGAACATGTTTTTGATTCGCAGGCATCTTTGTCGGTTGTTTATTTATTCCTGTTAGTATGTTACAGTAAGAAATCAATTTCAATTTTTAAAAAAAAAGTTTAAGAAAAAAGAGTTGATTTAAATGAGTCAGTTGAAAAATTCGCATCATGTTTTAAATCTTTATGATATCAAATCGGCAAAATCGGATCCAAGCATCATCAAAAAAAATATGCTTTGTTATGAGTAATCATGTCTTCAAGATACAGAGTGGAATACCACTTAAAAGAACATAGGAGAGACGAGTTTATAGAATGGATCAAGTCATTACTTGCCACTCCATTTGTCCTTTATGCAGTTAATCCTAAACCCAACCTTGCTATTTCATCTGCGCAAGAACTGGTTATCAATGCAGACGCAGCTAAACGTTACGCAGAAGTATTCCATGATATAGAAAAATTGGTACTGGATCATTTTGAAATGACATCTTTGGGATTTTCAAAACAATCTAGATTGTCTCAATTAGTTCCATCCATTGGTACATTTTTCACTCCGTTACCTCTAGAACAGGCATTTTATATACAGGATCAAAAGAGAGGAATCAGTAAAAGAAGGTTGGTTGCGCCGAGTTTTAACGATGTCAGACTTATTTTGAATACTGCACAGATACTACAACTGTCGATGCCAATCAATGGAAGCAAACTGTTGAAATTGGTTACTTTTGATGGTGATATAACATTATATGAGGATGGACAAAATTTTGAACTGGACTCTCCTCTATTGAAATATATGATTGAGCTTTTAAAAAATGATATCGTTATAGGGATAGTTACTGCTGCAGGTTATAAAGATGCAAAAAAATATTATGAAAGATTACATGGTTTGCTTGATGGTGTGAAAGAATCGCCCGTATTGACCAATACACAGAGAGAAAATCTGTTAGTTATGGGCGGTGAAGCAAATTATCTTTTCAGATATTGTAATGAGGTTGGTGGATTACAGTCTCAAGATAAAGAGACCTGGATGCTACCCGATATGTTAACCTGGTCTGAATCTGATACCAATTCAGTGTTAGACTTTGCACATCAAAACCTGGAAAATTTAATTGATAAGCTATTATTACCTGCTCAAACCATTCGTAAAGATTGTGCCGTTGGCTTGGTAGCTAAACCTGGATTTAGGCTCATACGTGAACAACTTGAAGAAACTGTCCTGCGAATTGACCATGATTTAAGGAATTTCCCACCTGCATCTAAAATTAAATGGTGTGCATTTAATGGTGGTTCTGATATATGGGTTGACATTGGTGATAAATCTCTAGGTGTCAAGGCTCTACAGTATGTTTTACAAAAGGAAAACCGTTTAGATGTTTCTGCAAGTAATACCCTCCATATTGGAGATCAGTTTTCCAGTGTAGGATCAAATGATTATGCTAGTAGGACTGTTGCAACAACCGCATGGATAGCTAGCCCCTGGGAAACAGAATTACTTTTAAAAGACTTAGTATCTTTTAACAAAGAAACATGATTAATTGTTAATTATCAATGGTTTATGTTACGTATATGTATAAGCGTCTATTTGTAAGTAGTTAGTTAGTTATATATTATTATGCATATATCGCAACATGAAAATCTCTTTTTTTTGACAGAAAATCATTATCAGTTGGCGATTGATAAGCAAATTCCTTCTGTACGCAGCATTAATAACCATGTTTGGATTTATAACAAGCCTAATTTCAGCTGTATCAATTTTGTATCCATTGTATAAAACGCTTGAGTTGCTTTCTTTTATTCAATTATCCTTTGCGAATAATAAAATTGCTACTTTAACAGAAACAATTCCATTGAGCAAAAATGATGCAATAAGAATCCAAGAACACATTTCATATTGGATTACAATGGCGCTTTTGCTCTACATTATTCAGTTACCTCCAATATCAATGATATTAAATATTTTACCCCTTTCATCATTTGCAATATTGTACCTTCAGGTGTGGCTAGGATTTCCGCTAATCCCATTATCTGCCTCCAATAATAAAGTGAATGGTGCATATATAATTCATCACTACTACTACGACAACGATATGAAACGTCTGAAAGAATTACGCAATTCATATAAATCAATACTTGGTATTTGTGGGCTTGTGTTATGTCGTGGTGTAGCTAAAATTCCAGCTTGTCAACAAATATGGGCCATTTTTGGAATTGATTTAAAAGATTACGAAGTATATTTCAGTTCAATTGCTTATGGAAATGATGAAAGTTTTAAAAGCAGAGGTACACTGAATGATTGGACAAAACTTTGGGGTCTTATCCCAAGTAGAAACTTTAATGAGGCTAAAGATATTGGTATTTTTAAGACTTTATTGAGCTCATTGATTGCACCGTTCGGTTTTGTAACAAATAATAACATCCATCATACAATAATTAAAAATAAAAGTCCTTCTCCAGTTACTAGCTTTGATGATTTTGCAATGGTTAATAAAAGAGATCTGGATGATGCAGATCTGACTCTTCGTGTATCTAAAAGAAGAGCAAGTAATGAAAAAGAACATGGACATGGTCATGGTCATGGTCATTCACGTTCATCTTCCACCTCTGAGTTTAATGATAATTTACATGATGATGAGAGATCGGGACTATTGGAAAGCGTTAAAAAGGTGGGATCAAGATCAATTTCAGGTTCTTCAAGTTGGTTTAAAACAAAATGATTTTTTTTCTTTTGGTTAATATATATATCTATCGTGTTTTAATTAAGTTTCTTTATTTTATTTTTCTTTTGTTATTTATATTCTATTTACAAAATTACATACATGGTTTATAAAGGGTTTTAAAGTTGAATGTGAGAAGAAATGAATTTTTCAGCATTGATTTTCTTTTGTGCAATAAGATCTTTATCCTTGATATTTTTCATTTGTCTTCTGACCACCTTTGAAACAAAATTCATTGGTCTTGGTTGTTGGTCAATAATACCACCAAAAGCTTTACTTGGTTTATCGGCATCGGAATTGATCGCATTTGCCTTTTCTTCTCTATATCTATTCAATTCTTTGGTTAATTCTTTTTCTTGTATGAATTCTTGATTTTCTGCAGGCCAAATAAACGGTTCGGTTAAATCAACAGTCATTTTCTTGATTTGTTGATCTCTATATCTTGAACCATAAGGAGCAGGCATACTTCTGACAAATTTGCCAGGCATCAAAGCAGATGTCACGTTCAAAACTCTTAAACCATAGATATGATAAAGATAATCTCTTAAATCCAGCTTATTGAAAGATTTCGGCACTATAAATTTGGCCTGATATGGTGTATGTTTTGCATTTGGTCTTAATAATTTAATTTGAGCAAAAGGTAAATAGATGGCTTTTGAACCGATAATAAAATTTGGCTCGTCATTTTCAAGGGCTTGACGAACAAGTTGAATGATTTTCTTTGATCTCAATGCTCTATCACTGTGTGATTCCTTAGGTTTTGGCTTTGGAGCAAATGGTTTTCTGTAACCCATGATGATCGTACGTACAGATCCAAATAATCCTTTATTAGGACGAACTAAATGTTGACGTATACCAGCCGCAGAACTAAACATGCCGTTATATGGTGATATGTAATGTATCTTGATATTCTTACCACTACTTGACTATTAAATCTTTACGCCTGAGATTGAAAAACGTCCAAGTGAAAAAATCTTGAACAAGAAAATGGTGAAACCGGGTAACTTTGTTTCGCTAAAGAAAAATAGAATGTCTTTCTTTCGGTGGCAAAACAAGTTTGATTGAGATATTGTGTTGTGAGGTTAAAATTTAATCAAGTCTCTTGAGTACCAGACATATCAACAGTCAAAAGATGTCCTACGACGAGTCTGCGTATACATTTGCGGAAGACAACCTCATCACCACTGAGGACTGTTGGACCGTCATTACTTCATTCTTTGAAACTAAAGGATTGGTGTCACAACAATTGGATTCATTTGAAGAATTTATTGAAACATCGATTCAAGAATTGGTCCTTGAAGACAGAAAGTTGATTTTGGATCAACCTGCTCAACATATTTCAGAAGATGATGATATTAATAGAAGATATGAAATTACTTTTGGAGATATTTTTCTTTCAAAACCTTCCCAAACAGAAGCAGATGGTACTACATCAACTTTATTACCTCAAGAAGCAAGATTGAGAAACTTGACATATTCAGCTCCACTTTATGTTGAAATGAAAAAAATGGTGAAAGAAAGTATAGATGATTTAGAAAATAACCAATCAAATTCACAGATTGCTTGGTATAAAGAAGGTGATATATATAAATTTAGATCTAGACAAATAGACGATTTAGAACCAATACCAAATGATTTTAATGAAGATGAAGATGAAATTATTGAAGAAAAACATAATACTAAAATTCATGCAAGTGGTGCAGAAACTCAAACTATTTTTATTGGTAAAGTTCCAATCATGCTTAAATCGAAATTCTGTACTTTATATGGTCTTAATGAAGAAGAATTATATCAAATTAGAGAGTGTCCTTTTGATATGGGTGGTTATTTTATTATTAATGGTTCTGAAAAAGTTTTAATTGCTCAAGAAAGATCTTCTGCAAATATTGTTCAAGTTTTCAAAAAATCTGGTGTATCTCCAATTTCTCATGTTGCAGAAATTAGATCTGCTTTAGAAAAAGGTTCAAGATTAATTTCATCTATTCAAGTTAAACTGGCAAGTGGTGGTGCCTCATCTTTTAAAGCTGGTGGTGTTGGACGTTCAATTAAAACAACCTTACCATATATTAAATCTGATGTTCCAATTGTTATCGTTTTTAGAGCATTGGGTGTTATTGAAGATGGTGATATTTTACAACATATTTGTTATGATGAAAATGATTGGCAAATGTTAGAAATGTTAAAACCTTGTATTGAAGAAGGTTTCTTAATTCAATCACAAGAAGTTGCATTAGATTATATTGGTAGAAGAGGTAATGCCGTTGGTATTAAAAGGGAAAGAAGAATACAATTTGCAAAAGATATTTTACAAAGAGAATTCTTACCTCATATTTCTCAAGATGGTGGTCATGAAACTAATAAAGCTTATTTCTTAGGTTATATTATAAACAGATTATTATTATGTGCATTAGAAAGAAAAGAACAAGATGATAGAGATCATTTTGGTAAAAAAAGATTGGATCTAGCTGGTCCATTATTAGCAAATTTATTCAGAATGTTATTTAGAAAACTTTCAAGAGATGTTTATAGATATATGCAAAGATGTATTGAACATGGTGAAGATTTTAATATTGTTTCAGCTGTTAAATCTACAACTATTACATCTGGTTTGAAATATTCTTTAGCAACTGGTAATTGGGGTGAACAGAAAAAGGCAATGAGTTCAAAAGCTGGTGTCTCCCAAGTTTTAAATAGATATACTTATTCTTCCACTTTATCACATTTAAGAAGAACAAATACACCAATTGGTAGAGATGGTAAATTAGCTAAACCAAGACAATTACATAATACTCATTGGGGTTTAGTTTGTCCAGCAGAAACTCCTGAAGGTCAAGCCTGTGGTTTAGTTAAAAATTTATCATTGATGTCATGTATTTCTGTTGGTACAGCGTCTGAGCCAATCACTTATTTATTAGAAGAATGGGGTTTAGAACCAATTTCTGATTATGATCCACAAGAACATAGATTATCAACTAGAGTTTTCCTTAATGGTAATTGGGTTGGTACTCATAGAGATCCAGGTATGTTGGTTGATACAATGAGGCAATTAAGAAGAAGTGGTACTATTTCTGCCGAAGTTTCATTAATTAGAAATATCAGAGAAAGAGAGTTTAAAATTTTTACTGATGCAGGTAGAGTTTATAGACCATTATTTATCGTGGATGAAGACCCAGATTCTCCATTTAAAGGTGGATTGAAATTAACAAAGGAACATTGTAGAAAGATTTTAGATAGGGAAATTGAAGAAATACCACAAGATGATGGTTTTGATGAAAATGGTGATGCTTTAGAACCTTTACAAAGAATTTATGGTTGGGATTCATTATTAAGTGAAGGTGTTGCTGAATATTTAGATGCAGAAGAAGAAGAAACTGTTTTGATTGCAATGTCATCAGAAGATTTATCAAATAATGGTGAAAACAATGATGAAGATGATGAAATGAATGAAAAAGATGATAAAGATTTTGCTAAAAGAATTAAAAATCATATTAATTCACATTCTTTCACACATTGTGAAATTCATCCTTCAATGATTTTAGGTGTCGCAGCTTCTATTATTCCTTTCCCAGATCATAATCAATCTCCAAGAAATACTTATCAATCAGCCATGGGTAAACAAGCAATGGGTGTCTTTTTAACTAACTATAATGTTAGAATGGATACCATGGCCAATATTTTATATTATCCACAAAAACCATTAGCTAAAACCCAGTCAATGGAATTTTTGAAATTTAGAGAGTTGCCTGCTGGTCAAAATGCTATTGTTGCAATTGCATGTTATTCAGGTTATAATCAAGAAGATTCTATGATTATGAATCAATCTTCAATTGATAGAGGTTTATTTAGATCATTATTTTTTAGAAGTTATATGGATCAAGAAAGAAGAAATGGTATTTCTGTTGTTGAGGAATTTGAAAAACCAATGAGATCAAATACTTTAGGTTTTAAAGCAGGTACATATGAAAAATTAGATGATGATGGTTTAATTTCTCCAGGTATTAGAGTCTCAGGTGATGATATTATTATTGGTAAAACGGTTCCAATTCCACCTGACACTGAAGAATTAGGACAGAGAACTAAATATCATACTAAAAGAGATGCATCAACGCCATTAAGAACTACTGAAAGTGGTATTGTTGATCAAGTCTTATTAACAACCAATGCAGAAGGTTTGAAGTTCGTTAAAGTTAGAATGAGAACCACCAAAGTTCCACAAATTGGTGATAAATTTGCATCCAGACATGGTCAAAAGGGTACTATTGGTATCACCTATAGAAACGAAGATATGCCGTTCACATCTGAAGGTATTGTTCCAGATTTAATTATTAACCCTCATGCAATTCCATCACGTATGACTGTTGCGCATTTAATTGAATGTTTATTATCAAAAGTTGCTTCACTTAGAGGTTATGAAGGTGATGCAACCCCATTCACTGATTTAACAGTTGATGCAGTTTCTAAATTACTAAGAGAAAATGGATACCAATCGAGAGGTTTTGAGGTTATGTATAATGGACATACAGGTAAGAAATTAATGGCGCAAGTTTTCTTTGGACCAACATATTATCAAAGATTAAGACATATGGTTGATGATAAGATCCATGCAAGAGCAAGAGGACCGTACCAAAATTTGACAAGACAACCTATGGAAGGTAGAGCAAGAGATGGTGGTTTGAGATTCGGAGAGATGGAGAGAGATTGTATGATTGCGCATGGTGCAGCTGGGTTCCTTAAGGAAAGATTGATGGATTCCTCGGATGCATTTAGGGTTCATGTTTGTGGTATTTGTGGTTTGATGAGTGTTGTTGCTAACTTGAAGAAGGGACAATTTGAATGTAAGAGTTGTAAGAACAAGACCAACATTTATCAAATCCACATTCCGTATGCTGCCAAATTATTATTCCAGGAGCTCATGGCCATGAACATCACACCTAGATTATACACGCAAAAGAGTAGTTTTACAGTTCGTTGAAAAAAGAGAAGGAAGAGTAATTTGTAAATATATACATGTATGTAAAAATAAAATAAAATAAAAGACAGCTCAGCACCGTAGCACTGCTATAACTTTTTGGAATGTAATAACTTGTTGAACTCGGCCAACTGCTTCTCTCTGGCCATGGACTCGTTGACGGTCTGGACGACGCTTGGATATTGGTCTGCCCATGCAATGGTGTTGGTCGCATATGGGTTGTTGGAGCCGTCAAACACCTTCAGTCTGGCCAATCTTTCCTTTCTGTATCTATTCTTAGGCAACATCTTGCTGACGGCTCTCTTCAAAATTTCCCCGTATCCATAGTCGGCAATCACTTTTTCCATAGGGGTGGCTTTTCCCGAGCCCGGTCTAGTGGTATGAGACCAGTATGTTTTGTCTGAGAGTTTTTTACCTGTAACTTTCAAATACTGACAGTTAGAAACCACAACGTAGTCTCCTGAATCTTCAGTCTGGTGGGTGATGGGTTTGTGTTTGCCGATCAACGTGATGGCGATCTGTGACGCAAGTCTACCGAGCGTCCTAGACTCATTCGAAAGGTCCACGTGATGCCAAACACGTACAAGACCGAGACCTGCTTTTCCTACTTGGTTAGACATCTTTCCTCTGTTGCACTGCTTGTCTTACACTCCAAAAAAAAATTGTTCCTTCTTCTTCACTTTGCTTCAACTGAAATTTCAAAGTGTTGATTTTGCTTTGGCCTTTTTCACCGCGACGAATTTGCACACTGCTTTTTTTGACGCATGAATTGAGAAAATGTACAGGTTCCATATCATCAACACTTGGTTTAAGTTAACAGTTTACACAGTTAACAGGGTATACAGATACTGAGATTAAGGAGTTAGGATTGCTGGTGCAGGTATGTTTTTTGTTAAAGACCTTTCGCTTACGCTAACGCTCCATCCATCGTATTTTGGCGGGGCCATGAACGACTATCTCCGACAGAAGTTGCTTACCGATGTGGAAGGCACGTGTTCTGGGCAGTTTGGGTACATTGTGTGTGTGCTGGACTCGGCACATATCGACGTTGGAAAGGGTAAAATCGTGCCGGGAAACTCGGGGTATGCCGAGTTTGAGGTGAAATATAAAGCGGTGGTTTGGAAACCGTTCAAGGGCGAAGTTGTAGACGGTATTGTTTCATCTGTCAACAGCATGGGCTTCTTTGCCGATGTGGGTCCGCTGTCTGTGTTTGTTTCGAAGCACTTAATTCCCTCAGACATGAAATACAACCCCAGCCACACACCGCCAGCATATATCGGTGAAGACCAGGTGGTGATGAAATCTTCCAAAGTTAGAATCAAGGTCATTGGTACACGGTCCGACGTCAACTCCATCTCGGCCATTGGGTCCATCAAGGAAGATTACCTTGGTCCTTTATAAGAATTACAAGTATACGACATATATAGTGTAAACACAGACTGCTTACGTAATGGGGGTGTTGATAAGTTTTCAGTGAGTGAACCGATTTCGTGTCAAGTGAAAGAATTGAGTGGCAAACAGCAAAGATTTTTCTTTTGTTTGAATACCAAACAATGTCATCTGCCCAATACAACCGTTCATTAACGACCATTAAAACAGAGTTGGAATTTCTACTCGACTCTAATGTGATCACAAGGTCTCTTTTCAACCACATCACCGAATCACTTCCAGATAAATATGTGCAAGGTATGCCGCCAACAGATTATACGGCAGCATCGTCAGCAATTCCAGTTTCGGAGAAATCCACTGCACTTGTGCAACCACCATTAGGATCCCCGCACTCGAGTTCCAGCCCAGCAGTTCCTGTGGATTTTGTAGAAGCAATCTATGATTTCCAACCCCAACAAAGGGACGACTTACAGCTCTATGTTGGAGATAAGATCCAAGTCACCGAAAAAACTTCGGATTCTTGGTGGAAAGGTACCTGCCGTGGTCGAACCGGAATGTTTCCTTCGAATTACGTCAAACCAATGAATTCACAAACTCAAGCACCTGGTTACTACGTACCACCAAATCAACAGCCACCTGTACAATACAGTCAACAGCCACCTCAGCAATATTACCAGCAACCAATTCAACAGTACATCCCCGTTCAAGAAGTGCAGACGATTCCTATTCAATCACAGCCTGTTCAGGTTGTTCAAAATCAATCGATGCAACAGTCGTCTTCCAATGCAGCTTTGAAAAGTTTCGGTTCGAAATTGGGTAATGCTGCAATATTTGGTGCCGGTGCTACGATCGGTAGTGATTTGGTCAATTCCATTTTTTAGATATATAGGTAAATAAATAAATAAATAGAAAAAAAATATAAGTAGATAATTGGAAATTGAGCAAGTAGATAGGTAGGTATGTAGATTTCTTGAGAAGTAAACGCGTTAATAAGTTAATAGGTAGATAGGTAGGCAGGTGGACAGGTAGGCAAGGAATAGAAAAATAGAAAAATACAATAATAGAAAAACAAAAAGAAAAGAAAAGAAAATTGTACAGTTTTGTAGGTAAAGTATAAAGTATATTTAATAATAATGATTTAATTTAAAAATAATAAAAAATATAAAGTATGAAGTATAAAATATAAAATATAAAATATAAAATATAAAATATAAAATATAAAATATAAAATATAAAATATAAAATATAAAATATAAAATATAAAATATAAAATATAAAATATAAAATATAAAATATAAAATATAAAATATAAAATGAAAATCACCACCTAATATATTCTACCAGGTCTTTTCTTATTTGAAGCAATTGGTTGGTATTTTTTCTTTTCAGCAGGCTTTAAAATTTGGAAAGAACATAGTAAACTTTCATCAACACTCATCATAGCACCTGCATTATCAAATTCACCACAGTAATTTGGGGCTGAAAAAATCGTAACTAATTGACGTTTACTGAAAAATTCATAACCATCTTCGACGACTTGATGGGCCCTACAAATTAAATCCATATCATGTTTTTGTAAAAATCTTGAAACGACATCTGGTCCAAACGTAAATGAGACACCTCTATCATTTTCACTCCAGCCCATTATATCTTTGTCGGGATCTGACCATAATAAATCACATAATAATCCAACATCAGGTATATCTGTTGGTCTCATAATTCTTCTAATTTGTTCCATAGTATTAAGATCAGGGGATAAACCACCATGCATTGTAAAAATTTTTTCATCAATAATTGCAGCAATTGGTAGACAATTAAAACAATCTGTGAAAGTTTTCCACAATTTAATATTATAACGTCTTTTACATTCGTCATAAAATCCGTAGATTCTATTAATAGATGCACATTCATGATTACCTCTTAAAATGAAAAAATTTTCTGGATATTTGATTTTGTATGCTAATAAAAGACAGATTGTTTCTAATGACTGTTTACCTCTATCGACGTAATCACCCAAAAAGAGATAGTTTGCTTCTGGCGGAAACGCACCATATTCAAATAATCTTAGTAAATCGTAATATTGGCCATGGATGTCACCACAGATCTTAATTGGAGCTTCTAATTCTAACAAAATTGGTTGCTGAATGAAAATTTCTCTAGCCTTTGTACAGAGATATTTGATTTCATTTTCTTGCAGCTGTACCTGTTTGCCTGGTCTGGACCCTCTAACGTCCAATAATCTATCGATTATAGAATCAACATCCGCTTCTTGTACTTCTGTTGTCATTATATCTTTGTGTGTGGGATTCTAGCTAATTTACAATATCGTTGAAGCGCTTTAATTATATAGACGGTACTACTGTGACGGTACTACTGTGACTGACTGACTTTCTTTCTCTCTGTGGGTATATTCTCTCGAATAACAACAACAACAACTGTTAAACAACAACTGCTTAACAACAACTGCTAAACAACAATTGCCAAACAACAATTACCAAACAACTCTTCTTCCTCACAACATGCTCACCGGATGGCAAATTTTGTTTTTTGAGAATCAACATTTGCCAAATCTCAAAGTTACCCGGTGTAAATTTCTTCCTGTATTGGCCTCGGCCGCGCTTACGTCAGCAGGGGTTTTTTTCTTCGCTTGGACGTGTCTTTAAACTTTTCATCAAGAAAAGCAGTTCTGAAAAGATGAAAAGATAAAAAGACAAGAAAGGCAAGAACAGATAGACCTAACAGGCCAGATACTTCATCCAGGCCAATCGTTCAATCATTTCAACTAAACATTTAAAGGAATCAAACTTTGATAAACAATGTACTCCTTGGTTTGTTCATCTGTCACTAGAAATAGTGTCCGTTCTGTAAGGGCATTTTCTACTGCAAACCTTAATGTGGGCAACAACGGCACATCGGCAAGCCTTAACACCGAGAAAATCCAAGTTCCGGAAATCGAAAGATTGAACTCTTTCAAACAGAGACAATTGGGTATACCAGGATTGATCTCTAATAGTACATTGGAAGATCTGTGGTTTAAACAGCTGGATAATAAATTGGTGGATTTTAAAGACTATATCGAACAATCCAGCCACAACGACTATTCAGACTGTTTCAAAAATGAAACCCTTGATAACCAAATCTCAAACAAAATTGTCAACCAGTATAAAAACTTGTTGGAAAAAATGTCCAAAAAATTCGACGATGATGACACCCCATTGTTCGATTTAACTGCTTCCATTTACAATCTGTTCTATTATTTCTCCTCCCTAAGGGCTAATAATTCTAACTCCATTGCTAAATTAAATGCAAAAGATTTATTGACATATCAGGCAGAATTCAAAAACTTGCCGGTAGATTCCAATTTCATCACACTAATTAACAAATCCTTCGGATCCGTTGAAGAGTTTTTGACCTTGTTGAACGATTCTGCAACCGCAATCAAAGGTAACGGTTACACTTACTTGGTATACAAACATATTGAAAATTCAACAACCTTCTCAAAATTGGGTCATCTATCAATTTTAAATGTTTACAATAATGGTATACCTCATACTTTCACCTCAAATAGAGTCAGTAATGGTAAACAATTCGAAAACAAGAAAAACAAGAAAAACACCGAAGATTCTTTGATCCCATCTATGGATGATGCAGAAGCTTTGAACTCACTTGATTTCACTTTCACTCCTTTACTATCCATTGGTTCAAATCCTTCCTTCTATTTAAGAGATTACGGAGTCTACGGTAAGAAACTCTACATCAATAATGCAATTAACTCCATCGATTGGGATATCGTTGTTTCAAGAATACCTTCTAAAAAATAGCTTCCTTTATAGATTCTATACCTGTAAATACAATAATTACTTATTTAGATTATCTTCCTATACATACCTACCTACCTGTATGTCTATGTGACTACAAGTCTTAGCTTCCTTTTTGGAGGGGGTGCTCGAAATTTTCATGTTGAAATTTAATATTTTAAAATTTTTTTGACCATCAAAAAAATGAAATAATTAATTCATTTCTTTAGAAATATCTTTTTTTGTCATATTCATCAAACTAACAACATGAAGAATCTAAAGATTTTAAACCGAACAAAAATTGTTCCGGACTCTTTCACGTGTCCAGATTTGCCTATTTTAGATACCTGTTTTGATTTGATTTCTGATTCTTTGACTTTAGCATTAGGTTCACAAAATTCAAACCAAATTGAAATTCAACAATTTGAAAAAAATGGTAAAATTAAAGTCCTTGCTTCAATTCCATTCAATGTGGACGATGAACTCTTATGTTTTTCACATTTTGAAGATTCAAATCAGTTAATTTTTGTTTTCAAATTAGGTGATATCATTATTGCAACATACGATCCAATCTCTAATGATTTGGACCAAACTTTTGTTGAAATTGTTGGTACCATTGATAATGGTATTAAATCTGCAAAATGGGCTTATGATGAAGAAATTTTGTCTTTAGTTACCAATGATCATAACTTGCTCCTTTTCTCAAGAAGCTTGGATTTGATCCTTGAAAAGAAAATTGATTCTTCAGATTTAGATTTTAAAAATCAAGTCTCCTTAGGTTGGGGTAAAGAAGAAACACAATTTAAAGGTAGGGGTGCAAAACAATTAGAAAGAGAAAGAAAACTATTAAAAAATGCAGGTCTCAATATAGATTCAGATAATGCAATTTTATGTGATCCAACAATTAAAGAACTACAAAATGGTGAAATTTCAAACTTTGATTTGTTTAATTATGAAATATCTTGGAGAGGTGATTGTCAATTTTTCTCCATCTCATGTATTGAAGAAATTCCAAATACTGATCAATCAAGAAGAGTAATTAGAGTTTACTCTAGAGATGGTGACTTAATTTCAACTTCCGAACCAATTGATGGTCAAGAACACACACTTGCTTGGAAGCCTCAAGGCTCTTTAATTGCATCAACTCAAAGAAGATTTGAACCTGAAATCAATGATAATGTTCTTGATGTCATATTCTTTGAAAAAAACGGTTTAAGACATGGTGAATTTGACTCAAGGTTAAATCCTAACGTTGAAAACATTTTTAAAATTGATTGGTCTTCAAATTCAGAAATATTACTTTTACAATTAGAAAATAAAATTCAGTTATGGTACATGAAAAATTATCATTGGTATTTAAAACAAGAAATCAGAAGTTTTGAAAATGAGAGAATTGTATTCACTAAATTTCACCCTGAAAAACCTTTCAAATTAATGATTGGTACTCAAAACTTTATTGAAATTATTGATCTTACATATTGCACAACTAAGGGTAATTTAAGTATTCCAAATGATAATGGTGTTAATTTAGTGATTGATGGTCAAACTTGTATGTTAACTCCTTTTGCAAAAGCTAATGTCCCACCTCCTATTGCATATAGAGATTTAGATGTTGATTATCCAATTAATAGTGCTTCTATTTCTAAAGACAATAATTTCATTTCAATTTTGACTAATTTTTATGTCTATCTATTTGAAAAGACTGACGATATGTGGAATTTTAAAGAAGTAGCTAAATTTGAACTTGAATCTGAACTCTATTCAAGACAAATTCAATTTGTTTCTAATGACCAGATCTTTGTTTTAGTTGATGATATTAAGCAAAATTTTTCTAAAATATTGAACTTAGCTATAATTGATGGTGAATTAGAATTCAATGATATGATTGATATTCCAAATTTGAAATGTATCTCTTTATCTACAAATTCATCTTTGGATTATCTTACTTTTGAAACTATCGATGGTACAATTAGTTCTATTGAAAACGGAGAAATTAACCAAATTGGTAAATTTCCTCAACTCTGTTCCGAATTTATATCAATTGAAACTGTTGATGACTTATCCAATGACATTGTGAACTTAAATATTGGTTTAATGCCATCAGGTAAGCTATACGTCAATTCTAAACTAATTTCTCAAGGTGTTACTTCAATGTTAGTTACTGAAGCTTATTTATTATACACAACTGCACAACATCAATTGAAGTTCATTCATTTAGTAAATAATCCATTACTATCTAATGATTCTGAATTTATTGAGCAAGTAACTGAAGGTCATGATGAAAGAGTCAGATCTATTGAAAGAGGTTCTATTTTGATTAATTCTATCCCTTCTAAATCGTCTGTTATTTTACAAGCACCAAGGGGTAACTTAGAAACTATATATCCAAGAATTATGGTGTTAAATGACGTTCGTAAAGATATCAAGAATTTGAATTATAAAAATGCATTCCTAACTTGTAGAGTTCACAGAATTGCTCTTGATATTCTACATGATTATGATCCTGAATTATTTTTTAATAACGTGGAAGCATTCATTTCTCAATTAGGTAAGGTGGAATATTTAGATTTATTTTTGTCTTGTCTGTTAGAAGAAGACGTTTGTCAAACAAAATACAAAGAAACTTCAACCCTTCAAGATACTTCAGTTGCGGAAGTCACTAAATCATTTAAAGATCTTAAATTAGTTCAAAAGGAAAAAGGTATTGAAAAGGTAAGAAAAATTTGTGATGCAATTTTAAATATTTTAATCAATAATAAATTATACAAAGAAAAGTACTTGCAATCTATTATTACTGCATATGCATCCCAAAAACCTCCAAGGACGGAAGAAGCTTTAAACTTAATTTCAACTTTTGATAATGATCAAGAAATCGAAAAATCTGTCCAGCATTTATGCTTCTTATTAGACGTTAACAAATTATATAATACTGCATTGAGTATTTATAATATTCCTTTGGCTTTAATTGTTGCCCAACAAAGTACTAAAGATCCAAAAGAATATTTACCATTTTTACAAAGTTTATATGAAGAGACAGAATTAAGAAGAAGATTTATGGTTGATGTTTTTTTGAAGAATTATTCAAGAGCCTTGGAATCCTTGATTGAAATCCCTGTTGAAGAAAAGTCAGATATTAAAGAAGAAATTATTGAGTTTATTGTTGAACATGAATTGTATAAACATGCTCTTACTCTGTACAAGAACGATACAGATAATTTCAATCTAATCTTAAAACATTATGCTTCTTATTTATTTGGAAAACAACAATATATTCAAAGTGCAATTATTTTTGAAAAATTAAATGATTTAGGAAATGCATTAGAAAGTTATGTTTTAGGTAAAAAATGGAGGGAAGCTATAAGTATTACATTAAAATCAGAATTTAAGGACAAATTAATTGATACATGTAAAACTTTGATTGACAGTTTGAGCTTAATACATGATTATAAAGCAGCTGCATACATTTCATTCCGTTACCTAAATAATATCAATCAGTCTTTAGAATTATATGGTAAAGAATATGAATATTCCACTGCAATTCAATTATGTTTAGAAGAAAACAAACCTGAATTGATTGAAGAAATTGTTGATCCTTCAATTATGGAAGGTTTTGGTACAATTGCGGAATTATTAGCTGACTGTAAAGGACAGATTGAATCGCAACTAAGAAGATTGAGAGAATTACGTGAAAAGAAACTTGCTGATCCATATGCATTTTATGGTGAAATTGGTGATCTAAATGAAAATATACCGGATAATGTTTCGATAGCACCATCTGAAACCTCTACCAAGGAGTCGTTCTTTACCAGATATACTGGTAAGACTTCCGGTACCGCAAAGACGGGTGCTTCACGTCGTACTGCAAAGAATAAGAGAAGAGAAGAACGTAAACGTGCAAGAGGTAAGAAGGGTACAATTTACGAAGAAGAATATTTGATTGGCTCTGTTGGTAGATTAATTGAAAGGCTAGAAAATACTAAACCTGATGCAACCAAAGTTTTAGAGGCCATGGTCAGAAGAAACATGATCCAGCAAGCTTATATAATTCAATCCAGTTACATCGGTGTTATTCAATTACTAAAAGATAATGTTGTGGAAATTTATACAGTTGACAAACGTGATCGTGAAAGATTAGATGATAATGGATGCATCTACTACGTTGATGAAATACCTGTTCCAACTATAAAAGACTTTGCAACGCTTGACATTCTTGATTACTAGTTTTTATATCTTTTGTAATTCTTTTACCCACCCAACCCTTTATAATCTAATGCAATACTGTATTCACCTGAGGTGTTTTTTGAATAAGCCCCCCACTACTACCAAATTTGGGAAACAGCGATATTCAATATTTTGTTTTCAACAATTTCTATCATGTGGTCCTACTTATGTTTATAGAGGTAAATCAAGATAGATATTTGGGATAGTACATACTGCATCTGACATGACAGCATCTACAGGTCTTAGATATGCAGCCACTCAAGAGGGTTATGTTTTTCAATTGGTTAAGGAAAAACAAGATCAACAAACATCACAGCTTTTATTGATAACTCATTCTGGAGAGTTCAATATTGTTGATATTGAAAATCAAATTTTCAAAACATCATTCAAACAAATTGCTGGTATCTTAGGTGTTATTCATTTATACTCGAATTATTACATTATTACTATTGACTCAGTATCTGATGCTGGAGACATTACTGTTGGTAAAACCACTTATAAAGTCGATTCAACGAGTATTTTATCATTGAATTCAAAACACAAACCTGATGAGGATGAAATTAAATACACCGATATTTTAAAGAGTCATTTAGATAATGCAACTTTGTTTTTTTCATACCATTATGATGTGACCAATTCGAATGTTAATCAAAATCAAAATCCTTTAGGTTTTAACGATGAGTTTATGTGGAATTATTTCATTTCCTCAAAATTAATTGATTTTGCAAAAGTAAACAATGTTGCTGCAAATTTTATTTTGCCAGTTATATACGGTTACACCAAATTTGTGAATTACAATTTTGGTTCTGAACCTGTAACTTTTGGTCTGATTACAAGAAGATCAAGATTTAGAGCGGGTACTAGATATTTCAGACGAGGTATCAACAAAGATGGATTTGTAGCAAATTTCAATGAGACGGAACAATTTTTAATCACTGCTGCAAACAAAGTATTTTCATATCTTCAAATTAGAGGTTCAGTTCCAGTTTTTTGGGCTGAAATGAATAATCTGAAATACAAACCAAAGCTATTGCTAGGACCTAACGACTATTTACCTGCAAGACAACATTTTGATAGATGTATCTCTAAGTATGGTACTAATTATTTGGTGAATTTAGTCAATCAATCAGGTTATGAAAAACCAGTCAAATCAGCTTATGAAGAAGCAGTTACAGCATTAAATGATGCTAATATCAAATATACTTATTTTGATTTTCATCATGAATGTAGTAAAATGAGATGGGATAGAGTTAAGTTACTGTTGAACCATTTAACCGAAATGGGATTATCACAACAAGACTATTCATTGGTTGGTCCAACTTTATCAAGTTTTGAAATTTTAAAGAAACAATCTAACGTTGTTAGAACTAACTGTATGGATTGTTTAGATAGAACTAATGTTGTTCAATCAATGCTTGGTAGATGGGTGTTACAACAGCAGTTGAAGGATGCGGGATTAATTGATGGTTCAGTTGATTGGAAAGATTTGAAGCCCGAATTAAATATACTTTTCCAAAATATTTGGGCAGACAATGCAGATTATGTTTCTAATTCTTATTCTGGTACAGGAGCATTAAAGACAGATTATACTAGAACCGGTAAGAGAACCAGTAAAGGTGCATTGAATGATTTAATTAATTCGATTACTAGATACATCAAGAACAACTATTATGATGGTTTAAGACAAGATGGCTATGATTTATTTTTAGGTAATGCATTACCATACGAAATGAAGGTTTCGCCATTTAAAGATACAAGACCTCCATTCTATCAAGCCGTTCCATATATTTTTACTGTTGGAATTTTCATTATCCTAGCTACTTTAATCTGGCCAAAGGGTGCGCTGACAGAAGCTAAGAATATTTCTTTCTTAACTATTATGTCTTCATTAAGTTGTTTTTCATTTGCTTTTATGATCAAGAACGGTATTCAATTTGTCAATTGGCCCGCTCTTGCAAAGCTTGATTTTTTGAAGAAAAAGGAAGTTGTTAAAGACGGAAAACTCGAAGGATATCTTGTTCAAAAAGAAGACGAATACAATAAGTTCAGCCAACATGATAAGAGCCAATAGATTTTTTTATAAATCTTATATCTTGTATAACCAACTCTCTATAGAACTGACTATTACCTATTACCTATTACCTATTACCTATTACCTATTACCTATTACCTATTACCTATTACCTATTACCTATTACCTATTACCTATTACCTATTATCTACAACGACGATTCATGTTATCAGAAATATCGTGGCGCGTGCATAGAATATAATAAGAATCGTGATGACTGATTAAATTAAAAATGAATTTTTCAGTTGATTGACTCTGAACCTGGGAAAGTTTAGTGGAAAGGTTTTTCTTTTTGAGATTTCTCTTCTTGTGTATTTCTTTGTTGTTGTTGTTCTTAAAGTTTTAAATCATCAATTAAGTTAATCAATTAAGTTAATCAATTAAATTAACCAATTAAACAATCTAACGAAAATGGAAAGACAAGAACCTAATTATTTTGGTGCAGGTCCTGCATTATTACCAACCAATGTTCTTCAACAAGCTGCGCAAGATTTAATCAATTATCAAAATATTGGTATTGGTGCAGGTGAAATTTCTCATCGTTCAAGTGCAGGTGCTGGTATCATTACACAAACTAAAGAATCGTTAAAGGAACTTCTCAGCATCCCGGATACTCACGAAGTCTTTTTCTTACAAGGTGGTGGTACTACAGGATTCTCAGCAGTTGCAGCAAATTTAACCGCATCCCATGTTGCAAAGACAGGTAAACCAGGTACTCCATATTATGTTATCGATGGTACATGGTCTAAAAAGGCATATGAAGAAGCTGAAAGATTAGGTTTCAATCCAAAGGTTCTCGTCAATTCTAAGGAAATCGATGGAAAATTCGGTGGTATTCCACCAACTGAAAAGTGGAATATTCCGGAAAATTTAGATGATGTTTCATATATTTACTTCTGTGATAATGAAACAGTTAACGGTGTCGAATTCAGAGATTTCCCTTATGAAAAATTCCCAGGAGTGGAAATAGTTGCTGATTTATCATCAAACTTCTTATCAAAACCAGTTGATGTTAGCAAATACGGTCTTTTATTTGCAGGTGCCCAAAAAAATGTTGGTATTGCTGGAGTTTCTATTTATATAATCAAAAAATCTTTATTGAAGCAAGCATCCCCTGAAACTTTAAAGGAATTGGGATTGCATGTTGTGCCAGTTGCTTTTGATTTCCCAACCGTTGTTAAAAATGATTCTGCATATAACACTATTCCAACATTTACTGTTCACATTGTCAATTTAGTTTTACAAAATTTAATCAAGAAGGGTGGCTTAATAAATCAAGAAAAGGAAAATATCGAAAAATCAGACTTACTTTATGCTGTATTAGATAAGTACCCAACCGTTTTCAATTTACCAGTTGAAAAGTCTGCAAGATCAAGAATGAATGTTGTTTTCACCATCAAAGATGGTAGTTTAGACTCTGAATTCTTAAGTGGCGCAGAAAAGAGTAACTTGAGCGGTTTAAAGGGACATAGATCCGTTGGTGGTATGAGAGCATCCCTGTATAATGCAGTCTCTTTAAATTCAACCAAGTTATTATGTGAATATATTGAAGAATTTGCTAAAAAGCATCAATAAATTTGTTTACACAATTACTAATCTCTAAATGATTTATAATACTTATATATGATCTTTATATATGATCAGTTCACTCTAATAATTTTCCTGGTATATAATAAACTAGTGAACAACTTTGTTCACTATGAACGTTGCAGTTAAAAACACATCCATCCTCATGAATGTACATCTGTGATGTGTCACATATTTCAATCAATCTTGAAGCTGAATTCCACCATTTTGATTTAACTCGGACCGTTATTTCTTTAATAAGATCCAAATCGCTTTTTTTCTTTTGTGAAGTATCGATATGTTTATCAATTTCTTCAGGTTTATACGTTTCTAAAACATTTTTCCATTTGATGCTCATCCTTTTACCTTCATCTTGAAGTTCAATTTTAATGTCACCCAATCTATTCATAACAACATTAATATGATCAATTGCTTTATATCTGTCAACTCGGGTGAAAAGAGAATTGATTGAACTGTCCATATCAGCAATAATCTCAACATTTTGAATATCAGGCATTATCACTTGATCCAAAACTTCTCTTCGTAGTAAATTAACAGGTACAGTAAAAGAATGAGAAATTTCAGTGGATAATGTAACATGTTCATTATATGTCAATGCTAAGAAAATTGCACGCCGTTTAATAGCATTCGAATTGCTATCAGATTTGTCCTTACTTGAGGAATCTTCACCACGTTGTAATTTCATAACTAACTCAGTTGTTGCTGTAGATTTTTCATAACTTTTCAATATTTGAAAAACCGGTTCTGCATTGATCTCCAACCCAATGCAATCACCCTTAGCTATAACATCGTATCTAGTAAAATTCACTTTGCCAACGGTACCACAGATGAAAGGACCTGTTGGATCACTAGAAATTATACTCAATTCATCTGGTGAAAATTTGAAAAGACATTGCTTCCTAATTGCTAATATAAATCCTAAAATACGTCGAAAATTTCCAACGTCATCTATTTGTAATGCAAGTTTCATATCTGATAACGAGGACGGACAATATTAAAACGTATATTAAGAAAAGTAATACTTCATCAATTTACACCAAAAAAATATGAAATATTAACATGTTTCAAAAAAATAAAAAAAAATTGCCGTTCCCAGGAATCGAACCTGGGTCCCAACGGCCACAACGTTGTGTACTGACCACTATACTAGAACGGCTTTCTTGAAGATAAAAAATCTATAGATATATTTATTGTTAGTTATTGTGTGAATTTTTAACGCAACAAATGTAATTTAATGATTTGAAAGATTTTTGCTTCTTGGTCCTAAATAGGGTTTGTTTATTTTCAAAATACAACAACTTTTTATTATATGAAATACATATTTAAATAAAGTTCAAAACGCTTGACTATATCTATCAGTAGAACATACTGAAGTAAAAATTAAACAACCAGCTTTTTTCACATAACAACATACGAAATGGCTACATAATCATAACAATAATTAATTGTTTAGTGACTAACATAGTTATTTTACCTTTTTTGTTTATTTTATCTTAATTCTTGTTTTGACTTCTATGAAAATTCAACTAAACATTCCCTTATCAAATAAGAGAAACATCTTTTGGTTTTTACGATAATGTAGTGGTAATTCTCTATTTCACTTGATTTCAAACTTGATGAATGTAACTTTCTTTGAAGCCATGAAGCATTAGACCTAGGACTTAATATAATAACCTTACTTTTTGATTTTTCTTTTGGTAAATGAATGAGTTTCTCTCGTAAATATATTATGACATCAATTCTAACATTTTCGGAACTTTCTGATTTTGGAATACCAAGAATAGCTTCAATTTGTGAAGGTGTATAAAAATAAAAAACCTTTATTCCTTTTATTGCTTTTGTTTTAGATACAAATTTTACAGGTGATGAGTTAACGCCATAACTTACGTCCTCAAGACCCAAATCGCATATACCTTGTTTATTGAGTTTTGTTAAAAAACTTTCAATTTTGTGATCGGTATCCTGCAATCTATCAGCTTTTTCAAGTACAAAATTATTACTTTTAAGACGCTGAAAAATGTCAGGACTTTCAGTGTTTGTCAAACCACACTTAATGGGACTATCTGTATTACAAACATTAGCTACATTAGGCAATCTTTTAAACGGGGAGGATAAAATATGTTGTAGATTTTGACCTTGGCAATTATTACTGAAGTACAAAGCTTTTGGCATAGCAGTGCAAAGTTGCATTGACCTCAAATTTAATGTTGTTTTTGTTTTCTTATTAGTTGCATTCATAAAACTTGATGGCATTTGTGGATGATGAACAAGTTTGTCTTTGTCTTTACTACACTCTCTTTGAAACGAGTTTTTGCAAGATTTTCTAAATACAGTTTGTACCATTTGACTTTGTTTAATTAATGGTAAACCAAAACTTATAGCCTAAAAAAAGGGCAAGCTGTATTGAAAGTTGTTAAAGTGATATCTTAAGTTTTCAAGGGGATCAAAATTGATCTGAAACTGCAAATGTGGCCTTTTTAAGGCATAATATTTAACAAACAATTTAGGGGGTTTTTTTTCATTTTTGTTTTCGATATAAAAAAATATATTATGAAATATATGAATAATTTAAGTGATTTATATAATATGTATCATTCATTTGGGTGTGATATGATTTTCAAATGAATAATATATTAATTGTTCTGTAAAGAAATGAAAATTTTTACAAAAATGTTTATACACGCCTGTGCGTATACTAGTAGTAATAGTAGTAATAGTAGTAGTAATAATAATAGTAATAATAATGATGATAATAATAAATATGAATAATAGATAGAGAGTTCTGTGTGTGTAAATATGAATTTTGGGTTAGTTAGGTATCCAATATTTAAGCAGAATCTCTAGCTTTCTTGACTTCTTCTAATTCTTTAATTCTTCTCTTAAAATCTAAGTATTGGCAATGTTCATAATCGTGTCTTTCTTCAACACAGGTCCATGGTAAGTAACCACCTTGTTTTCTACATTTGTTTAATGGAATCAAAAGGCTTGCACATCTATCTCTGAATGGGATAGGAATTTGATTTTTTTTCATTTCTTCATGTGAAACTGTAGTAAAAGTAAAAAAAGGGGCCATGTTAGTATCCAGTTTGTTAAAATACATTTAAAAATGATGGTTTTTTCCAAAAAAATTAGTGTTGATATATCTTGAATTATGGTTAGCAAAAACTCTAACTATTGCAAACACGGACAAATATACATACGAAGTTCTGGAATTTCGTGAATGGCCATTTTGGTATGTGATGTATGTGAGAAACCGATCGTTTCAAATTAAACACTGCGTAACTCTGTAAGATCGTGAATATGGTTAAAATTCATGTTGAAAATGGAAGAGATTCTCAACTGGCGAGTATTTACGTAAGCAGCCCAATTGGGAAGGAGGGGAAGCAAATAATTGCCGTGAATAAAAATTGACAGAATTTTTCCAAAAACATCCCGGTGCACGGGTGAAAAGGGCGTTTTTTTTTTTTGTGTCTCATGAAAATGAAACGAAGATTATGTTTGTTTGTGTTTTGGTTCAAAAGATTACTTTTTATCTTTTTCTTTGGTATTGACCAACTGGATATGCCACAAACAGATGCGGAAGATGTTCATGATATTGCCAATTTATCAGGACATTTGAAAGGGGCTCTTGCAAATAGCTCGTTCCAGTCATTTCATGATGAAACCAATGAAGATGGCGAGGAGGCTCAGCCGCAAAAGGTTGATAGTGAATATAAAGTTCCAAAGACTCCACCTTTAGCTAGTACAGAAAATCTAAATCAAATTGAAAATCTAGGATTTCAAAATATACCCGAACTGGATCAAAATGCTCAAAATAGTAGAGCCGATGATACAAATACTCCAAATATTTCTGTTCTTGCACTAGAACCAATCATATCTCCAAGTAAACAAGCAATGAAAGAACTTCTTGCCCCTTCAATAAATCACAAACCTCGATTGATTATCGACAAAATGGTGTTAACTAATTTTAAATCCTATGCTGGACGTCAAGAAATTGGCCCATTCAATGCATCTTTTAGTGCGGTTGTGGGTCCAAATGGTTCAGGTAAATCTAATGTCATTGATTCAATTCTATTTGTTTTTGGTTTCAGAGCTTCTAAAATGAGACAGTCAAAATTAAAAGAATTGATTCATAATTCAGAAAACTTTGATACCCCTCCACCTTTTTGTCAAGTTGATATTCATTTTAAAAAAATAATCGACAATTATGATGAATATGGGAACAATACACACAACCCAACATATATCGAAGATTCAACTCTTGTAGTTTCTAGAAGAGCCATGCAGAATAATTCTTCAACTTATTTTATAAATAATAAAACAAGTTCTTACACAGAAGTTACTACTCTATTAAAGGATCAAGGTATTGATTTAGATCATAAAAGATTTTTAATTTTACAAGGTGAAGTTGAAATGATTGCACAAATGAAGCCTAAAGCTGATAAGGATAACGATGATGGTTTATTAGAGTACTTAGAAGATATTATCGGTACATCATCATACAAAGAAGAAATTGAAGAGCTTACAAAACAAATTGAAGAATTACAAGCTTCATATGATGAGAAGGAAAGAATATTTAAAATGTATTCTGATGAATTTAGAAATCTTGAAAGAGAAGCAACAGATACACTTGATTATTTAAAATTAGAAAAACAATTTAAAGATGAAACTTATAGATATTGGTATTTAACAGAGAAGCAACAAAACTATATTTTAGAAAAACAAGAACAAACTTTAAAAGAAGATACTGAAAAAATTGAAGATGCCAATAAAGATATTGAAAAATTAGAGGAATTTTTGGGCGACTTGAAGAAAAAGAAAACTGATTTAAATATAAAAATTGATAAGCTTGATAGTGAGATTTCAAAAGCTAAGGCAAAATTTAAAGTCTTTGAAAAGGAACAAGTTTCCCTTGAAGAAAATTTGAAGATTAATCAAAAGAAAAGAGATAACCTTAACAAAACTTTAAAAGCAGATAAAAAGATTTTGAAAGCAAATCTTGCAGAACTTGATGAATTAAACCAAAAAAATTCAAAATACGATGAAACTATAATTAATTTAAATCATAATTTAAGAACAGAAACAGAGATACTTGATAAAATTAAAGCTTCATTATCATCAGAAACAAAAAAATATTCAGAACAAATTGAGGTACTTCAAAAGGAATTAGAGCCATGGAAAAATTCTATTGATAAAAACCAAAGTGATTTTAATATTAAAAGCTCGGAAGTTGAATTATTAAAGGGTCAATTAAACACAATTTTAAATCAAAAAGATTTTTTAATGAACAAAATTAGCACTAAAAAGGAAACGACTAAGGTCAATGATTCTAAGATACAAGATTTAAAAGGCAAAAAAGTTAATACCCATGCTGATATTGAATCAAAGAAGACTAGTTTTATGAAAGCAGGAAAAGAATTAAAATCATTAGAGCGTGAAGTAAGGGAGCTTCGAGATAAAGTAAATGATGCAAACAGTAGAGTTTCTAATGTAGAATCTCAAAACAAAGTTTTAGCATCCTTGAATAGGCTTCGAGAAACAGGTAGAGTACCAGGATTTTATGGTAAATTGGGAGATTTGGGTGTCATTGATGATAGATACGATGTTGCCGTCTCTACTGGTGGTGGTTCATTGAATGATTATGTTGTTGATACAGTTGAAGAGGCACAAGAGTGTATCAAATATTTAAGGACAAATAATTTAGGTTTTGGTAAGTTTATTGTTCTTGAAAAATTGAAAAATTTTAATTTAGGCAGAATTAATACACCTGGAAATGTCCCTAGATTATTTGATTTAATCCAACCTGTGGATCCTAAGTTTGCAAGAGCATTTTATAGTTCTATGTTTGATACCTTGGTTGCACCTAATTTGGAAGTTGCTAATAGGGTTGCTTTTGGTGATAAAAAGAGATGGAGAGTTGTTACTGAGGATGGTAAATTAGTTGATACCAGCGGTACCATGTCTGGTGGTGGTACCAGGGTTAGCAAAGGGGCAATGAAACTCAGATCTAATACATCATCAACTGTTGAAACAGTATCACCTCAAATGTTAGAATCATGGAAACATGATTTGAGCTCTAGAGAAGAGCATTACAGGGAAATGGAAGACTTGTACAGAAGAATGGATCAATATTTACGTAAAAGTGAAGAAGATATTCCAACAATGTCTTCTGAAATTACCAGACTTGAAATGGAAAACAATACCCTTAAAGAAGAAATAGTTGAGCATGAAAAATCGCTTAAGCAGTTGAGTCGGGATCAAAGTCAAGTAAATGAATTGAAATCAAAGATTGCAAACCATGAAAATTCTTTACAAATTTTGCAGAGAGAAAATGTCAAACTTGTTGAAAATTCAAGTGATTTACAAAGACAAATTGATAATTTGCAACAAAAAATTCTTGACATTGGTGGTTTGAAATTGAAAACACAGACAGCAAAGGTTAAAGATTTAAAAGATGAAATAAAACTTAAGGTTGAAGTTAAAGACAAAGACGAACTAACCACTGCTAAGTTAGAAAATAATAATCAAAAACTTGATAAAAATATCATACATTTAGAAACTCAATTAGAAGAATTAAAGAGAGGTTTAGAATTTACCAAAGAACAATTGGAAATAAAAACACAAGAAACTAAAGCTATTGATAAGGAGATTGTCAGTCTTACGTTAGAAAAGGAGGAACTCACACATAGTGTTTCAGACATTGATGAAAAAATCGAAGAAGAAGATTCAACATTACGTGAAAAATCCGAAAAGATAAGTAATGCATTAAAACAAATTTCTAAACATAAGGAAGTTATTGAAAGGTCTAAAAGTATCATTAGGCATGCTATGGCATCACTTGAAGGTATAGAATATAGAAACGTTGAGCCTTATATTTACTGGATAGATGAACATGATTCAAGGAGAATTCTACTTGTTCAGAAACCATTAGATATTCAAGAACATCTCTCAAATATTGATTATACTAGGGTTGATTTGAAGCAATTAGGTGACAAATTGGATAATTTAAAGGCCGAATTGAATGATACCACAGTTAATATAGATATGTTATTGAGTTTTGGTGAAAAAAAGGCAATTTATGTTCAACAAGAAAAGGATGTTCAAAATATACTCACAGACTTGAATGAGGCGAAGGCTCGAGGTGAAGAATTGAATGAACGCAGACATTCTGAATTCAAAGAAGGTTTTACAACTATTTCATCTACATTAAAATCCATGTATAGATTAATTACCACGGGTGGTACAGCTGAACTAGAGTATGCAGATTCTCATGATGCGTTTTCTGAAGGTATTATATTTTCTGTTATGCCACCAAAAAAGTCATGGAGGACAATTGCAAATTTATCTGGTGGTGAAAAAACTTTGGCTTCATTGGCATTGGTTTTTGCATTACATCATTACAGACCGACTCCTTTATATGTTATGGATGAAATTGATGCTGCATTGGATTTTAAAAATGTTAGTATTATTGCCAATTATATTAAATCAAGAACTAACAATGCACAATTTATTGTTATTTCTTTGAGAAACAATATGTTTGAATTGGCTGAAAGCTTGATTGGTATTTATAAAGTTAAAAATATGACTAGATCAGCAACATTGGTGAATAAAGATTTAGTGCATTAGCGTGATATACATCAACTTTTATAAATTATAAAACAATTAAACATTGAGTTCTTGCAACTTGTCTGTTAACTTTTTCTCTTCGTAATTTACAGGTTTAAAAAAAGTGTTAACAGGTGGATTTATAACTTTACGTCCGGCAATTGCACTGTGTCCCTTGTGTTTTTTAACAACAGTTGGCGCATCCATTGAACATCTAATTTTAACAACTTCAAAAGGATCCAGAGGTTTCAATTTAACTTTTTTAGCTTTCTCTTCTGCCTTTGCCTGTTTTCTTGACCATCGCTTTATTTTAATTGCGGCATCTTCAGGTGACAAATTTGAAAAATCAGGCATTCTTGAAGGTGTGAATTGTTTGGGTTCTTCCACTCTTTGCCTTACTGCATCTTGAATATATTTTTTTTTATGAAAAACCAAATTATTTCTTAATTCTGGAGATGCAAGCATTAGACAAACAACCAAAGTATAATATGCATCATTTGCACCATTGTGTAAAAAAGCATTTGGAATATTTAATGTATCTAAAATAAAACTCAAAGAAGATTTTGCATTCTTTGAGCCAAGTAAACTCAGCCACATATCAGATGTATCTATAACATATAAATCAGTTGGAAGCTCATATTGCAAATACTGGAAACTGCTGATATCACCGTGTACATTGTGACCAACAATACAAGTTTTTTCACTCAAATTTTTAAAAATTGTATTCATCGCCCTGGGTATATCATCCTTTGAGATAATTATTGATTGACCTGTTATATTATTCATTTTAGAATCGGGGACAAAAGAACCATTTCTAAGATTTATAAATTCTTTAATTATGAAATGAAAATTCAGGAAATGGGGGAAAATGGAAAATTTTTGGTATGCAGGATTGTAAATTGAAACACCAATCTCAGTAACTTTTGTCTTCTGTCTTTCAAAAAATTCATTATCAATTGAAACCAAAGTGTACTCCCTTTGATTGATCAAATCAATTGCATCTTTCACAGAAAGGTGTCGATGAAATTTTGATTTTGTTCCATTTTGTTTATGTTTTCCTCTGTCACTTTCAGAATTTAGTACACTGTTTGAATAATTTGAACCTAATCGCTGAAAACTTTTAGATAATTCATGTTCAAGTTGTTCTTCAAGTGATGAAAATTGAGATGGGTGTGGGGATGATGAACTTTTTAAATCATATGTACACAAACCTTCCTCTGTAAAACACGTTGGCATTTCAAAAGTCTGAGTTTCCAAACCAGAATCTGAAAAATTATCTGAGGCATCAGACTTTTCAGACTCTTTTGACTCTTCAAGCTGGAGATATTGATCAATATTGGTTATTATTTCATTATTGGTATCTGGATATGCACTTTGATTTAATAAAGCACGATTAATATAAATGTTGGATTCTCCATCATGTTCTTTTGACGGTTTATGTTCTGTGTTCTTTTTCTTATTTGTAGAATCTGTCCATCTTTGATTTGGTCCTCGTCTGGAACGCGATGATGTAGTCATATTTTTGAATGATATGTTGTTAATACGCCCTATTTTTCCAATTTTTGAAATATTATTAAAGTAGAATTTATTCCTTAATAAAAGCATATGTGAATCCAACTTGCTAGGGACACCAATATCTTTAAACTCACTGCGTAATTTGGCTATTTATGTAATCCGTTGTAGATTTCAATCTGCAATTCTTTTCGCAATTAAAATTTTTTTAGCGCATGTCTTGCAAATTTAAAACATCTCAGTAATTTACCTATGTTTGTTAGCTACCAGTTTCTATATTTACACAGTGTAGCTGTATTTAAGTTTTAAAGCTTTTTTAAAGAACTCAATTTAATCTTTGAAATATGATTTTTTTAGATACAAATTAAAATTCCTAAAAAACGTTTTCCAAGAAGAAGGAAGAGTATTAACCGTTCCGAAAAAGAAGCATTTTCTGTTTGTTTCTGCATGAATACAATGCAATAAAAAGAAAAGAAACTTTAATTGGGTAGAAACTTTCTGTTTTTTAAAGTTAAAATTTATCTTTATAATAAAATAATGTTAAATATATGAGCCTGCCAAGCTGAGCTTTTATAAAAAAGAACTGTTGAAAGCTATTTTATCTGGTAGTTTTCAAATAAATAATATACGCAAAACGGCTGAAAACTGTAATTAAAGCCCTCATATCTGTCTGTTTGATGTAACTTTCTAAACCTTACGAATTGACCAACAAAAAAAGAATGAAACACTGTAAATTGCTCAAAAGTCAGGTTTTAAAAAAGTGCTTTGAGCTAAAAAGGCTCAGCGATTTTTGAAATTTCTCAAATGTCTGAAAAAGTTTTCCAAAATAAACGTTTTAAAAAAAGTGAAAATTATGCAAAATCTCGGCTAAAAACTGCCGACCATATCGGTTAAACGAAATTGACAATTGTTTTTTAAAGTGTAAATAGTTAATTATTATTATAAAAACGGAACAAAAGACAGCTTTCTAATAAAGAAATAACTCTTATCAAAAACCTATTTACAACTTTGTTTCACCAAATGAATGTTGAATTTATTGGGCTTTTTTTAAGATAAAAAACTAGTCGTTAATATGTAACATTATTATTTATTATAGCATTAATTTATCTGTTTATTTAAAATTCTGTAGAAAGTGAAGTAGATTAGACGAGAATTGACTGAACAGTGTATGACTTAATTAATATATACAAGATGGTTTTATTTGTGATAAATCTAATATGTTTGAAAGAATCAATTTATTTTGATCTAGTTAAAACAGAATTTGTTAATAATTCCAAAGCACTTCTGGCATCAGACTCAGGAAGTTGTCTTAAATTATATAATGCTTGATTTCTATATTTTTCAGCTAATTCTCTAGTTTTTTCAACACCTTGCGTTTGTTCAACTGTATGTTTAGCAATTTCAACATCACCCGGTTGACTAAATTTACGTGCAATCATTGGTCCTAATTCGGGTTTTGCCTTCCATGCATATAGTACAGGTGCGGTAGCTAAACCTAATTTTAAATCTGCACCTGCCGGTTTCCCCAATAATTCTGCAGTTGTTGTATAATCAAGCATATCATCAACAATTTGGAAACACAAACCTAAATTTCTTCCAAATTGATAACAATTTTCAACTAAATCTTCTTGACAACCTGATAAAATTGCAGCTGATCTACATGATTTAGACATTAATGATGCAGTTTTCAAATATGTCTTATGTAAATAATATTCAAATGCAGCATTAACATTATCTTCATGAGAAATTTGTTTTTCAGTACTACCGTTAATAGAATATTCGTGAACTTTAACAGGGACTTTACCAGTTGGCTCTGGTATAGTTTTGATTTCTTTGTCATTTTCAATAGAATTGAGATCTGGTTGTAAAACAGTGTTTTTCAGTTGCATAAATTCCCCTTCTACTAAATTGGCAATTGCTGTTGACATTAATTCGACAACTTCACTATTTCTCAAACGGCCAAGAGAAACAGATGCACGTCCAAGTAAAAAATCACCTGCTAAGATAGCCATCTTATTACTGAAAGCAATATTACCTGAATCTCTTCCCCTTCTTGAATCTGCAAAATCAATAACATCATCGTGTAACAAAGAAGCGGTATGAATCATTTCTGTAATTTCTGCTAATCTTCTCTGCTTTGGCAAAATACCATTCTTTTGATCTAGCTCAACATAGTTTTCTTGACCAATCATTGGACGACTCAAAGGATTAAGGATGATATTAGAATTAATACCGTGTAAAATCTTTAGCGGAGTAATCGATTCTAGAGGATCAGCACCTGCAAATGAGAATGCCTTTGGTGTGCCTTTGAATTCTGGTTGATCATTGACATCATATTGATCAATTATAATTCTAGTCCTTTCATTTTCAGGGACTTTAGATAGTGCTTTTGAAAGCAACAAAACAATTAAGGGTCTAACGTTCTTACCTTCAGCTTCAAAATAATAAGATGCTACTCTATTTAAGACCGGATGTCCCGATCCAATCAATGAAGAAATATGTTTTGCCAAAACTCCCATTTCTGCAGAAACCATTGAAAATGGATCAAACTTATTAGAAACTCCAGGCTGGACCATTTTTTCTGCTGTTTCAATAGCAGTTCCAAAAGAAGATCCATTACGTTTGCATACTATACTAAAATTGGATGTTTTAAATGAGTGAAAAAACTTTGAAGTGGTATCAGATTTTCTACTTCTAGATATAGAAGATGCAGCTCTCAGCATGTTGGATGAATTGCACGGTACTTGAGCTGTTAAAAAAGAAAATTTGTGACATGAATTCATGAATTCATGAAATTGGACAAGTTTGAGAAACTGAAAAGAGAAGCCGAAAAATACAAACTGGAGATTTTCGAGTGTATAAAAAAGAATCTAAAAGAATATAAAACGTATGTAAAAAAGAATTGGAATAATTGATATTTATAGTAATAACAAGGGTTATAGTATTGGATTAATGGCAGAGTGGTTGGCACAATTCCCATTGACGCAGCATTTTTTGGAATTTGGGAAAAAACAGGTGTGTAATGCGTTGAAAACGGGACCAGTTCCTCAACATGTTGGATTTATTATGGATGGTAATAGAACATATGCTAAATCTAAACATATTGAACTGAAGGAAGGTCATAGTGCTGGCTTTGATAGTATGGCGAGAGTATTGGAAGTATGTTATGATTGTGGGGTCAAATGTGCTACTGTTTTTGCATTTTCGATTGAGAATTTTAAGAGACCAAGTTATGAAGTCAAATGGTTAATGGAGCTTGCAAAATCTAAATTCAAACAAGTTGTTGCCAATGGAGAACTTTGTGAACAATATGGTGTTAAGATTAAGATTGTGGGGGACTTGGATTTGATACCGGATGATGTTAAAGCAGTTTTTTTACAAGCAGAAGAGATAACTAAAAATAACACACGAGCTGTGCTTAATGTGTGTTGGTGTTATACATCAAGAGATGACATGACTCAAGCTATTAAAAAAACTATTGATGAATTTACCGCTTCTGAAACAAACTTACAATTATCTGATATAAGTGAAGATCGCATATCCAAAAATCTATATACCGGACAGTCACCAAAGTTAGAACTACTAATAAGAACATCGGGGGTTCACCGACTGAGTGATTTTATGTTATGGGAATGTATTGAAAAGGAATGTTCTATCGATATAATTGAGGTGTTATGGCCACAATTAAATGCATTAAGAATGGTTTGGTTATTAATAAAATGGAGCTTTAACAAAACGTATAATAGCAATAGCAATACATATAGTAATGCTAGAACGAACAGAATTTGTGAATCTATTAATTCTGATACGGAGAAAATCAAAAATGTATAGAACAAAATAAATAAAAATCGAAATACCATTTTTATAATAGTTAGTTATGTTATTAATAAATTAATCAATTATGTCGAGATATAAACTTAAGTTTTATTGTATTAATAATTTATTATATTTTAAGTTATATAATCATATATAAATACTTATGTACTTATCTATGTATGTATGTTTTATGTGTGTTGCATGTATGTATGTATAATTAGTATCTTCTATAATTTACAAATTAGATTATTTTGTTTCGTTAACTTTTTGAGCAGATTCAAATTCTTCCTTGAATTTGTCAGCATTTTCCTTGTTACCAAATCTGATTGCAAGAGTTTGAGCTTCTGGTTCACCTTCTGAGACGTCGGCAGTAACAGAATAAACCCAAGATCTGTCTGAACCAACGTTTGGTTTAAGAGTATATTCTGCAGCAATTAAGTGATTTGCACAAACCTTCAAAGTCTTGTCTCTTCTCATTAATAATCTGATTTTGCCTGTTTCCTTATGTTTTAAAAACTTAACATCACCAGTACCTCTTTCTTTCCATTCCTTTGCATCAGGGTGGAACTTGAAAAGCTTTGCTCTAATTTTGAAAACAACTTCTTCATTTTCTTCGTTGGTCTTAACTTCAACCTTTTCAAGCTTAACTAATGGTTCAAAATGAACATCTGGTTCTTCTTCATCTGCAGCATCTTCTTCCTTAGATTCTTTCTTAGATTCTTCCTTGGATTCTTCCTTAGATTCTTCCTTAGGTTCTTCCTTCTTAGCTGAAGCACCACCAAACATGGCAAAAACATTAGCAGTTGGGACCTTTTGCTCAGAAGCTGGAGTTGGGACTGATGTTGATTCTTCCTTAGACATAATATGCGTAGAGAGTGAGTTGTTAACAAATAAACTATAAAGGCAAAACCATCCATCAATTGAATAAACGAATATCCATGAAATAGAAAAAGTGCAGAAAATAAAAAAATAAAAAAATAAAAAAATAAAAAAATAAAAAAATAAAAAAAATAAAAAAATAAAAAAAATAAAAAAAAAATAATAAAAAAATAAAAAAATAAAAAAATAAAAAAAAAATAATAAAAAATTAAGGCCGGGTAACAGCCGGGGATTTTTGACATATCCTTTTTATATTAGTTCATCTTCTTATCACACTCATACGACTCAAATGAAATACCATTTTTCTTTCCAAAACAGCAATTAAGTGGATATTTTGATTACAATGGATATAAATAACACACATAGTGCAAAGGCATCATCTATGGCAAAAAATAATCGTCATAGGAGAACATCATCACAGGAAATTGACCCTTATGGGCCTTCGGACTTGTATTACAGTCCCAGTACGGACCCATCAAATAAAGCTTCGAAGTATAGTCGGATGAGAACAAGGTCAATGGCTGCCCCAAAACCGACACATTTGAAGTCAACTGGGCTAGGTTTTTCATTATCGGAACTGCATTTCAGTGATGATAACCTTAACGCTTTAGGGGGAAAAACTATAAACAAGGCAATTGGCGATTCGGTGAGCTCAAAAGCAATAAACGATAAGACAAGATGTATATTTGAAAAATTTCTTGAAAATTCAACTTCATCTGATGTTAATAACCCTGTTATTTCAGACTCTGATGAAGACAGTGATGTTGCGGATAATGATGAGATTTCAGAATCGGAATCTTCTTCAGATATTGAATCTGTTAAAAATATAAAAAGAAAAGAAAATAATAAATTGAAAAAGTTGGTCAACGATCCATGCTTAATAAAGTCACATTCTGAAAGTAATTTATTAACAGGGTCAAATATTTCTAACTCAAGTGGATTTCCTGGTGCCTCATCTTCTGAGTTTGGTAAATTACAAGGTTCTTTTCAATTTAACAAGCCTCGTGATATACCTTACCCTACATCATCACCACTATCATCAAATATTAAAGAATCAAGTAAATTCCAGAGAAACCTTAGAGAGTTATCACCATCACCATCTTCTCCAACTATTCGTAGAAGAGCTTCCGTTGATTTATCAACAAGTAAATTCAACTCTAAAAGATTCTTTATTAGTGATATCGATGCAACATTAAATGAATTATTAAGAAATGAGGATACTGACCATGACTGTCAAATTACAATTGAGGATACTGGACCTAAAGTTTTGAAATTGGGCACTGCAAATTCGGGTGGTTTTAAACAGTACGATATTAGAGGTACTTATATGTTATCTAATTTGTTGCAAGAACTAACCATTGCTAAAAGATTTGGTAGACAACAAATGATTTTAGATGAGGCTAGATTGAATGAAAATCCGGTGTCAAGATTATACAGATTGATAACAACTTCATTTTGGAAAAATCTTACACGTCAAGTTAATGAAGAATCGATTTTAGAAATGGCAAAGGACACAAAAATTGATTCTGAGCAGGCTAAATACCCTAGAATTTATATCCCATATAATGAAAAGGAGCAATACTTTTATTATTCTAAAATTGCTGAAAAAAATAAACATTATAATTTACAAGTTGAATTTTTACCTGAAACAATAACTGCCGATTATGTTAAGTCAATCAATGATGTTCCTGGTTTGTTAGCATTGGCTGTTAGGAAAAGATCAGAAGAATATGGTGATTTAGAAGGTTATCCTTACATTGTTCCTGGTGGCAGATTTAATGAACAATATGGTTGGGATTCATATTTTGAAACTCTTGGTTTATTAACTTGTGATATGCTTGAACCATGTATTGGTATGTGTGAAAATTTTATCTTTGAAATAGAACACTATGGTAAAATTTTAAATGCAAATCGTTCATATTATTTATGTCGTTCACAGCCACCATTTCTTACTGATATGGCGTTGAAAATTTTCAATTATATGAAAGAAAAACAGGGTAAAGAAGATTTAGACTTTTTGAAAAGAGCAACATTAGCTTCAATTAAGGAATATCATGATGTTTGGTGTTCATATCCTAGAATTGATTTGGATTCTGGTTTATCAACTTTTCATCCAGATGGTAAGGGGATTCCACCTGAAACAGAACCTAGTCATTTCAATGCAGTTTTAAAACCATTTTGTCAAAAATATAATTTATCATTTACAGAATTTAGAGATAAATATAATGATGGGGAAATCACCGAACCGATTTTAGATACTTATTTCTTACATGATAGAGCTGTTAGAGAATCAGGTCATGATACTTCTTATAGATTAGAAGGTGTGTGTGCAGATTTAGCAACTGTTGATTTGAATTGTTTACTGTACAAATATGAAAAAGATATTGCCTTCATAATCAAGACATATTTTGAAGATAAACTCGAATTTAGGAATGAACTTCAAACATATGAAAAGTGGTTTAATCTCTCTGAGCATAGAAAAAGTTTAATTGAAAAGTATATGTGGAATGAGGAAGATTCCCTCTATTTTGATTATAATGTTAAAACCAAAAAACAATCAACTTATGAATCAATAACTGCATATTATGTATTATGGGCAGGTGTTTGCTCGCAAGAAAGAGCAAAGTTGTTGGTCGAAAAGTCCTTACACAAATTTGAAGAGTTTGGTGGTTTGGTTTCTGGAACAGAAAGCTCCAGAGGTAAAATTGGAGTATCCAAACCTTCAAGACAGTGGGATTATCCATTTGCATGGGCCCCACATCAAATTCTTGTCTGGGATGGTCTGAAGAACTATGGGATGTCAAATATAGCACAAAGATTATCATATAGATGGTTATATTTGATGACTTTGTCTTTTGTGGATTTTAATGGTATCGTTGTTGAAAAATATGATGCAACCAGTGAAAGACAACCTCATAAAGTTGAAGCAGAATATGGTAATCAAGGATCTGGTTTTAAAGGTGCTGCAACAGAAGGTTTTGGTTGGGTCAATGCAAGCTTTTTGCTGGGTTTACAAAATTTGGACACCCTGAGTAGAAGGGCTTTGGGTATGGTTACAAGTCCAACCAATTTCTTTGAAAAAATGAACCATTCTGAAAAATCCAAATATGGGTTGCAATGAATTGATAGAATTATACCTATTCTGTTATATAACTATATAAGCAAAATATACTAATGTGTTTCTATAAATAATCGTTTTAAAATTATATATGCATCTGTTTGTAAATGTCATTTGGTTATCTGTTTTCAAATTACAACAGACAATTAAAATTCAAATATTTTGCGTTGTCGTGCTGCGTAGAAAGACGCTTTTGATGCTTTTTGTAAATACCTTTCTTTATTCTCATGTGTTTTTCTTTTCCCAAAAAAGTGAATCTGCATTCATTAGATACTGTTTAAACAAATCAATGGAGTCGATATATATTGCTGGACATAGGGGGTATGTTTTATGTTTTATGTTTTATATAAACGATTGTAGTTTTTGGGACTTTCCGGAATTCTCAGCATTTCCCGGAGTTTCGGAATTAGCAAAGTTGTATCAAACATTTACTAACATAATATCAAAATTAATATAGTTACAAGGCGTTCTACCCTGAAAACACACTACTTGCCTTTCAGTCTGCCGTCGAAGCAGGATGTGATGTTATTGAAACAGATCTTCATATTTCTGCAGATGGTAATATTGTTATTGCACACGACATTGACACTTCAAGGGTGTTTGGGGAATCATATGATATCACTAAGGCAAATTATAATGGTCAACTTGATACATTGTTGACACTACGTGATCCAAGATCTAAAATGCCACTGTTAGAAGAGGTTCTGGAATGGTGTTCCTCTATTAATGAAGAATACACTGATAAAAATAGAACAATTAAATTAATGTTGGATATTAAAACAGATAACGATCCAGTTGTTTTATTTACAAAAATTTTTGAAATGTTTGAAAAGATGAAAGGCTCAGATTATTGGAAGAATAAGATTATCTTTGGGCTTTGGACATCCGAATTCTACTTAGCTGAAAAACTTAATGGTTTCACTGTTATCCACATCTCATTCGATTTCTACAAAGCGCAAACTTTTTATGATGAGGTTTTACAAAAGGACCCTAATGCAAAGATACATGCCCTCTCCATATTTAATCTTATATTATACAGGCAAAATGAAAGGGACGAATTGATCAAATGGGCTACAGAGAATAAACTAAAGCTTTGGTTTTGGACTATTAACTATAATATAGAATTAAGTCAAGTTATTGAACTATGTAATAACTCTGGTGATGGTGATTTACTTGAGGGTATTATCACAGATGATCCAATAAATGTTATTACACCCGTTTCATCTAGTATATTGTTCCGTTGGAAGTACAAGTTGAAGTTTTTTTTTAAATCATGTGTCTACAGTGTCGTTTTGGCACTGGTAAGAAGAGGTTACAATACCTATTACATTTCTATGGCTCTGAAAAAAATTGGTTTTATATGAATGTATGAGTTGTGATGAAATATTCTTTTAGATAAACAAATGCTCAATTTCAAAATCCCCTTCATGATTGTCTTAAAAAGTTGCTTTCAATATAATGCATTTTTTTTACTTCTGTGGCTGCAAAGACATGTATATATTTGCATATATACTTTTAAATCATGGCTAAATAGTGGTTTGCACTGTTATTTCTCATAATGTTCATAGGTTATTTCAATTCCTTCCCTAGTCGACTTTTTTTGAATTTATTAGATAGTGCAAAGTTAAAAACTCAAAATTTAATTTATTTATCAAACTTTCATAAAACAATTCTTCCATATATATTAATTAGGAAGACAAATCTGATATATACTAAAAATATGACAAGATTGAATTTGATCATTCTCCCAAATCAATAACTTTGAATATAAGGGGATGCGCAACTAATTTTGAAACATTTGGTCGATCATCAGAATGCGTTACTGTAGATGTAGATGAGGTGGGTGAAGATTGGAATGCAAACTTATTCAAAATGTTTAGAATAATCAAAGATAATGTGACGGCTAAAGAGAGACAAATCAAAAAAAATTGGATTTACAATAACCTGCACTGTTAACAATCAAGCCTTTATAAATTTACCATAGTTAAAGGCAGTAATACAAGATCTTAAAAAATATATGATATATAAGAGACTGGGGCATTTGCCTGTTGGTATCGAAATCTCTGAATCTGATGAACAGTTTTGGAACGATAATGTGGTCTAGTATCTTAATTGTGAAAATCATGAAGTTTTTGCTAGTTTTAACAATATTCAAAGATACACTTATCATAGTAGCAATCCAGTTACTTGCAACTTTGATAATAATGCCAAACTTTTACAGAAAAATAATTATGTTAATAAATACATAAAACTTTGTGATATTGATGGCAAATTTTGTGATGAATAATTTTTTGGAAATTGGAATAAGTACTTATTTGGCGTTTCTAAATCATCTGGAAATCATAGTGAGCCATCTATTGGAAAAGTATACATATATGATGATGATATGATTGCTTCAATTAATGCTGGTCATAGTATTAAAAATAAATAACATGATTTTCGTATTATTGTCCTTAATGCATTCATTACTTATATACTTATAAATTTATTGGAATGAAATTCTTTTATACATATTCTGATGGAAAAGAGTCATTTTTATACACATGAAAACTTAAAATAGATATTTTTTTTGCCAAATAATAAATTTAGTCCTTCTTAGAAGAGCCCCACTTGACACCTAAAAATCCATTTGAATTAAATAAATTTAAGTTCCTATTTGCATATGAATGTTGTGGGGCACCAATGAGATAGTGTCTACCTTGGCCTTTAACATCCAAAGAGACGTAAAGAAGTTCCTGTTGAATAAAATTTTCTTCAATGGCTTCAAGATTGACAACACCTATAGTCTTATTACTTTCAACAAAAAAACGCATAATCATATGTTCATTTTTGTCTTTTCCTGTAAATTTAGTAGCTTGAACTGGTTTGTTTCTGGTCCACATATCCGGAGACATGCCACCATATGCCTTCAACCTGATTCCACCTTGTTGAATTTCGGAGTCAGAATATCCTAATAACTTTAAGCATTTTTCATCCTTTTCAATCATGCTAACAACTCTATTAAATGTTGAGGTTTCTCCTGAAGGTGAAAACAATTCCGTAGCTATTAAATATGTAGTAACTAAAGTGGCACCACCTGCAAGAATAATTAACCATGAAGAAAGTAAAAGTCTCGAGCCAGCCTTAACATGATATATAATTCGGTTAGCTTTCTCTTGAGCAGTTGGTTTGGTCTCAGTTTCAGTTTTTGGTTTATCTTCCTTCGATGAATAATGGCTAGTGGTAGTCAACGAAAAGTTTCTATGAAATCTCATAAAACTCAATTGATTTGTCACACGTCCTAAAGAAAATATGGATGACGAAATTTTTGTTGTGTTAAAAGAATTAATAAACTTCATTATTAGTTGGGCTATGAATATAATTATTTAAAAAAGAGTAGTAAATCCCTGCAATAATATAATACTATTATAGTAATTTTAAAAAATTCATGGTGATTTTTGTTGAAGTAAAAAAATCGAGAAATTAAATTTTTAAAAAAAAAATTGAGCTAATGCCTGCACCCATGCTGGGAGTCGAACCCAGAATCTTTTGATTAGAAGTCAAACGCGTTAACCATTACGCTACACGGGCATTGCTTATAACTATAAAGATTCTAGTTTTACTTACTTTGAAAGGTATGAAATATTTATTTAATAAAGTTTTAATTTGAATTAATATCTTATATTTTATATATATCTATCAATAATTCTTATATATCTTATGTATTAGACTTAAGAATGTCTTATGTGGGACAAACCTTTTTTATAGACCTCTGGCTTTGTTATAAATGGATTAATCGGTATAGCATAATGTTGTGCTCCAATGAGTCTAGTGTGTAAAATATCCATTCTTTATAATATTGTCGATATTTAAAAGACTATATATTTATATATTTAAACTTATGTATGTCTAGGTGGGATCCCCCTCCTTATATAGATCTACGTATAGTTTGTTGAGATTACTATAAATAAATACCTAATTAAAAACGATCCTTGCATAATAGCGTTATTAATTCGTCATGTCATGACGTATCTATTGCTTTGTAATAAACATATTTTTCATATGCAACATTCATTTTTATCACTATATATACATCATTACGACATGACTCTTGTATAATGACGTTATTAATTTGTCATGTCATGACGTCTTTATCGATCTATGATAAACATACGTTTCATATTCAACACATAATTTATCCGTTGTAGCATTGTTTGTTAATATTAAGCAGGCGTTTCATGTTATTCCTGATGTTTCATAATAAACATGTTAGTTTCTTTACGAGTATGCATATTTCATGGTATAATAGCTGAACTATTTATGGTAATCTTAACAATCTTAACAAACTATAACTAGGTTATTTAAGGAGCGACTCCCTACCAAGAAATTCTTAGTGTTTCTTAAGATTATTTACTATAAATATCTAAGACATTATATATATCACGACCTTTAAATTTTCAGAAGAGTAGGCCATCATATCATACATAACTGATGCCCAGTCGTATAATTGGATCACTGGATCATGATTTATGCATTTTCAATACTCAACATGTTTCGATTTATTGTTCTTATTTTTGCTTTATTACTTGATAATTTTTATTATTTTACTTTTAAGATGGAATATGTATCTTCGTGCGATTTTTAAATACTATGTAATGAAAAAACGCAAGAATTGATTTCTTTAGTTTATTACAAGCCCATTGCTAAAAAACTGTTTTTCTAACAGTGTCTATGTTTTCAGTCATTAAAGAAAGTATATAAATTAAAGCACACATATGGATGGGAACGTGTAACCACCTTTTATAAAACCCGCTTCTTTTTGATTAATTATCAAATAAATTAGCCTCCGCATACAATACCACAAATGCTACTCTATTTATATTCATCAGAAAATATTTTGGTTTGTTAGTTTGCTGTTGTTAAGATAAGTGCAATAAATAATAAAACCAAAACTTTTTTTATGTGATGGAAAAAAATCTCCTTAGATCAATCTTTTTGTTTTTTTACTCATAATTGGTGTTTTGTTGAACAAAAAGTGTTCTTTCAGCTCACTCTACCATTCTGCAATGCTCTTTTCTCATAAAATATTTTATTACCTAGCACATACCAATTAGAAGCTTTTTTTTGTATTTGGTTACTTAATATTCTTTAATTTTTAATTGAAGGTAATAAACGATAAATTACGAAAGGGTTTATCTATCTTAGAAATGTTCATGCTGCTGGTGTGTGTCTACTATTTTTGACTATCAATCACCAGTAATTATGATGTATAAGATGATTTCTTTGTATTTAATATATATGGGCAGAACTGTGTGAAGTCAGAAACTATCCATTTCAATCATTAAAAAGACAAACTTATGATTTTTCATAGTTGTTAATTTTCAACCACTTTAATCATTTTTTAGAGATAATTTAATTGCTTTAATTGAACAAAATATTGTAAAATTTTCACAAGATGATTAATTTTATATACTCAACTATTACCCACGACATTTTCAAAATATTTTTCAAGAGAAACAATCATAACTTGTAGTAAGTGACGTTGTTAAAAGTGGCTTTTGTCCATAGATGTCATTAAAACAGTTTTTTTTCCCATAAACTTTGTGTATTGTGTGTGCTTTTTTTACAATTGCTGGAACCCGGAATGTTAAGATCTCTGTCGTTCTTGTAAAAGAGCAGCTCGCGGTGACTGAACTTTTTTTTAATAGAAATCCTGCCTTTGTTTTTTTTAAGTGTTTTTTACGCCGAATCTTTAACAAAAACAGAGGCCTTTCAAAAAATTTATATTTTAAAACCTCCTGTCTGTACTGCAAAGGGCAAGAAATTATAAAAGTGATTTCTTATGTAGAATTTATATATATAACATGATATATACATATGTGCCTTCACTTAATATAAAAATACGGTAATTCGAATGTAAAAATTATTGTTAATTAGTTGAAATTCAGATTCACCCACTGTCATATCATTCCTATTTACGTTACACGCGAAACCATATAAAATCTAGTGATTTTTTTTAATTAGTTGGAAAAAATGTTTTCTTTCATATTAAGTTTTCACTCCAAGTTTTTTTCCACTGTCTACAACTTAAATTGTTACAATTTTCGAAACTTGTTTCACTGGTTCTCAAATATTTGTGAAAATATAATCTTCGTAGATTGAACTTCATTTTTTACTATTTAAAACAACAAAAATTTGCGGCCACTATAAGGTGGGCTAACTTTTATTACAGTAATAAATGCAGTTATATAAAAATTAACTATCGATATTAATAATCACTATCTCTGTCATATCAAATTATAAAAACAATAAGGTGTCGTTCAGATAGTTACAAGTTAGTAATTTTAAAAGACAAGTCGGTTAGTTTCATTGCAGTATGTTTTACATGACGAATGCTTATTTTTTGAAACATGCATGCGACTTACTGACTTCTTTTATATTATATCCATTTTACACAAGGATAGATGTGTTTTATTAAAAAATAACGAAGATCTAACAAAAACATTAGTAACTAGGTTCGCAGTATTTATATTCGTCACAAAACAATAGAGTTCAATACTCTCCTTATCCAAAATCGATATGAATTTGATAATATCTGATAAAAATATGCCTAGATTTTTTTGATGAAATATATTTCCTCGCTACTAATGTTATACTTGAACAATTTTTATTGACAATCTCAATAAGAGTTCTGTTGTTACAATTTGCTTCAAAATGTTTTTTGAAACTAAGTACATGTGGCATAAATTGTATTCACCCAAAACAAATACCTGATTGACAATTCTAATAAATAGTCTTTAGTTTTTCAATCAAATTTAAGGAATATTTTTATTTGATCTAAGTAAGTGACTCTAAAATTTTCAATTCTTTTTAATTCTTTTTTTTCTCAATATTTATTGAAGCTTCATAAAACATTTATTAAGTATAATACTATTACAAAAAAAATTCTAACGGGCTTATTTAATAGTAATGATCTAAAGCTTTCACTGTAAAAAGAACCATGTCTATAAGTTAACAACTGATCTCTTATTTTTTATTTTTAAATAGTTGTAGAAATCAACCACGATTTTTTTCACAAATAAACATACTTTTTTTGAAAATTTTGAATTTCTATATTTTATTATTACACTTTTTTTTAAACTTTTTTTTGAACTAAAGGTTCACAAACTATTTGCTATATGAACCACGTTTGAATTCATTTTTGATACCTTTTTTGTGCCAGGCATTTTAAACTTTTTTCATAGTTAATTTTGTGATATGTCCTTATGGCCTCTCCGTTGGTATTCAAAAGTAACTTTTCCTGTTATAAATGCATAAAGCCAGATATCCAGATAATTCAGTAAAACTACATTAACATATTAAATAGATTGGCCAGTCATATCAAGTGTACTGTGGAACATTTCTTGTAAAACATTTCTTTATCACTAAATTTATTTCGTGTATTTCTGTTTTTGATGATACCTATTGATATTGCAGTATATAATATTTTAATGGTTAACCTAACTATAATAAGAAGTTACAGATCTAGGTTGCAAAAAAAAGAGAAACAGTTTTCCTCTTCTCAATAAATTATTTTGTAAACAATGTTTCAACAGAAATCAATAGTTATATCCGCAAAATAATTCTGACGCTTACAGATTGACATTTTCATTTCATCAATTTCATATTTACTAACTTTGTGTTTACTCACTGGTATGGTTGATGTTCACTCGGGCCCCTTAAATAAATTTCTTTAATGGTCTGATATTTTTTTGGATTCATGCCTCATATTTGTATATGTAACTTGCTAGTTATCATTGTCTTTAAACTTTCGTGTGAGATAAGAGTTTGTACAAAGAATCTTATAAAGCTTTGTTGTTTTATTGAAAATATGGTACAAATAATTAAAAAAATACATAACAAACAATAAGAAAAAATTATTATGAAGAAAAAAAATATTGATAAATCTATGTTTTTTTACTTGCATCACCAAGTAAACTAAAATACAGAAAGAGGAATATCCAAAATATATCTTTCAAAAAACTTTTTTTTTTTATTTTTAATATCAAGCGTCTATACGATCAATTATTAATATATCACCTTATTTATAAAATAACAAAGAAATAAGACGGAAATTTAAATTTTATGTAGTTATTATTTTTTTTTTTTGAAAATGTTTCATCCATCCAACCAAACAAATTCCATTTAGTTAATTCTAAAAAATACAGCTTTTCTATAACTTGCAATGATTGATCTTTTGGCTTGCGTTTTTCAATCTTTTTTCCGAATGTGCCGCTACCATTCAAAACATTCACATAATAAAACGTTTCGTCGTATCAAATTTCAATATATAAATTCAAATTATTATTAGCTATTCAAAACATAAATTTTTTCCCTTTGTGTGAGCTACTCAAAATTTTAGAAAAAAATTTACAAAGTGTTTAACCTTTCTGAGATTTGGCGCATAAACTGTAAAATCTTTATTCCGCTCTTAATAGCAAGAAGTAGTTATTTTTTTATATTTTTGGTAAGGGATCTAAATAGTTTGTAATCATATGTTATGCGAAAGCAGTAATATTCTGAAGTAAACCTTGAGATTTTTCTCAACTTTTTTTTGAAGCTATTAATGATAAAATTAGATTTTTCCTATAGTTTTTCTATTTCTAGATACTTTATAAAGTCTTATAAAAACTTATAGATTCTGTTACCTAGTTAAAGATAGCTTCTTCTTTTATATGATTCATTTGGATATCTTACTTAATAATCATTTTACTTAAATTATTCTAAAATCTGAGATCTCTTCGTTTCATATATTTGAGATTGTAAAGATTCAACGTTGAGTTGTTTTAGAATGAATGGTATCATTTATTTAGTTTTATAAGATGAATTTAATCCGAGTTATTTAACTGTTTTTATATATGGCTCTATCCATGATTCTTCTATATATTTTTATATTCCAACTTAAGTGGGTCTAAGTAGGAAGTTTTCCCATATATAGATTTTGAATATGAAACAATAGAGAAGTCATAACATAAATGACCCAATCACGTCATTATACAAAGATCATGTTATAATAAATTTTCTATTTATAATAATCTTAACACACGATACGTAGGCTTATAAAAGGAGTAGGATCCAACTATACATACATATGTTTGAATATATAAAATATATATTTGGGTAATATGAATAATAGTCAAACAATAATGGATATTTTGCAAATTAGAATTGTTGAAGTTTAATAATAGCTTGCCTACTTTGCTGCTAAAATATTTAAAATATTATTAAGCACTGTTAGGAATGTATGCAAACATTAATTGATTCAATTAAATAAGTTGTAATGTACTTTTTTTATTTTATATAAGTTGTTCTTAGACTAGCATATTAAAGGGGAAAAGTGCCCCTTTATATAGACTTACTTTTATTGCTTATTAAATATAAATTAGTACTACTAATTCCTGACTAATTCATTACTAATCTGTGAAAAGTCTTCATCGAGTTACTGTGTACCTCTCACATTTCAACAAAAGCGCAAGTGGTTTAGTGGTAAAATTCAACGTTGCCATCGTTGAGCCCCTGGTTCGATTCCGGGCTTGCGCAAAGTGTTTATTTTTTAGAATTTATTTTTGGGCAGGAAAATAGCGAAGATATGCTTTCTGCCATACTTTTTGTGCGTAGGTTGGGTTTAAAATAGTTTTTATGGTAGTGTTTAGAAACAAATCAATTTAGAACCAATTGAATTGTTGAATTAAGGTTAGTGAAGGAAGATTGATTTGGCGAAAAACCTTTTTTCGACTGAAAATTGTTTAATTGAGTTAAATTAGTATATCCTCATTCTATAATAAATATCGTTCACTAAACTTAAATTTATAGGGCTGATAATATGAAAAAATTTAAGGTGATACTCTGAAGTCAGGCAACTGGCGACTAACTAACTTTGTGAAGAATAAAAGCAATAAAATCAGTTTTTAGTTTTTCCTTTTATCAGACTAGGGCTTCAAAATAATTTTTTCACTACTTAGATTTCTTTGAAAATTAATTAGGTTTAAAATCCTTTTTTGCCATTAAGAACTTCAATTATTAAAATTTCTAAAAAAATTCTCAAAGTTTTGAAACTATTATTTAAGCTCTCTATGTCATTTTAATGCAGGTTGCCTTCACACTCCACTTCTTGGTATGTTTTGGTAATTTTATAAATGAAAAATAACTGAATCCGTTTTAGCAAAACCATCCCTCTCCTTATTTGGCATTTACCCACATCATTTCAACTCTACCTACTATCTTATCTATGTAATAACAAAGATATAGGAATACCTTACAAAAAATAATTTAGCAAAAAAGAGTTGTTTTCAAATTTGTAGAGTGTTGAATGCAAATTATTAAGCTCCATTCAAACAAAAAAAAATATTGCCATAAACTTCGCCCCAACCAATTTGCAGCTTTACTGAGTAAATAAATCTTATCTTTGATTAATAAAAAAGTTACTATCATGCCTAAACATATAAATCTGGTAATTACTGTTTTACTTTTTTCAACGTCGTAATATTGTGTAATAATAATTGTCAGACAAAAAATTATTCTTGATTATAAAAATATTATTTATTTTGTATAAAAAAATGATATCGGAACGCTAGCTATTTTTTATATAATTAAAACAATACTTTACTTTTATAGTACATTTTTTTTTTTTAAAATAGTATTTTTTCTTTAAGTGACGTTTCGTATTACTTATTTTGCTACTAAAAACCTTCAATCTTTTTTTCTGGTTAAATATTAAAAAGTCAAAAAAAAAATTTAAGCATAATTTATATGCTATGCTATGAAACATATAACTGAACAGTCAGTCTTCAAGAGGAGTTACCAAAACCCAGGTGACAATAAAGGCAAGTGATAAATAGTGAATAAAATATATATTAATAACACCTAAAATGTCTTATTGTTTTTATTTTTAGTATTAAGGAAGTTAATATAAAACCTTTTTTTATACATCATCTATTTCATTTGAAATATAAAAATATCTTGCTTAGTGATGTTTATTTTTAATGTCAGTTATCACAGTTGTGTATTTCTATTTTTTCATCCTCAAGCTTGAATGCTGAACATATAAATTAGATGGCATCGGTTTTTAAGATATCACTAACTGAATCATATGCTGCGGTAATAAGCTCAAATCTTAAACTCATTTATATGAACTAAAGCCATCTTTTTTATATACAATTTCAATTATTTTTCTACCAATTGAATGTTGAATTTTTAGAACGTCCATACTACAAGAATCACCAGATATACATATAGATTTATAAAAAATTTTGTAACACAAAACATATTGCTGCTAAATACTGGAGATACAAATTTAATTAAAAAAATTGTAAAATCCGTGTTACTAAATAATTTTAAAAGTTTGGTATACTTTGTTTAGGTTGGCAGTTGTGTTTTTTTTTTATATGGTTAAGTTCATAAATCATTTTATGCCAAATATTGCTTATGGACTTAAACATGCTTTCCGCATGTCAACTTAAATTTTAAGGTCAAAAAAAGTACGCATAAACTTGAAAAACTAAAATTCAAAATTTTATATTTCTTGCTTCTTCCCACGAAAAGTAAATAGTCAAATTCAAAATGCAATCCATTGCTGTTTTCTCACCTATCTTGGATCAACAAATTAAAATTAATTCACGGCTTGTATCAATCAAACCTTTAAAAAAAAGAAATACCTGTATATCAATGTTCTATTATAGACGAATAAATATACAATTCTTGTTTTCTTAATTGTTAAAAAAACAAAGTTTAGTAATCTTATTTAAAAGGAACATATCTTAAGGATATTATTCAATCAACTGATGAGATTATGTTGTTCTGAGAGCAAAAAACATGTTTTGTGCCAACTTTTTTCATATAGCATTTATTCTTCTTATGTAAAATATTCAAAAACATAGCAAGCTTCAGTTGGTATAGACCCACCATTTTTTTTGCTCATTTAAAAAGCTTCAAAAATATTTTAAGTTATAAAATTCGATTTATGTAAATTATCTATCCAGGCTAAAAATTTGATGGTAACTCAGTATTTTTGCATATTCGGGAAAGAGCCCCTCTCTTCTGATTTAAATTGTATGTTAGAAAGTATTTGCTAAGAAAGACACTTAAAATTTTAACCCAAGTTAGTTATTAATAATTAAGCCTTATATACTTTGAATGGTGGTACAGCTCCAATTTATTGCTTCGTAACTACTTCTAAAATTTACAATTAAAAATTTTTGATTTTGTAAAAAAATATGAAGGAAGCGAGGTTCGAACTCGCGCGGACATACGCCCAACAGATCTTAAGTCTGCCGCCTTAGACCACTCGGCCATCCCTCCAATTGTTGTTTTGTTAAAGGTATGTTATGATGAATGGACGAATAACAGACTATGAAACATTAGGAAGAATATGAAGGGCTTGCTATTATATAACTACACTTATGTATGTTTAGGTGGGAATTCCTTTATTACATAATAGACCTACATATTATTTGTTAAGATTACTATAAATAGATGTACTATGACATTTGCATGATTTCTTTATATTTAATAAATATATATTGGACAGAACTGTGTGAAGTCAGAAACTATCCATTTCAATCATTAAAAAGACAAACTTATGATTTTTCATAGTTGTAAATTTTCAACCACTTTAATCATTTTTTAGAGATAATTTAATTGCTTTAATTGAACAAAATATTGTAAAATTTTCACAAGATGATTAATTTTATATACTCAACTATTACCCACGACATTTTCAAAATATTTTTCAAGAGAAACAATCATAACTTGTAGTAAGTGACGTTGTTAAAAGTGGCTTTTGTCCATAGATGTCATTAAAACAGTTTTTTTTCCCATAAACTTTGTGTATTGTGTGTGCTTTTTTTACAATTGCTGGAACCCGGAATGTTAAGATCTCTGTCGTTCTTGTAAAAGAGCAGCTCGCGGTGACTGAACTTTTTTTTAATAGAAATCCTGCCTTTGTTTTTTTTAAGTGTTTTTTACGCCGAATCTTTAACAAAAACAGAGGCCTTTCAAAAAATTTATATTTTAAAACCTCCTGTCTGTACTGCAAAGGGCAAGAAATTATAAAAGTGATTTCTTATGTAGAATTTATATATATAACATGATATATACATATGTGCCTTCACTTAATATAAAAATACGGTAATTCGAATGTAAAAAGAAATGATTTAAAACAATAAAATTACCAATACAGCAGAAAAACTTTTGGTTTTGAATTAAACCACAACCCAAAAAACTACAGAAATTTTTTATTTTACACACCTACTACGTCTACCTACTATTTGGAGGATTATCTTTGTAAATATGTTTTTTTAAATTATTTCACATCATGGTACCCTTCCACTGTTACTAAGTTTATATTTACACAAATATTGCATCTTACAACTGTTTGGTAAAGTACTGCCAGTATTTTGCTAATTAAATGAATGAAATAGGAATGTATTGTTCGGTATTATCAAAGTTTTTACCTAATTAACATATATTTTGCAATATGTTTATTTTGCTTGCGGCATCAAAATTTGTTATATAAAATCAGCACCAACATTTTGCTAAGTCAATTTTTTTATACTAGGGATTTAAATAGCAAATTTTGATAGTCAAGAGAAGCGGATATTTAAATTCTAATACGCATAAAATATCGTTTAAAATTTTCTGCCAGCATAAATAAAATCTTCTATTATTACGCATTTTGCTGAAGTAAAAAGAGGTTGACTAATAAGTTGTTGCTCCGACAAAAAAAAATAAGGGGACTATTTTTTTCAGAAAAAATGGAGCAAATATTCTGCAAGACATCTCACAAAAAATAACTATAAGTGCAGATTAAATGATTCATACCGTTACATTTTGACCGCTTCTGCTATAAACATTTGCAAAAATTGTATTTTGCTTTTGGTTACATTAAGCTAAAAAAACACTTCTGAGTTCATCTGGACAAACAGAGCTGGTTGCCCCTTGAAATATATAATATGTTCTAAAAAAAGTTCATATTTAGAAAAAAAGATACATTTGTTTTATCAAACAAAATTCAAATTTTTAACCCAAAATTTTAAACTAAACTTAAAATATATTATATAAAAAAAATAAAAAAAAATTATACAAAGGTATTTATTTCATAAGTAAATATTTAAAAAATACAAAGATACCAGCTAGATATTCATAATTGTTTATTTGCTCTTTAAAAATCAACTGAGCACAAAATTTTTAAGTTTTGTGAATTCCTTTCAATCATACGGTAGAAAATTTTAAATACTAATTAGATCTATAATTGACTAAAAAAAATTCAAGCATTTAAGCACTCTTAATCAAAACACTTGATTTAAAACCATAGCTTTATTATACTCCTTTTGAATTATATAAAAATTAGGTGATTATGTATTACCAAGGATATAAATTTGAATCAACTTTAATGTAATTGATACAGTGTAGAAAATACCGTAACTCAAAAAAAAGCAAGGTTCCATTTTAAAAATAGTGTTTAAAATATTTTTTTTAGAAAAACAAAAAGTTTCAAACTTCCAGCAATAAAATTAAAAAAAATTAAAAAAACTGAAATGATGTATGTAACTGGTATATATTGCACATTTCAAAGACACATTTCTTTTTAAACTGCTTTACCAAAAAATAAAAAGAAGCTCATCTACCTAAATAAATTATATAATCAAGATATAAATAATAAATGGTTCACTAAAAGAAAAGTAACTTTTTTAAAAAAAATTTAAAACGTTCCAAAGATGTTCAGTATTGGTAAACTTGGTAGCGTCAAGAAGTTGCAGTATGTACAGCCTCAACTTGAAGAAGTAACAGGAACATGGTCAATGTAACTAAAAAAATTAGTGAGAAAACTCCAGTGGCGCAGCTGGGTAATACAACTGTTAGGAGATAGCAAGGACGCAAGTTTGAATTCCGAATTTGTATTTTTTTGTGGGGCAAATTATGGGTGGCAAAAATATTGTGTGGACAAAAGATAAGCGTAATCTTTTGTGGTTGCTTTTTGCGACTGTTATTTTTAACGCTTATATGAAACAAGATAAGAGATCTTTGTTGACAAAACAAAAAGAGGATATCTCCAAACTATTGTTTTTATATAGCTTCATAACGTGTCTAGAAATAGAAAAACTATAGGAAAAATCTAATTTTATCAGATTTCCAATCTTTTAGTACCATCAAAACCAAACTAACTAAAATGCCCTCCACTTTTAAATCAAACTTCAAAAACGGTATGTTTACATTAGAAAATGACTTATCTCAAGTTGAATATGAGAAATGTATCAGATCTCTCACTCATATGAGATTTGTTAATTCAGAAGACAACTTGGAATGGCCACTTTTCAAAGTCTGGTTTTTTGATAAATTCAAAAAAAATATGCCTTTATTCGATTTAAGATTGTTTTTTGAAATCAACAACAGCACTGACGACCATCCTATTTACTTTGGCAACCTAGTTATGTTTAGTATTCATAAATATTTTGATGAAAAGGTCTTTGCAAGGGTTAATCACTATGATGGTTTAGACTTCTATTTTGCATTAAATAGAATCTTGACAACTAGTAATGGTGTCAGGGAAGCCATGCTAATTAAAAGAGTTGCAAAATTAAAGGATAACAAAGACCCAGAGTTTATGGCGAGAGAACTTAATTTAATTGGTTTTTATTTACCAGAAATTAAGGCACTAAGTACTTATTATACTTCCTGCAAAATCTCCCAATCAGTGAAATCTCTAGCTTTTTGAAAGTTTTGAATTGTTATAAACCAGAACAAAAGGATAACATTAGAAACTTGGATATCATGGAGGTCTACTTTCGGTATGTTAGATATAAAAACAAAAAAATTATTTCACCGGAGAGATAAAAACCAAATCAACATGCTAAAACATCAGAAAACAAAAACAAAATGTTACTCTTGTCATAAAATGCTGTGAAGTAGTGTAATAAGACATCCAAAAGAGAAAAAAGTATTATTAAAAAATAAAAATATACAAAATGTGCAGCAAAATATTTTGTTTCGTATTTTGTACGAAAAGAGAGCGCGAAGGCAAAAAAGAATTCACCTCATGAAGACAAGCGAAATATTATTATGCAAGCAAAAAAGGTAAACTTTTAATGACATCCAATATATTGTAAGTTAATCACAAGTGGCGTGAGGAAAAGCGGTAAAGCGTACGTACTTGTAATATAGATATATAGATATGATCATCTATATTAAAAACATATTTGTGAATGAATATAAGGAGGGTATTTCCCACTGACAAAAATATTTGTTTTGATATATTAATATATTAATATATATATATATTTATTTGCCGACTAAAAAATCACCCAAAGACATGATTAACATCTATTAAATACAGCTTAATCTGTCTTCTACATACAAAATAAATTGTTTTTGTTTATTCTAAAGATTATATACAAACCAACGTTTGTATACACAACAACAAGCGCAAGTGGTTTAGTGGTAAAATTCAACGTTGCCATCGTTGAGCCCCTGGTTCGATTCCGGGCTTGCGCATTTTTTTTTGATTTTTCAATTTTTAAATTTTAGGGTGAGGATTTTATGGCACTGTCTAAGTATCTAGGAATATAATATTCTTGTAATGGTTTTTCTTTTTTTAGACTTTAACTCATATGAATAAATAATAAAATAAGAAAGGGGAAACAATGTTTGGGATAGAAAAAAATCTAGTTAATAAAATAAAATATGGGCGAATTATCCCCAGTGCAAAATTTACAGGAACAGTTAGAGATGGAATGAGTATACGATATAAGAGTGATGACGTTTGGAGAGAGGTCATATCTAAAGATAAAAAAGATAGTATAAATATTTTCAACATGCTGTCTTCTAATATAAATAATGAGGCAAACAGTATTGAACGAGTAGTTCATTCTCAACTGGGCCAACTTGAGATGTTGAATGCAAAACATAAACTTGATATTGAAAGGTTGGCTGACAAGTTGGAATATGTGCAACAAAGTATCGGGTTTACTACCAATTCAAATTCCCAAGATAGCATGAATCGAATTGTTGCCAGCGAGTTAATTGATATGCCTATCGATAAAATTATTGAACTTTCAAAGTCATTGACTAATCAACATAATGGTGGTGATAAACTTGAAACTGAATTGATTATTATTTTATCACATTTGGTATTCAGAAACGAGTTGACTTCAGATTTATTTTCAAGAATAGTAATGAAACTCAGTCTTTTCAATTTGAAAAAAGTGCATGAAAAATTAGTATTTGATCCAACTGGGTTTATAAAACACTGGAATTCAGATAATGGTCGATCTAGAATTGTTTGCGGGCTTGCATTAGCTGCGAGATATAAAATGTTAAAAGATTATGAAAGTGCCAAAAATATTCTAAGTCATGAATTCATTTCAGTTTGGATGGATACATTGATTAATAAAATACATATACTTAAAACCAGTGATCTTAAGAATATAATTAATGTTGTAGATGGACTCATTGAATATGGATATTTAGTTACCAATGTTATTAAAACGCATGACGGAAATTTTATTTATTCATTTTGGGAGAATCATAGCAATGATGCGATGATTAAGGAGTGGTTAGAACAAGAAATTTTGAAGGATGCAAAAAGTACAAGGCTTAATAAATATCAAACATTTATAATACAAATGTACACTAATCCAAGTATAACAACGGTTAAAAAATTGAAATTTAAAATTTTGCATGTTTCAAAGAAATTGAGGCTAAGTATTTTAAGGAGTGAACAAATTAACAAGGAAAAATTTTTTGGATTCATTGAATTGTTACTAAATGAGATTGAAGATGAGTTAGTTAATGATATCGAAAGATCTAGTTATTTTAATGATATTAAAAAACTATTTCAAGAATTTAAGAAAAAGGAAATAGATGATGATGAGATGGATGTTTCTATTAGAAATGCGGAGACGTATGATATATCAGGAAATTAAAAAAAAATTAACAGTGAATAGTGGAATATATGTACATATATAAATATATAAAAAAAAGGAATCAAAATATACGGTAAGATTAATAACAATTAAAATAAAATAAAAAGGAAAGAAAAATAGAAAAAAAAACATAAAACGAAAGAAATAGATCAGAATAGTAGGTTCGGCCGGTTTATAACTGTAATGTAAGAACAATTGAAAGAAGAATATGGTGGTTCGTGTCATTTTGTGATTAAAAATCTGGAAACAAATAACCGAATTCATCAGGTATTCCTGATATACCATAATCATATCTATCTTCAGGATATTTTTCAAATTGTGAGGTATCACCTACTCCAGGCGGTATATTTGGTTCATATGGAGTTTCTATATTTCCTTGTAATAAATTTTCCCAAATAACCTCATTAAACCACGAATGATTTTTAATATCCTGAACGCCATTCTTTAAATTACCCAGTCTATAAGTAACATCCTTATTAATTAAACCTTTTAACAAGTCAATAACATCCATTTGAAAATGATTTGGATAAATTACATCACATTTTGTAATGTTTTCATAAGTTTTCATTGGTGAAGGATCATAAAATGGAGTTGTACCTGCAATCATTTCATAAATTAAGACACCAAAAGACCACCAATCAACAGCTTTAGTATAAGGTTGAACTGCAATAATTTCAGGAGCAATATAATCAGGAGTACCACATAAAGTATAAGTTGTTGTTTCAACTTGTTTAGCAAATCCGAAATCTGCTAATTTAATATGACCTGATCTTGAAATTAAAATATTTTCAGGTTTCAAATCTCTATAAATAATATTTTTTGAATGAAGATAATCTAAAGCCAATAAAACTTCAGCTGAATAAAATTTGGCAACTTGATTAGGGAATACCTTTGATTTCCTTAAAAGAGAGAACAACTCACCACCTTCTATATAATCCATTATAATAAAAATTGACTTACAGTCTTGAAAAGTACCCCACATTCTAGTTATAAATGGATGCCTACACATTGATAATATCCCTCTTTCATCATTAGCATGTTCAATTTGTTTCGCCTTAACGACATGTGATTTCCTAAACACTTTCATAGCATAATAACGGCCATTATGAACTGAACAAACTAAATGCACTCTACCAAATGAACCAGTTCCTAAAGTTTGAATTAAATTGAAATCTTTGAGTGAATACTTACCTTTAGTAACAGGTGTATTGACTATTGGAGCAGGAGTACTTTTTACTTGTTGTTGTTCAACATTATTACTCGCTTTCACTATTGAATCATTTGGAGTATTATGGGGGGTATTAACTTGCTGTTGCTGGTAAGGTATTATAGGAGTATTATTAGTGGATAGTAAATTATCTGTGGTCAAATTATTATTGTTATTATTATTATCATTATTATTATCATTATCATTATTATTATCATTATCATTATAATTATCATTATTATTATTATTATTATTATTATTATTATTATTATTATTATTATTATTATTATTGTCATTATTATTATTATTATTATTATTATTACTGCTATTGTTATTAATTTGAGTAGTTGTGTTAATATCAGTAGCAGAATAATTATTTTGGTTATGATATAAATTATGATTATTGACAGAAACAGGCATACTTAATGAGTTATTTAATGAATTATTCAATGAGTTTGTTATTACATTATAACTATTAACTGGTGACGGAAGATGAGTTTGTGTATTTTCCATGCTTGTTGTACTATTGTTATGATGATCTTGGTAAATGCCGTTCATCTTATTTTCAGTTGTCATATATTTTTATTGAGCAATCCAGCAACAGGATTTTAAAACAAACAAACAAAGGAGAGAGAGAAAGCAAGACACCGAATATAGGAAATAGATAAGGGTAAGCGGATGTATATATCCTACAAGTTTGTCAAAAAAAAATATCTTCAGATATATAACCACCTCTATATATCAGATAGGGTGTGTATAAACACTTATCTTTTAATGAAATATTAAAAAAAAGAAACCAAATAAGGTTGTTTAGTCTCAAAAATGAAAAAAACGGATAATTGAAAAAATGAAAAAATGTAAAAATGAAAAAAATGTAAAAATGTAAAAATGTAAAAATGTAAAAATGTAAAAATCAATAAATCAATAAATCAATAAATCAAAATGGCATTATTTAATGTGTAGTAATATAATGTGTAGTAATATAATGTGTAGTAATATAATGTGTAGTAATATATAATGAGTTTTAACAGAAGAGGCAATGATTCTTGAAAGAAACAGTATATGTAGATAATTGATAGATCAATAAATAATACACTAAAAGGGAGTTTTAACAACTTTAAAAAATATAACTACCAAAAACAACCGAGTCTTGTATATTATATATATATTTATATATATTCATATATATATTTATTTTTTAATTTATAAAGACAGAGGATTTTAAAGTTTCTCCACAACAAGTTTGTCAACATGGTACATGTTGGAAATGGCAGATTGTCTTTTTAAAACTTCCAAATCTTTGAGAGCTAGCTCAACCAGTGCCGTGTTATCAGGAACGGACTTGTTTGATTTGAACTCAGTTTTTGTTTTTCTAAGGAAGTATTCCCTGAAGTTGTAATGGTCAAATTTGTATGAGTTTCTGAGTAGAGATCTGTAAACAGCAAGGACTTTTGCACTCGAGTATGCCATTGTTGTATAGAGTTGTGTGCTGTCTGCCGGGTCCTGTGTGTCTGCTAGCCGTCACCAGAAAGAGCTCCGTGTCTTCCAGCAAACTGTTGCCAGCAGCCGCCGGGGAAAACTGCTTGTTTCGGTCTTTTTCGCATTACAAGAAAACGGATTTTGCATTTCTATTTTTTGCCCTGCAAGACCGATCCGGTTGTTGTAAGTGCCGGCAGCAGCATCAGAACCAGCATCAGAAGCAGAAGTAGGTTATCAAGACCACAGAGTACCAATACCATATAGGAAAACAAAAGATTCTATATAAACAGAACTAGATAAAAGCTTCAACCTAAACCTCACTGCAACATGGAACAATCCGAACTCAGCTACATTTTCAACCAGGTGTTTGATGCCATCAGGTTGGTCTTCTATCATGGTAACCTGATGGCCAAAGCACTACACAATGAATACCCCTTGATTTATGACATGCTCTGTTACCTGATATGGGCATTCGCCATCTATAAAATAACATGGATTATATTGAAGTCCTTATACACCACCATCGTATGGATGGTACGTTTGGTCATTGTTTCATATCTCGTATACATGTGCTTTTGTATTGCCGCCACCGTACAAACACAGGCAGACATCCTTGACACGGAAACACTCTCCACGGCCATCATCTCCACAATATCCACAGAATCATCCAGACTTGTCTCCATCTGCCGTACTGTGCTTGCTATTGTGAAACACCTGTTTGCCACCCGACTGGCTGAGCCGCCGCTGGGGATGATTTCGCGGATTTTCTAGATTTCTATTTTTTGCCCTCGTTGGTTTCTTTGATGTAGCCATTTCTCCAATTTGTATGCGGTGGCATTTTAACAGCAGATCAGATTGATTGTTTTATCCAATTGCCATGTCAAACAGAAGAAGGGCGTACCCACAACCAGCTTATAACCCAGCGGCCGCAGGCAATGCAGGCACAGGTATAGGCTCGATGCCTTCATCAATGGACCCAGCAAACGCATCCGCTGTGCCTGTTGATCAATTGAGTAATAACATACAAAACTTATCATTAGATGGCCAACATCAACACCCTGGTTACAGTAGCCACCACCAACCTGTTTATCCGCAACAACCAGACTACATGCAGCAAGGTTCACAGATTCAAGCTCAACAACAAATCCCACAACAACAGGCTCAACAACAACAACCTGTATATCCTGGATTCCAGCAATCTCCATATAATGCCGGTATTGCAAATGGTATGCCAATTCAACAACACGGTCAACCATTGGCACCCGTACAACAACAATCATATGGCCAATCTGCAAATCAAATCGCAGCACCAATGAATCAGCTTTATGGAACTGATTTATTAAAAGATTTACCACCTCCTATTATCGATTTGAAATTCCCACCTCCACCAATTAATTTACCCCCAAATGCAACTGTTACTCAATCTGAAGAAGCTAATGCATCTTTTGATTATATCAGATCAACTCTGAATGTGGTGCCAAATTCAAATTCTCTTTTAAAAAAATCTAAATTACCATTCGCAATTGTCTTACGTCCTTATTTATCTCTAACTGATGATCAAAGTCCTATTCCAATTATTAATGATGGTGTTATTACAAGATGTAGAAGATGTCGTTCTTATATTAATCCATTTGTTGAAATCAGATCAGATAATAATAAATGGAAATGTAATTTTTGTTCTTTATTGAATGATTTACCTGCAAAAATTAGAGAATCTTCTTTATTTGATAGATATGAGTTAAATTATGGTGTTAATGAATTTATTGCAACACCTGAATATATGGTTAGAGCTCCTCAATCATTAAATTATGTTTTCCTTTTAGATATTACTAAAAATACAATCCAAAATGGTCTATTAGCAACAACCGTTAGAACAATTTTAGATTCTTTAGATAGAATTCCAAATGATCAAGGTAGAGCTAATGTTTCATTTATTGGAGTTGATAAAAAATTGTCCTATTTTGCAATTCCTCAAGATAATGAAGAAGATAAAGAAATTTCAATGTTAGTTGTTGCTCCTTCTGATGATGATGATATTATTATTCCTTCACCTGATGATTTAATGGTTAATTTAAAGAATTGTAGAAATAATATAGAAAAGTTATTGAATAATTTATCTTCATATTTTATTAATAATCAATCAATTGATTTTGATTTAGCAATTGCTCTTAAATCAGGTCATTCATTATTAGAAAAAATTGGTGGTAAAATGATTGTTGTCTCATCAACTTTACCAAATGTTGGTAAAGGTAAATTATCAGTTAGAGATGAAGTTTTAGTATCTGGTAAATCAAAAGAATCTACTACTTTATTAACAGCAAATAATTCTTTTTACAAATCATTTGCAATTGATTGTAATAAATCTCAAATTTCAGTTGATATGTTTTTAGCAAGTTCAACTTATCAAGATGTTGCAACATTATCTAATTTAACTAAATTCACTGCAGGTCAAATTCATTTCTATCCTGCATGGAATGCAACAAATTTAGAAGATATTAATAAATTTTCTCAAGAATTTTCAAATCATTTATCAATGGAATGTGCATTTGAAGCTGTTATGAGAGTTAGATGTTCTGATGGTATTAAAGGTAACTCATACTACGGTAATTTCTTCTCAAGATCAACAGATTTATTATCTTTCCCATCATTTTCAAGAGATCAATCATATGTTGTTGAATTAAGTATTGATAATGATATTAAAAGATCTGTTGTTTATTTCCAAACTGCAGTTCTACATACTTCTTGTCATGGTGATAGAAGAATCAGAGTTATAACATTGGCATTACCAGTTTCATCAGAAATACAAAATGTTTTCGCTTCAGCTGATCAATTAGCAATTACCAATTATTATTCACATTTAGCAATTGACAAAACTTTAACAAATTCTTTAGATTCTGCAAGAGATTATTTAAATAAATCTATTGTTGATATTTTGAATGTTTATAAAAAAGAAATTGTTGCAGGTAATGTTGGATCATCCTCCCCATTACAAATCTCAACTAATTTAAGAATGTTACCATTATTAATTCAATCATTAATTAAACACATTGCATTTAGAAGTGGTACAGTTCCAAGTGATCATAGAGCATCAGCGATTAATAAAATTGCTACACTACCTTTACCCGAATTAATTGAATATATTTATCCAAGTATTTATAGTTTACATGATATGAATGATGAATGTGGTTTACCATTTGAAGGTGATGATGATTATGAAGAAATCATTCCAAAAATTCACGGAGAAATCATTTTACCAGAAAATATCAATTCTTCTTTCAATTTCTTACAAAGATACGGTTTATATTTGATCCAAACAAACAGCGAAATTTTCCTTTACATTGGTGGTGATGCAGTTGAGCAATTGGTTTTTGATGTTTTTGGTGTTGGATCAATCGGTGAAATCGTCACAGGCAAGCACGAATTACCAGAACTGGAGAACGAATTCAATATAAGAGTCAGAAATATCATTAATAAGATCAGAGAAGGTAAAGGCAGTATCAGATATGAGAATCTATACATTGTCATTGGACCATCGAGTACTGAAAGAGGTAATGAAATGTCAGTTAATAATAGAGACTTGATTGCATTGAGAATGTGGTGTATGTCTGCATTGGTTGAAGACAGATCTGGCAACCTGCTAGGATACAGAGAATTCCTCGGCCAATTGAAAGACAAGATTAATAACTAGCTAGCTGTGTAGTTGTAGTCGTTGTTTTATGTAAGTACGTTTAATGTTTTAAGCAAATCAAACAAGCAAGCCGAGCCCCGCGGCCGATCGACGCGGCACACTTTGCCGTTTTGCCGGTGTAGGGATGTTGTTTTTTGGGCCAATAAGAAGCGAGAATTTTATAATGTGTGTATGGTGTGAGATTTTCAAGTTTCTCGTTCTCGTTTTGCAGATTTGATAGTTGTTAAGTGCATGTGGTGGCAGGCAAGCTTTATTCTGAGTGTCACGTCTTTTCCTTTGGCCAACAATCAAACAGCACACAATGTTCAGACAAATTGCCAAGCAATCCACATCTTCTGCAATCAGATTCCAAACCAGATCTGCATCCACTACCATCACCCCAGCTGCGATTTCCAACTTACAAGGTAGATGGGAAAAGTTACCAGAATCCGACAAACAAGATTTGATTGACGCATTAGCAGAAAAGCAAAAGTTACCATGGAACACCCTTTCATTAGAAGAAAAGAAAGCTGCTTGGTACATTTCCTTCGGTACCTGGGGACCAAGAAGACCAATGGAAACCGCTGAAGAAATTTCAAAGATTTACAAAGGTATATTTGCAGGTGTTGCAGTTTCTGCTGCGATTTTCTTAGCATACTATGCAAACAGAAACGTTCCAAAGACTATGAACAAGGAATGGCAAGAAAAATCCGACGAATACTTGGCTTCCAAGAACGCAAATCCATTCAGTACTTACTCTCAAGTCCAATCTAAATAAGTTAGTTGTTGTTCGCAATTATTCTACACATCACATAAATATAAATACAATTAAATACATGTCGCATGAGTTACTAAATTAAAAACAATTTAATGATTTACAACTATACAATCTTTTTTAAATCTTTATTTTTTTTTACTTCTTTCTATAATTTCAAAAATTCTCAAAAAAATCGATTCATTCACCTCTTAATCAATGATAAAATGCAATTAAAGAAGACACTAGCTTGTCATATTTATCAATGCCTTTTATAACCTCTTCTGTAAAAACTGTTTCTCCTTGTTTTTCTATTTATCTTTTCATTCCTTTATTTTGAAACAACCAATTAAACATCAATTCTCTGTTTTCATTTGTAGAAAAATTTGTATGCAAAAAATTCTGCAGCGTTTTACTGGGAAAATCATTTCTTGTTACCGGGCTTTTTTTTTGGTTGCCCACAACTTTCCCACAAAAGTTTTATGAGAGTCGCCACAACTCCCCGAACGCCTCGCGCTTTTATGGGACAAACGCAGCGTTTCCCAGGAAAAAGGCTTACCGAGCTTCAGAATGAGAAAGAGCTGCAATGCAAAGGCAACGGGATCAAAGTTCTTAGACACGATACGAGCAGACGTTGATTGCAGGATGATTGGAACAGAATATGCTTCCGAAGTGTATTCTATTATCTATACTATCAACACTCTAGAAAAAGTGTTTATCAATGGTGCACTACAAGATTCAGAAAAGGAAGAATATTGTAAATTAATCGAAGAATTACTACTACACTACAAATCGATATCAGATAGCTTAGAAATCAGCAATGATGATAAGCTAAGACAGATACTGAGTTTTGTTAGTAATGAAGAATTCGACTCTTTTAAACTTGGGTTGAGAAGAATCAAAGTAGGGGTTAATGGGTTTACGGAAGGAGGAAGAGGTGCACAAGCAGAAAGACAGACAAAAGGAGAAACAGGAGAAAAAGACCAGCACATGGAAGAAGAAAAGCAACAAGAACAAGGGGCATACAAGAATAAAAATTCAATTAATGAAATTGTCAAGGATATGAACTCGGGCGATAAAAAAGCCATAGCAGAAGCAACTTCTGCATTTATAACTCTTCTTGATGCAATTAAACTAAAATATAATACCAAAGATACACTCCACCCGTTATTCAGCGATGTTCTAACCAAATCAGGTAAATTAACTGTTGACTTTGAAGGTCGAAATCTTTTAGTCTCTTGGCTAATAAAGCTCAATAATATGGATATTGTTGAATCCCTAACAGAGACTGAACTTAAACAGGTTTTATGGGATGTAGACAATGCATACAATGGATTTTTCGAACAGTTATAGTATGTTAGAATGGAGATAACTTATACATCATTTATATCATAGGTTGAAGATAATAAGAAGCTTGAATTTCGCACCGGACCTCAAAAAAATAAAACCACGAACCGGCTCCATTGATTTTTCATCGACTCATGTGAGTCATGTCATTTATCATAAAAATATACAACGTTTTATTCTTTATCTAAAATAACAACAATGTCATCTACTACATCCCTACACTCACTTAACTCTGGATGGATTGTCCAAAAATTTGGAGGTACAAGTGTTGGAAAATTTGCAAAGGAAATTGCGGTTGATATTATTAAGAAATATAATCAGAATAATCAAATTGCGGTTGTTTGTAGTGCTAGATCAACACAAACCAAAAGCGAAGGTACAACAACAAGACTTTTATTGGCTTCAGAATTAGCTATTGATGATAAAGAAGAAGAATTTAAAGCTACATTAAAGTTAATTAAAGATGATCATGTTTCAAATGCTGAAAAGAATATTCAAAACATTAAAATTAGAGAAGAATTAGTTCAAGAAACAATAAAAGAAGTTGATGGTATTGAACGTTTACTTGATGCATGTTGTATAATTGGAGAAATTAGTCCAAAATCTTTGGATAATATTATGGCAGTAGGAGAGAAACTTTCATGTTTATTTATGGCAGCATTATTAGAAGATAATGGAGTTCCATCACATTATATTAATTTGGCTAATATTGTCAATGAATTAGATTATGATAATAATGAAAAATTAACAAATAATGAAAGATCATTAGATCCAATTTTTTATAAACATTTAGCCAAAAAAATTGCAAAACAAATTTCTGCATTAGATTATGGAGTTGTTCCAGTTTTAACAGGATTTTTTGGTCCAGTACCTGGTGGTTTACTTAATTCAGTTGGTAGAGGATATACAGATTTATGTGCAGCAATTTGTGCAGTTGGATTATCTGCCAATGAATTACAAATTTGGAAAGAAGTGGATGGTATTTTCACTGCTGATCCAAGAAAAGTTAAAACTGCAAGATTATTAAAATCTGTTACACCTGATGAAGCTGCAGAATTAACTTATTATGGTTCTGAAGTTATTCATCCATTTACTATGGAACAAGTTATTAATGCGAGAATTCCGATTAGAATCAAAAATGTGATGAATCCAAATGGTGAAGGCACAATTATCTATCCTGATAATATCAGCAAAAAGGGTGAACAAACTCCTCCACATCCACCTGTTTCATTAGATACATTACCTTCTGATTATTTCAACAAACAAAAATTAAAAATTCCAACAGCTGTTACTGCAAAGAGTGATATTGCAGTTGTTAATATTCATTCAAATAAGAAAACTTTATCTCATGGTTTCCTAGCTAATGTTTTCAGTATATTAGATAAACATAAAACTGTTGTTGATTTAATTTCAACATCAGAAGTCCATGTTTCAATGGCTGTTAATTATATCAAGGAGAAGAGAAAGTCCTTCCTCATAGTTATTGAAGATTTGAAGAAATTTGGTGCTGTTGATGTTACATATGATCTATGTATTGTTTCTTTAGTTGGTATTCATATGAAACAATTAATTGGTACAGCTGGTGCTATGTTCAAAATTTTAGCGGATGAACAAATTAATATTGAAATGATTTCTCAAGGTGCCAACGAAATTAATATTAGTTGTGTTATCAATAAAGATAATGTTTTAAAAGCTTTATGCGCATTACATGATAATTTATTATTACATCCTTTCAAAAGCTCTAGTAAATATAGTTTATCTTTTTCAAATGAAACACCTGTTGATCAAAGAATTTCACATTTAAGATTATCAAGTAATTGAAAGGAGATGAAAAATTTTCATTTCAATTTCAATTTAAATTTATATAGTTTATATAGTCTATATAATATACTATATTACATTACATGATATTATATTATATTATATTATATTATATTATATTGTATTATATTAGACCTTTAAAAGACAATGGCAAAATAAAAAAATAGTTTTAAAATAAGAAAACTTGATCACCATTCTTTGAAACTGGTTTAGCCTTTGCAAAACCTAATTCGTTTGAAGCCTTCTTTATAGAAGATACTAAACCTGGTGGACCACATAATAATAATTGAACATCATCAGCAGGTTCTGGGAAATGTTCAACCAGTGCAGCCTTTGAAACATAACCAGTTCTACCAGTCCAATTTTCTGGTGCTCTATCTAAGAAATGAACTAAATTGAAGTTTTCATGCTTTTCTGCAAATTCATCTAATTCTGCTCTTAATAAGATATCAGATTCAGTTTGAGAACCGTAAAGTAAAGTTATCTTAGTCTTATCTTCAGGGTTAGTTAAAATTGCCTTAATAATTTGGTACATTGGTGTGATACCAGTACCACCACAGACCATACAAATATGTTTTAACATATTAGGTTGATAATTATAGAATCCTTTTGGACCTTTAACTTTAATAGTTTCACCCAGTTTAAGATTATCAATATGAGTTGATAATTTACCATTTGGATAAACTTTAATTAATAAATCAAAGAATCCCTTAGAATCTTGATCTAACGAAGTTGGAGTATAAGAATGCATCACATTTTTACCATCCACATCCGCTGCAATTTGGATATGTTGACCGATTGGTAATCCCAAAACGTCGGTTGGTTTTGGTAATCCAAATCTGAAAATTGCCGAGTCTTGTGAAAGGACAAATTTTTGGATTAATGGGAAGTGTTGAAATTCATCTTTTTTAAGAACTGCACGTTCTGCATTCGAGTTCTTTAAGAATAAAAATGCTGTTAGAAGAGCTGCTGCAATTCCTGTAAGGCCCAAAACGAGATTGTTAGACATTTGCTGTTGATATATAAAGAACGGTAAATAATTATTTAACCCAAATATTGAAGAATATCCAATTTTATAAGATCTGATATCTGATACCTGATGCTTTTGTTGAAAAAACTGTAAATAACACAATACTGGGCCCTTTATATCATCAACCTGGCGTTGCACCAGTGAAAAATCGGGGATCTTTTTTCCGAAAAAGGAAACACATTACATCTTGAGCGGCACCAGCCACACTTGTACGTAAGCGGTGAAAAATCGCATCACATGACCAGACCAGACCGCACCAGCCACATTGGAAAATGGAGCATGAATTTTATACAGCTGCAAACGACGTTGGAAGAAGAAGAGATTTGAATATAGAAGGCCAAGAAATCAGGTGTTTTGGCACATAATAATCAACAGAGAGCTGATAGAGAAGTCGGATTCTTTTAAAAAACAGGTATAGAATATATAGATCAACGCAAGAGCGGTATTTTGTTTATAGCAGATACCACAAACTTCGATATTTTTTATCCAATCCAAGTTTCTGCAACAGTTTCAGCTTGTTTCAAGTTTTTGTATAAATAAATATATATATATATATATATATATATATATATATACATATATAGAAGCAGCAGAAATTAGTTCATATTATGAGCTCAATATATTCAGATACAGGCAAAAACCTCAATACCGATGCCAATCCAGTTTCAATTTTTGAACCACCAAAAGTTAATGTCTCTTCTCCGATATCGAAATCATATTCCAAGAATAAATCTGTCAAACAATTATTGTCTGAAACCATGTCATCATCAAAACCTACAGACAATTCTTTAGCTACTCCAACAAGCGAAGATAGTCCATCACCCAATACCGGACCTAAGGTGTCCAAATTTAAACTTTTCTCTAAATTTTCATTCACCAAGCAAACCCCACAAAATCAAAAATCCAAACCGAAAACGAGTATACTGTCCAAATCTATAAAAGATGAAGAAAAGTATTTGAAAACAGAACAGCAGAAAAAGAGAAAAGATATGAATACCGCAGCTTGTCAAATACCATCCAAACCTCGATCACTCAAATCTACTGATAATAATTCATTATCTTTGAAATCAAGCGATTCACAAGCATCTTCTACTTCAGCTACCAATACATCTCAAGAACAAGAAATCATAGTTTCTATAACAGAGGAAGATGAGGCAGTAGCGGAAATAGATGGATTAAGCCAACGACAACAAATTCAACAAGGTATGGAACAAAAAATCGATAATACAATAATAGCGCAACAACTGTCATCCCAGATTTCATCATCCGTTTCATCAATACTATATGATCAACGGAGAAATTTACTTCTTGATTCCGATTCCGATTCCGATTTAGATTCAGAGTCAGATTCCGATTCAGATCCTAAAAAACTTAAGAGAGAAGAAGATATAAATGATTACTGCCCTGGAGGATACAATCCTGTTTTTACCGGAGAAACATACGGTAAAGATAACGAATATTTAATAGTTAGAAAATTAGGCTGGGGTCATTTTTCCACAGTCTGGCTTGCTTGGGATTCTAAAAACTTAAGACATGTTGCTGTTAAAATTGTCAGATCATCAAGAAATTATACTGATGCGGCCTTAGATGAAATTAAAATATTGGAAACTGTTTCATCAAAGGACGATTTACACGAAGGCAAAAAACATATAGTGCAATTATTAGATCATTTTATTCATAAAGGTCCAAATGGAAATCATGTTTGTATGGTTTTTGAAGTTTTAGGTGAAAATATGCTTAATTTATTGTTAAGATATAAAGAATTTCAAGGTTATAGACAACAGGAAATTGGTGAAATTTTAGAGAGTGATGATAAAGATGAAAAAAATATAGATATTCATATTTCAAATTTACATGATTTGCACATTTTAAGTGAAAGTTATGGTGGATTACCTTTAACTTTAGTTAAACAAATTTCTAAACAAATCTTGCTTGGTTTAGATTATTTACATCGTGAGTGTGGGATCATTCACACAGATATTAAACCAGAAAATATTTTAGTTGAGATTCATGATGTTGAAAAGTTAGTTCAATTATTAGAATCTGAAAGAAAAAATAAAAAATTAGAGAAATTATTGAAGAAAAGACAAGAGGATCATTCAAATTCAATTTCTATGCATTTTTTCAACCCATTTAATAATACACAAGACAAACGAATTAATTCACTTTCGACTTCTTTTTCTTCAAATGGAAATACGCCATTAACTCCACATCCTTACAATTCTTTGTCGAGAAGTATCTCAACTCAGCATTCATCAATACCCCAATCTTTACCGAACCATCACTCTCATAAACACAGCATTAACAATTCTTTAAGTAATGGTAATTTGGCAACAGGTACACCTTCAAGGAAGAATTCTATACCTGTTAGGACAAGTAAACCATTGACCTCACCTGTTGAAACATCAAGTGTTAATAATTTTTTCCGATCATTTTCTTTTTCACAAAAGAGAACATCATCTTTCTCATCTAATATGGCAAACCATGCATCTGGTACTCTTAGTGCAAGTGTTAATACATCAATGCCAATGATGAATCATTTACTTATTGTTGAAAGACAAGATAGTGCAATTAGCACATCAATAAAAAAGGGAATTGCAATTATTGATGAAGATGAACTGGAACACGAACAAAAACAACCTGAAAGACCAACACTACCAAATTTCAAATCATCATCAACAATTATGGTTCCACAGACGCCACTATCGAATTTAGAAAATAAAGGAGACGATGATCCTCTTGATGAAACCAATTTAGTTCGTTTTGATCATATAGAAGAAGATGTAACTAAAAATTTGTGTAATCATCAATTTTCAAAATCATTGGCTTCATTTGATACTTTACAAACTCATTCGAGTGAAAATAAGGTTGATACCACCAATGATAATCAAAGCCCTGAAAGTGCGATTCCATTCCCAGCACCATTTGCAGAAAAACCATCCAAACCATCATTGAAAATTGATACTTCTGTTGATGCTGACGAGAGAAATGCATCTACTGTTTCCGTTCAAGAATCTGCACTTAATGAATTTGAAGAAATTATCAGCATTAAGATTGCAGATTTAGGAAATTCATGTTGGTATAATAAACATTACACATCTGATATTCAAACTAGACAATATAGAGCTCCTGAAGTTATACTAGGAGGAGATTGGGGATGCTCAACCGATTTATGGTCGACTGCATGTTTAATATTTGAACTTATTACAAGTGATTATTTATTTGATGCCAAATCAGCAGCTAGCTATTCAAGAGATGATGACCATTTGGCACAAATTGTTGAGCTATTACAATGTTGGCCACAAAAAGAATATCTTAGAACATGTAAAAGATGGAGAGATTTTTTTGATAGAAATGGACAAAATTTTAAAAGAATAGGAAAATTAAAAATTTGGCCATTAAAAATGGTTTTAATTGATGAATATAAAATGAAAGAAGAATTAGCTGAACAAGTAAGTAGTTTCTTATTACCTATGCTTGAGTTTGATCCAAAAGATAGGGTTGATGCAGGTAGTATGTGCTCTCATCCATGGATCAAAGATGTTAATGGAGGCACTGAATCGAGTAGAAAATTTGGATTGCATGGTCAAGATATTAAAGGATATTATGAAGAGTGGGAATAAGCTAGATGTGTTTTTTCAGAAAAAACATATATAATCATACATAAACGTAAATACACACACACATTATATATTAGCATTTGTATTTTTAAAAGAGTAAAATTTTATTTTACATGTTTATAATTTTTAAGTGTAACAAAGTTTTTGAATAAATATAAATAGTTTTTTTTATATGAGAATAAAAAAATGGAAGGGAAATGAATAATGTAGTTAGTTTGATTTTAAATCACTTACCGTAACCGAATAAATCAAGGTAATTCTTTGGAGAGTTAACATAATCTCTTAATTTTAACACTTCTTCTTTACCATAAACAGTTCTATTCTTTGCTTGAGAAGATGCGATAATATGTGGCTTAACATATTTATATAACCAATCAGCTAATTCATCAGAGACAATACCTAAATCTGCATAAGTGAGAGCAGATGAATCGATTGATTGATGAATAGTTGAACGTCTGTAAGTATCATAATTAAAAGATTCTAATGAAGGATTTAATTTTTCATTGAGGTAACACCAAGCTTTAACAACTGATTCAGGAGCTGGCATGTTGTAACCAGATGCAGCAGGGAAAAAACCGAATTGATTTAAATGAATCATATATTTCAGCATTTCTCTCAATTCAGCTCTTGAATATCTTTCATTACCATATAATTCATATGTTTTACCAAGGGTTGAATCATCATAAACTATTTTTTCTAAAGCTTGAGCAACTTGTTCAACATGAGTTGGATAAACTTCTTGTCTGTATAAAATGTTACCACCAAAAACTTTCAGTGTTAACATATCATTGAGGAAGCTAGAGTTTCTACCATACATTGGAGCAGGTCTAACAATTGTTGCATCAGAATAGTGTTCCTTAACAACTTCTTCAGCTATACCCTTTGTTGCAAAAAACTCAGATGGGGAATTTGGATCCGCATTATAGGAAGAAACTTGGACAAATCTATCGACACCATAATCTTTTGAAATTTTGGCAATTCTATTTGAAGCTTCAATATTTGCATCAGCCATTGAAAAATTCTTAGTATTTAAATGAGAACCTAATAAGTTAACAACAACATCTGAATGTGCAACTGATTCTTCAATAGACTTCAAGTTTCTGATATCAAATTCATGGAAGTTGACAACACCCAAATCACCATTAACCTTTAAATGTCTCTTTGATCTACCATTTCTAAAAGGTGCAATTGTCAGAGTACCATGTTTAGCTAATTTGGACACTAAAATTTTACCTAAAAATCCGGTACCACCAAAAACTGTCACTTGGTATCCTGTTCTAGAATGACGTCCACCTAAACCTTGGGCAATTTTGGTTTTACCAGTTTTGGTGATGTTGACATCACTTTCAAGTGGGAAACGATAAATGTTTCTGCTTTGTTGGACTTGTTGTAATGTCTTAGATGCGTTCAATGCAAGCTTCGACTTGTTTAATGACAACATGGCTTGGCTACTTACTGACTGCAAAAGAAACTCAACCAACTGTATATCTTTCCTCCTTTGCCATTAGCCAATCCTATAATTTGTTGAAAATCGTGAGGGGAAAAAACTGGAAACTTTGACTTTTCCCTCAACTTCCGTGCACCGCGGAAACAGGCCGTTTTGTGCCTTTGGAGGCTTAACATGTTTTCTTTTTGGATAGAATTTCATCATAACACGTTATACACAAGGAAACTGTTGGAGAAAACAGGCTAAGATGTCAAGTTTGATGATACTGCTGCCCTTAGCAATTATAGTGGGTGTTGTAAAATTACCCGTACAGGATTTGGAGCCTGTACAGATATCCATAGGCCTTTCTATTTTGGGATATGGATGTGTCAATTACCTGATACCTAAGACAGGTGAAAGTTTCATCAAAATTGGTCTTTTCGGTAAAGATATGTCGAAAATCGGACGTCCGGTGATTCCCGAATCCATGGGTGTGATACCGGCTATTGCATATTTGTTTGTGATGTTTTTTTTTGTGCCATTTCTGTTTAAAAAGGATAATATTGATTCAAGTTTGTTCTCGGGATCGAAACTTGCATCTTACCTTGGGTCACTATTATGCCTAGAATCCATGATTTTACTTGGATTGATGGATGATTTGTTTGATATTAGATGGAGGCATAAATTTTTTTTGCCCGCTATAGCTTCGATTCCGTTACTTATAGTGTATCATTTTGAATTCAATCAAACTTCAATTTTACTACCCAAATTCATTTCATCTAATTCATCAATCAACTTAGGCGTATTTTACTATTTTTATATGGCAGCAGTTGCTATATTTTGTCCTAACTCAATAAATATATTAGCTGGAATAAATGGTCTAGAAGTTGGTCAGACAATAATCATTGCAATCTTATTGATTCTTAACGATTTATATTATATTGTTGGTTATTTTTTCGAAAATACATTGCTTAATACGGCATTCAAAATCCATCTTTTTTCTTTATGTTTTTTGATTCCATTTTTAGGCATTTCAATTGCTCTTTTTAAGTTCAACAAATATCCGTCAAAAGTATTTGTTGGAGATACGTGGTGTTATTTTTCAGGTATGGTATTTGCAGTTATTGGGATTTCAGGCCATTTTGCTAAAACTTTGATGCTGTTTTTTATACCTCAAATATTCAATTTCATCTATTCGGCTCCTCAATTATTTGGTATCGTACCTTGCCCTAGACATAGACTACCTAAATTCAATGAAAATGATAAATTGCTTTATAATTCATTCACAGAATATTTCGATCCAATCAACCCAAACAAGGACTTAAAACCAATTTCTACAAATGCCGTTAAGCTGTTTAAAATTCTTGAAAAATTCAAGCTCATTAAGCTTGAAAGAAACACAAGGGGAGATATAATTAAAAGTTCCAATCTTACATTAATCAATCTCGTAATTATATGGACAGGTCCAATCAATGAAGGATCTCTTTGTTCACTTATGATGACACTACAATTTATCATTGGGTTTACAATGCTAATTCTTAGACATTCACTAGCTCCTATAATTTTTGGATTTGATAATTCATGGAGTATGCTAAATAGATTTTATATATAAAATTAAAGAGTTAAAGTTCTAAAGATATAGAGACCCAAACACTTTAACACTTAAAGACCTTGTTCACTCATGAATTTATTTCTTTGATCAATTAATTCATCTGCAATATTTTGAATCTCTAAATTTTTAATAACTTTTCTACAAGAATAAAATTCATCCATCCTTCTTTGGTGAAGTCTTTCGTATTCGAATGTTTGACATAAAAGCTCAAACTTATCAATATCTTTAACAATTGTTGATTCTAAATTTCTCTGTAATTCATAATCGATCCATAATTCTTTAATTTCATTTGCTGATTCAATTGAATATTTACTAATTATATCACAAATATATAATATTGCTTTATATTCACGTTTACTCTTTTCAATTTTATCAATATTAATATCATGTGGTACTATATCACCTACTAAACTTTCCGCCATATCATGAACTAATGCAATTTTTGAACATTTTGATAAATCAGGTTTTTCATGAGCTGGCCATTGATTTTTATCTAAAACTAAAGTCATAATTGACATTCGGTACATATGATCAGATATTGATTCGGGATTTGAAATTCCCATATTAATCCAGCCAGTACGTTTTTGTTGTTTTAATAATGAAATGATCTGAAAAAAAAAATTTATTTGTGTATATTTGTTAATTGGTTGTTGTTTATTAATATATTCCAATACATTAGAAGGAATATTAGATTCAGGGTCCCATTTTGTTTCTGCAGAAAGATTTGAAGTCATTTTTACCGAGAAACGTCTGCTGAAATGTCTAGTTAAACTAAGCATAAAGAAGAAGAAAAATAAACATATATATTTCCGAAGGAAATATTTTTTATTTGTTTACTTTTTCCTAGATTTGTCATGAGGTCAACAGCCAAAAGCCAAACGCCAACATCCAAGCCAGAGGCTAAAGACTTAAGTCAGAAGCTGTAAAAACAAACAATACAAGTTTCTTTATAAGATCAGCTAAAGTTATTTTATATTATTTTAGTTGTGTTATTTATAAATGAAAAACATACATATTATAAGTAAAAGGGAGGAAAGAATTAAGCAATTAATTCAACGACACCACCAGCTGCTCTAATTTTTTCTTCAGCTAATTTAGAAACGTATCTTGCCTTAACAATGACTGGAACATCTGGAAGTCTACCTTTACCTAAAACTTTACCGTAACCGGAAGCTAAAGTATCAATAACAACAGCTGCGTCCTTGTTAGAAGAAGCAATCTTTTCGTCCTTGTTTTCAACTAAAGACCATAATTTGTCTAAGTTGATAACTGGCTTCCAGAAGTGGTTTCTTTGCTTGTGGAAGTATCTCATACCAACCTTACCAAAGTAACCTGGGTGGAACTTATCTAAGTTAGTTCTGTGGTGGTGTTGACCACCGGCCATACCTCTACCACCCGGATGCTTTCTGTGCTTACCAACTCTACCGTTACCAGCTGTAAAAATAAAATAAAAAAGACGAATGTTAGTATTATGTTTTTTTTAAAAAAACTGTAATAAATAGAGCAGAATAGTAAATGGTATTTATGATTATGCATCAACCTAACAAATGATTAAACCTCATATCATCTTCTCGTTGAAAATTTTTCTTTTACTTATAAATTATTATCTTCAATATTTTTTACATCAACTTAATCCAACTGAAAATATTTTTAACTTATAACTAAAATGTATTTCAATCTCTTATTTTTTTCTTAATATTGTAACTGTGTATTAGAATATACATCTATCATTTGAAATTATAGCAGTATCCCCTTAAATAAATTCAATGGAAAATCTTTCATATGTTTAAGAATTTCAATAATCTGTATACTATCTATCTATCCCTACTTAATGGTGGAAATTGTTTAGTACATACCGGAAACGTGACCTCTGTGCTTTCTAGTTTTAGTTAATCTGGTAGGCATTGTGCTTGTGTTTAACCTTACTAAAAGTATATATTATATCTACAGTAATCAAATTTTCTATATAATACCAACTCCTAACTAACTGAAAATTCCATCTGCCGCGGGGCGTGTGAACTGAGAACCGCATAGACGCAGACAAGTAGCGCGTGACTGCTAAAATGCACGCCGGCCCAAACAGGAAATCCATTGTGTGCGGTGCGAAGGGGTCTTTTCTAAAACCCCTACATGTTGCCACGTGATCCAAATGTGGGGGTTTGTGTTTTTTCAAGTTGAGGGGCTCAGCCTTTTGTGGATTAATTCAATTGTTATTTACAATATTATTTACATTGTGGTTTATATTGTGGTTTATATCGTTGTTTACAATTAATAGTTTAAGCAGTAATAACACAGCTCTATAGTAACAAACTAATCACTTCTTCCTGTTCCCCATACTTCATCGTAGGTTTCGCATCCTTTAGTCTCAGGAACAAAAGCAAACACAAAGATAGAGAATACTAGACAAACACCTGCAAATATCAGGTAAACCCATCCACCGATTAGACTATTCAATACCGGAAACATGGTGCCTATAACAAAAACACTGACCCAGTTACAGTCGGTGGCCCAACTTTGGGCAATGTCTTTGACTTCTTCTTGAGATACTTCTCCAACAATCAAAAATGGGATCGGACCACATCCTATTGCGAAGGATCCAACGTATGTGAAAATTGAGAAAACTGTAAGGATCGAGTTGTTAAGTAAAATTCCAACACTAAGAACAATAAGAGATATCATCATTGCCAGCAATGAAATAATTAATAGAGGTTTCCTACCTAATTTGTCCAAAAAAAGAGATGATAATGCAGTAATTATCATATTGCCTAGAGAAATAATTACATTAGTAATAACAGAATGTGTTGGGAAAACTTTATTTAAAATATCAACACCATAGAAAATAACTGAATTGATACCTGCAAATTGTTGCCCTAGCATCATAAATGTAGCAACAATTTTGGAATTTCTGTAGTTTCTATCTGTAAGATAATACCAAAAATTCAAATTTTTCAAATGTGGGCTAGTTTGAGTAAGTGCTAAATGAGTCTGTTTTTCCTGTTTCCATATGTTGATTTCATTGGCTACACCATCTGCATCCCGTAACTCACTTAGGATTTGTACACCCAATTCTTCGTTTTTTCCATCTGATCTGATAATTAACCATTTTGGACTTTCTAAAAGAAACATATAAACTGCAAGAACATTCACTAAACCGAGAAACCACCCTGTATGTAATATCTTCCTCCATTGTTGCATGTCATTCCATGAAATCGCCAGAACTTGTGCCAAAAGGATACCAAAATTAACACTTATTTGTGTCATACTACCCAAAATGCCACGCAATTCAACAGGTGCTATATCATTAACATATATTGGAACATATACAATTGCCAATCCTCCGCCTAATCCAGATATAAATCTGCCAATGAGCATACTCATATAATCTGCTGCTTTACTCTCGATCAATGAACCTATAATATAGCATATCGAAGTTACAATAAAGCTAAATCTTAAACCTTTGCCTGTAGATAAATATGATGCAAATGTAGAAGATGTAAGACCGCCAATTGAAAATATAGCTGTAAGTAATCCTAATTGAGACTGTGATATTCCAAGTCCTAATCGAATGTAACGTGCAGGCGCATTAAGTTCTGACATGTGAAACCCATATTGAATTGACGCAAAACAGCAAATTGCAACATTTTGAATTAGAGAATTTGTCCAAAAATTAGATTTCCGTCTTCCCACAATCAAAGGTGTACTTGAGTCTGGGTTCATTGAGTTCATTGAGGTCCTTGTATTACAATTACAGAGATAAAAGGAAGAAAAACAAATTACAAGATCGACACATCAACAAACTCACATTACCGAAAGGGGAAATACAATTTTTCAGCAAAATCATGTAATGTAATATGAACCTAAATCCTTTTTAGAGATACAAAGCAATGGCGGCCATTAATCCGGATGATTTAGATACAAAAAACTTAAATGCTCAAGTGACTGCTGAACATATACAGGGGATATATTCGGACATCCAGAAAATTCATGAAGAAAGTTTCAATGCCCGACTTGGACTCCCATCTATTGCCAGGGTGACATTATTTACCCTGGGTGGTTCAATAGTTGGTGGCTTGGGTGGTATGCTTAGTGGATGGACTGACGCTTCACTTAAATATTTAGCTGCAAACTCTCATAGATTACCAACTAGTTATAACGGTTGGTTTTTTTATCATAAACGTAAAACTTACTATTGTACAAAAAATGCAATGGGTACTGCCTTTCAAAAAGGTTTTAAAATCGGTGGGTTTGTTGGTATATTATTTTCAATCGAAGCAATATTGGACAAATTAAGAGGACAAACCGATTTTGTGAATACAATGACGGCTGTTTTATTACCGGGTTTTACATATGCTTGGTACCATAAAATGTCAAAAGTTCAAGCCAAAGAACTCATTCACAAAGGTGGTAAAATTGGTTTATTACTTGGATTGTCTCAAGATGCATTACAATATTTTAGGGGGGTTGATGTTTGGTACTTGAACCAATGGTTTGGAATAAAACCAATGAAATTAAGTGATAGATTAAGACAATATGTAAAATGATGAAAAAAAAATATCTGATTTTATATAAACACACACACATACACATATATATATATTAATCAGATTCATAAACACTGTCATCATCACTATCTTCTAAATCTGGAACAGGGTAATTTAATATTACAGCAATACCAGTTAATTGTTCCAACTGTTTACCTGAATCATGAAGACTCGAAAATATAGATACATCACCACCATCAGCTTTGACATGTTCCACTAAATCAATATAATGTTTACGTTTATTAACATCATCATTTTTAAACAAAGAGTCCGTGATTAATAAACACTTGATTGCTCCACCTATATCTATCGCCTTTTGAACTTCAGCTTCACCATAAAATGCTCTATAATCATCATTGTTTAAATGTTTTGAAAATTCATCAAATAACATAACGTTACGTTGAACTTTAGTATCTGCCAATTGTTTCTTAACGGAATCTGTCTTTAAAACTTCTTCTAAAGCTTGTAAATAACCCGTACTCGAATTAGCCAACATAAATTTTGATTTACACCTTATCAGTTCTTTATCACCAGTTTTTTCTAATTCAATAAAAATAATTTCCATTAGTTGTTTAGCCAATGTACCAGGACTTGCAATAATCACAGCTTTCAATTTTATCAAGTCTAAAGTTCTAATTGCAGCTAATGCTGTATTATTTAAAAAAGTTTTTAGTGCTTTATCATGGGCCGAAGAATCTCCTCTCCTCTTCTTTGGTATACTCTTTTCAATTTTATTCCTTAAGATTGTCATTGATTCAGTAATCAAACATGTATGAGATACACCTTCTTCCAATACAATTGCACCAACTTCTGCTTTATCTTCTAAATTGCTAGCAGAATCAATCAATTCATCATCATGTGAGTCCCAGTTATCTTTATGAATTTTAATTTGCTCTTTAATCATCACAGTAGCTGTATGATGTGAACCTTGTGGGACTTCATCTAATGCATAAATAGTCGTTCCCTTTATTCTCAATTCTCTTTCAGATGCCACAAATGATGAATCAAGTACGTTTAATGTCAATTTAACCAATTTACGTTGTGATGCTGCACCTTGAATGGGTACTCCATTTGGGCCAACTGGTTTAATACTTCTGTGTGTTTTTAAGGTAATTGAATCATTCTTCGTTATCAAATTATATAAGGTCCATAAGTCATCTGCATCTTCAGGAACAACAACAACTGAACCTCCTTTTTTGTCTATAGTCTTTGATACCAGTTTCATTTTTCTTGCACAATGAATATCCAACTTTTATTGAAAAAAACCAGTAAATGGTGAAATATGAAAATATCAACTTAATGAATTTTTCAACTTAACGTGAGATTTTTATCGTCTCTACATTACTGGTATATGAAAGATTACAGGATATATGAATATATAAATATACCTGTATCGGTAAGTAAATATATATATATCTGTGTGTATATTTGTATATGTATATATGTGTATATTTATATGTATGTATATATACGTAAATATTTAATAACTACAAATGATTGTCCTAACGAACTTCTGCGTTAACAATAGTAGAACATCTACAAATTTCACCCTTTTTGTTAACAAGTTTAGCATCTGGTTTACCTTCTTCTTGATACACAACAGTGAAATCATCAGTGGTGCTGAAATGTGGTTGGACGGTTTCCCAGATCTTCTTTTTAGGGTTCAATACCTTTTCTGGAGTACCGTCAAAACCTTCAAAGAAGATCTTGTCACCTGGTTGAGAACCAGCTGGTGGATTGACAAATTCAACTTTACCATCTGCGTTAGCTGCACATAAAACCATTGCACTGGACTTGATACCTCTCATGGTTACAGGTTTCAAGTTAGCAATAGTGATAACATATCTTTGTTGCATTTCTTCTAAAGAAAAGTGTTTGACTAAACCTGAACAGACAGTTCTAGGTCCTTCTTCATCACCCATTTGAATGGTTGACACATATAATGCATCAGCGTCTGGATGCTTAATTGCCTTTTCAATAAAACCAACTCTGATGTCAATCATTGAAGGGTTTGGAGGGGTTTGTGCTGCTGCTGCCTTTGCTTGTGCTTCTGCATTAGCCTTAGCCTTTGCTGCCTTCTTTGCTTCCTTTGCTGCCTTAGCCTTTGCAATAGCTTCTGGATCGGTTGGTTTACCCTTTGGAGGTTGGGATTGTTTACCTTCAGTTGCAGAAGCTGTCTTTTTATCTTCCTTAGTTGTTGCTGCTGCTGCTTCTTCACCCTTCTTCTTAGGCTTCTCCTTGATTTCTCTTGGCAATTTGATGTCTAAATCAATAACTAATTTTTCACCTGTTAATCCTTCAACGGTATTTTGTAATAAGTCCATCCATCTTAAAATATGTCTGTGTGATGCAACTTCCGCTTCTGATGCAATCCATTTTGATGCTAATGGTAAAACACCTTTGAAAACTGCTTCATCTGCTTCCGATTTGACGCAACCTGCAATATAGGTGTTGGATTTCAGACATTCGTTTAACTCTGCAACGTGGTCTGCAGCGTGTGGCGCAAGTGCAACCCACTGTGAAATTTGTGCTTGTTGTTCTGGGCTAACCGACATCTTTTTCTTCCTGAATACACTCTGTTATATATGTATATATATATATATATATATATATATTCATCAACCACTTCAACGCCTATCCAAAGGGAGCTTTTCATTCTGTCGGTGAAATTTCCCGCTAACAAAATTTTTCCTTCGCGGCTGCCGGGGGCTCAGCGGATAGCAGCCTGGCATTTTCAAATACAGCTATTAACAACACGAATACGAACAATATACACAATGCCAGAACAAAATCCGTGAAATAAAGGAACAGAGCATGTAGATATAGAAAAGATTGGCTACTTATGTTTGTAAAAAAGACCAAGCTCAAAAAGTGGCGTAATTCTTGCTTTTGGTGTGTAAAAGTTTCAATAGTGTGCTTTTGTCTTTGGTAAATAGATATGAACATATTGATATTACAAGAAACATACGAATCCATGAGCTGAAATATTAGACTGATGTCAAAAACCTGAAATATCCACCTAAAATATCCACCTAAAATATCCACCTCAAATATCCACCTGAAATCATCACCTGAAATCTTGATTTTTAGTAAACTCTAAAATAATAGAGTTGTTCAATTGTATGAATTGGTAAATCCCAAACATAGAACAGCTAGTGTGGGGTGTTGAGTATTTAGGTAATTATTTTTTAGACTTCTTGGTTTGTTTCTTTTTTTCCATATATTTTTGGAAATTGCCATTACTTTTCGAAGCCGGAACCAAATTATCACGAACGATACCACCCCTTCTCTTATCTGATGCATGTTTACCGTTGTCGTTTTCTTCATCTTTTTGAGCTGTCCATTTACTTGTTTTTTTACCAGATTTATTCAAAGATCCATCAACGTATAAAAGACGCTCTTCAAGCATTCTGAATCTTTTAGGACTCTTCTCCAACATTCTTGCCCATCCTTCAATCTGTTCATCAGTCCATCCCGTCTCTTTCTTCAATTCAAATCTGAATTGTGAATTTCTATTAATTCTACCTAGTTTTTCAGGTGCTGATTGATAGATACCAAACAGACTAGATTCGATTTGCAACTGTTTGGTATCAAGTTTGGAATTGGAAATGTCAGATATTTCGTCGGAATCATTGATGGACGATATATTTTTACCCGCAATGGTTTCATTTTCAGCATATGTATCATCAGGCTCATCTTCATCTGCTTCATACAGCAATGCAAGTGTTCTTTCTAGATTCTTCTTTCTGAAAGTGTCATCTAAGTCATCAATTTTTTCATCTTGTAATTTTTTGCCCATTTGAACAGTATATACTTTATCATTATCCTTAAACTCAAAAACGTTGTTCTTGGAATTCTTTTTATTTTCTTTGGCTTTTCTTTTTTCATCGTAATCTTCAATTGATGAAAAATCTTGGAGATCCATTTCTAAAGTAGTATTAATGACTTTTTCAAATTCATTATTGTTTTTAATAAGTAGTGTTTTGACTTGTCCACTAGTTAATTGTGGGAACATATCAATAACGCGTTTTATAACATCATCCTCAAATACAAATTCTTTTTCTTTCCCTTCTTTTCTTTTCGGTTTTTTAGCAATCAATAATTTGGATAACATATCTTTCAAATCTGGATTCATATCATTGAATTTCTTCGATAAAACAACACTAGAAACTAATGGATTGAATTGTTTTAATCTAATTAATCCATCAATTTCTAATTTATCTTTCAACAATCTTAAAATTTTAGCACTTGTCAATGAGCATAATGATAAAATCATGATCTGAGTCGCAAATTTGGCATTAATACCGGTACCTCCAACATATAATTCCTCTAATATTTGAATCCAATGTAAATCAACAAATTTCTCTGAAAAATCAGCTGAATTATGATGTTTATCATTTTTAGAAAGTTTGACATTTTTGAAACTCTTTTTATTATTTTGGCTATTATCGTTGTTTAATGTCTTTTTCGTACGCTGGCCTAGCAATGAATATAGAATTTCAAAATCGTCTTGTCTCCATTTCCCGCTAGCAATTAATTTGCCTAGATAATCCTGTAATGAACGGATCAAACTGACATCATCACTTTTAGACGTGTAATTTGATTTGATTGTACCTTCAATTAATTTTCTAATATTGGGAATGGTAACTAATGCTTGATTAATACCTTGAGTTGAATATTTATTGGCCATGCTAATATAAACTTTGCAAAATTCCCAAATAGAAGCACCCATAATTTTTAAATTGACTAGGTTTGTTTCCTTAATATAATTAAAAACAGCAAGTTTCAAAATATGCTGATTCTGTCTTATATTTGGGTTGATTGCCCCAAGTGAAAAAACTTGTGTAGATTCTAACGATGATTCATGAAGAAATGATTGTAAAAATTCATGCAATTGGTTAATGGTTTTGGATGACAAAATATATGGCGATGTATCTAGGTTACTATTTTTTCTTTGTCTAGAATATGGAATCAAAGCAATCAGTTTCTTGAATAGAGTGATATAATCTAACAATAGGTATTCCCAGATTACCGGATCCTTGTCTATCAATGAAGAACGTAATTTGAATGGTGGAAAAACCGGTATTGGAATTGTCAACAGCTGCTGATATTCACTACCATCTTCTTTTAATACATTCGACATCTATTTAATTTAGAGTCTGTTATACGCCACCCTATGTTGTCAATAGAATTGTTAATTTAGAAAAAGATATTTGAAATTCCAAATTCCAAGAAAATGAAAAATTCAGCGGAAATGTTCAATCCATCTTTCAATCAATCAATCAATCAATCAATCAATCAATCAAGTATATAATGTACAATATCTCAAATTAAAATTATACACAAACACTAAGCCTGTGGTGAAAAAGCCAACAGCTTAGTTCTACAAATAAACCAGTTCATATATATAATGGTGGGATCAAATTCGAATTAGAAAAACAGTCTCAGAAGCTCAAGAACACCGGATCCGATAAGAAGAAAGCATAACAGAGCAACCATCCAGGTTGGAATATTGAGTGATGGCTTGTTTGTATCTTTCTTCACCTTTTGCTTTTCGCCTGTTCTGACTTTCTTAACATTCTTTGCGAACTTTTCATTTGCTTTTCTTTGATGGAATGTTTGAACTGCCTGTTTTCATTGCAAAAACATCTCAAAACGTATAAACGTGTGAATTGTTAGTAAATTGTCCGTGTCAATCACATTTTTAAATCAATGTTTGTTTGCCATTTATGATGAAGTCTCAAATATGTACATACCATTGTATTTGCCGTCTATATCGTCCGTTTACGCTACAAAACAACAAAACAAATTATTGACTTACACGCTTGAAACGACACGTCTTTATATTTCTTTGCAAAATGGGCATTTCGCTGGCATGAAATCCAAACCAAATATTAAGGTATATTAAGGTATATTAAGGTATATTAAGATATCAGAAGCGGTAGACGTGCTTTGAGAGTCTTGTTGTGGTGTATAAATAAAAAATAACAAATTATGAGACATCTGGTATCTGTTTCGCAAGATTCTACAAGGATTGTACATTACAATCCATCAAATGAAACTATAAATATTCATAAAATACCGATAAAAATGCCAAACGGTGCAATTTCAACATTGGATTCAGTATCTTTAAGACTAGCTAACTCGCTTTCTGCTTTGAGCATCCACCCTACACTGCCTGCTGTTGTGGCAATTTCTTTGAAAAAATCTTCTACTTATGGTGTTCCAAAAGGACCATCTTCGACAAAACCAGTATCCAATACTTCAAACATAACTGGCAAAAATAAAATTTCACTTAATTTGTATACACATTACACAAAAAGTATTATGTCGACACCTATGATAATTGAACTGCAGGTGCCTGAAGAAAACAAAAGTAATCTGGCACCTTCTCCTTGTTGTTTGAAGTACTCTTCATGTGGTAAATATTTGGCCATTCATACGAGAACCTTCAGTCCAATATTACCGACATTTCATCAACTTTTAATTTTAGATGTTGAAAACAAATATTCATTTATCACTTCAATAGAGTTATCTTCGGGAGTTGAAGATATAGAATGGTCAATTGATAATAAAACAAAAATCATAACAGCCGGTACAGACGGTCAATTGCGTATTTATTCATTTGACACTGACGCTGAAAGATTAAATTTTGAACAAGCATATAATATTTCATCATCTCCATTGTCTTCAATCAGCTATAATATTTTTAGTCAAGAAGAGTCGCAAGAAAAGGCCCAACCTGGTTTACTAATTGGTACAAGAGATGGTAATACTTATCTAATGGACCCATTAACAATGACTTGCTTAAATTCTAATTTAACTGATATTGATTTAACTGTTCTTTCCGTGTTTATGGGTCCAAATAATATTAATATAATAACATACCTTAATGAAAATGCCCATATTGTACGAATACAAGATGGCGAAGTTAAACCTATCCAACAACTAAAAGATATAAATCCAACAAATACTACTGGTTGTGGTGTAATATGTTCAAAAGCAGGTATTATCATATACGTCAATCAAGAAGGTAGTATTCAACTGGTATCTATCAACACTATTCTTAAACAAGATAATAAAGGCATGAATCTTCCACAAAAGAGAAACCTTGATTCTTTCCTTTCAAAAGAAAATGAGAATAAAGATAAAGATAATAGTAATAAGAGGAAAAGAGAACAATATGATCAAAAACGTGATTATTGGAATAAGGGTAGGGATAATAATAATCATAATAATAATAACAATCGTAATAGAGACAGATATAATAAAAAACGTTGATTTAATTGTAGAACTGAAAAGATATATTAAGTATTAAAAATAAAGATTTATATAAAATGTATATGGATAATGTTTTTTTTTATAAAATACATTCTGAGCATTAAAATAATATATGATACAATGTTAATTTGGCTCCTCATCATCATTTGAACTATCGTCAAGGTGTATAATTAATTCCTTTATTGGTGGTAAGGTTGAATTATTATTTATAGTTTCATAAGAAGGAGGAGATAAGTCTCCAACAGCATGATAAGTTGGTGGAACCTCTTCATCTAATGAAATTCCGACCCCTGAACGTTCACTTAAAATAACTTTAAATTGCATTCGTAAAACACGAGCAACACCTGTTGGTACACCCTGCAAATGATTACTTGAATCTTTTTTATTTCCTGTTGCAGAATCTGGGCCAACACTAACATCTGGAAAATCATCTTCCATTAATGCAATTCTTCCATCGCCTTGTCTTTGTGATGTCGCATTTGTTGTCAAATTTGAATTGTGGGATGTCATATTTGCTGTATTGGGTTGTGCATGTGATCTCATTCTTGATTGTGCTATATTACCTGTAACGATTGCAGCTGCAGAATTGGCAGATATATGTGAATTTTTAGATCTTGCTGAATGTATGCTATGGTTTGCACCTGCCATTGTAGCTTGCATTAATTCTTCAGCAACAACTAACTCAATAATTAAATTATGAGAAACATGTACACCTAATTCTGGATCATCAACATCAATTGAGCAATTACATCCATTGAGTCTTTCGGCTTCCAATATATTGGTACAAGTCTCAGAGTCAATTGAATTTTTATAAGAATTTGGCTTATTTATACCCATCGAAATTAAATTCATTAATGAAACTTCAACAACCAATTCAATTCTCCCACAACCCGAAAAATCTGATTTCCAACCAGATTTTAATTCACCTGATGATAGAGTTCGTATTTCTTCAGTAAACATTGGAGTTGGTCCATTTAGCTTTGGACTAGTGTTTGCCGAAGTAACTTCATTTGAATTAGACAATGATGGATGTAAATTTTGTGTATTTGATGAATATGGTGAAAGTAAAACTTGATCTAGTGAAGTTGAAACAGGCGAAGTATTAATGCCATTATTTGATGATACTGGTGATACATTATATGACCAATTTGAAGCAGCTGGTGCTAAAGAAATAGAAGCAGATCTTGAGGCATTTGTACCCCCTTGTGACAAATTTTGTTGATGTTGAGGATTACGGTCATCTTCAGGGTGTAGATCTAAGGGATGATCAGTTGTAATACTGTTATTGTTATTATTCAATTGCCTATTTGGAGTTTCAAAATAATAATTAAGATTTGAATGTCCTATACCACCACTATTTCTACTAATTTTTACTGTTCTCTTTTGTTTCCTGGTTCCGCTTACAACCTCACTATATTTTGCATCATGATTAGCACAATGATTTGATTTGACACAAACGCACTCCTCAAATCTCCAATTTAATTTACGCATTCTCCACCTACGCTTTGGGGTGGACACATGGTCAAGTCTAATTTCAACTGGAAATGTTGAACGTGGATATGCAACATTTGGGATGACTGCAGTTGCAGTAACATCTGTTGGAGGGAAGATTCTAGTTGAATTTCTATCTTCTTCACGTAATATTGAACGTGTTATCTTTAGAGGCTGTGATAAATTAATCAAAACGTCTTTATTAGTGGTTGGGTCAATGAATGTGGCCTTTAAAACTAGTTCGTAGTCAATAAATGTATTGGTATTTGATAACATAGTATTAGGTGGGACGGAACCTGGAATAATATAACTGAAAGGGCATGAGTGAGAAGATCCTCTGGCAAATCCTGTATTCTTGGACAAAATATCCCAACGTGCAAGTTCAACAATCTTTTTAGTACAATCATGACAGCTATTGAGTGTAGTAGAATTTGGTGTAAAAGGCTTACCATATTTTGTTACCTGAATGATAAACAGCGTCACATTTTTTAAAACAACATAATCTTTTTCTAGTTCATCGCCTGGAAGTTTCAAAATAGATATCATGGGTTCTAATGAATCTGGTTTACCTGATTGTTTATTTGCAAAGATATCTAATGTAAGAACACCAGAAAAAAATGCACCACTTGCTTGGTTTGGCTGGCCATAAATCACTAAAGGTGGAGATTCTATATCAACTGTAAGCTTGATTGGACACTTTGGAATCGCAATATTGCAAGTAGGAGTATGATATTCTTCATATTGAGAAAGTGATTGGTCTGATAAGCTAGTATTTGTTGGTTGTAAAGAAGTATTTGTCGACTTTTTGGAACCTGATGATAACGATGAAAGTAACTTAGTGAGAGCCATAGTGGTAAACCCTGTACTTGCAGTTCTTTATAGATACCTTCTGGCTTGTTCTATAAGGTTTTCACTGTAGCTTTATAACAACTAGAGAACAGTTACAGGGATGTGTCAGATAGCAATGCAAAAAAACTGTCAAAATATGTGACTTCCCAATTAATCAAAAAACGATAAATATTTTTTTTCAGTCGGGAGGCCGATTCAGGAAGTTTTCACCTACCATTTTCTGGGGAATATAGGACGATTATTGAGCAACAGTATACATTCTCTGCTAGTTTTAAGAAGGCATTTATGGGACTTTTTGGGGATCTTATTTTTAGGAGGAAAACCACAATTGACTTTTTCTTCTTGCATGTTTTTTTTTAATGTATTTTTGGTGAAATCATTCTTATTATTGTTTGTATTGAGTCCAAATAACGGTTGAGTAAATAGTTGTAGTTTGGATGTGTGTCGTTAGTAAAAAGAAGTAATTTTTCCTTTATTAAAATTAAAGAGAGTATTTCATCGATGGTTAGTAATCAAGATGATACATGAATTGAGGCGTGATTATTTGAATATTGCTTTAACTTGTAATAACACTACTTTTCAGTCGAACGTTTTTGTTAAAGAAGTTTCATATTAGATCTATTCCACTTTTTGTGTAATGTAAAGATGTGTAGTTAAATTTGCTTACGAGTTAAAAAACCTGTCAAAACTATTGGAAAGCTTTTAAAACAACATTTTGAAATTTTTTATCAATTTTGATTCTGGTAATTGAATACTTATATTGTAATGTCTTTATTAATAGGTAGAATTTTGGGAAACAAACACTTTCTTTAAAAATTATTCGAGCAATAATTCATTGAATATACCTGTTTGAAACAAACAAGAAGATTATTAAAACACCAAGATTTAACAGTTCATAGCCAATTTGAAATTTGTCATTAATATCTGAACACATTCTCTTGTAACAGTAAAAACCAACTTGAGTATACTTTGATGCTTTTTATAAAATGAAAAGGTATTAACTTACTTTACTGAAATAACAAAACTGCTTTTTGAAAAAAAACAAAAGGTTTTTAAAATCGTTTACATACTAACCTCTAAAACCTTTTCAAATTTTCTGTTGTACATCATAATAAAAAATAAATTGACAGTGTAACTACCACATTTAAATAATTTTATTTTTATGCTGCTTAACACAAATATAACATTCAATTAAAAAAATTTATATAAACAATTGTATCTTGATCTTTCACTTTTAAACTTTTGTTTTTTTTTGCATTCTAAAAACCACTCTAAAGTTTATTTTAGATTGATTTATATGACCAACATTATGTAGACAACTTTATTTATACTCATTCTCAATTCATGAAAAAAATAACAAATAAATCTTAAAAAATATATGGACTTCATATTGTTTTGATTAATGCTTCCAGGATATGTTTTTATCCCATGCTACCTTGTGGATTACTATGTACCTCGTAAATTTATGTTCATTGGAGAAAATGTTCAACACTAGTATTACCAATGCTGTAGGTTTATCAAAAGTTGTTTCTATATATATTTTTAAAATACGGTTTATTTTAAGTTACAGCCAAAATTAAACTTTGCCAAAATTAATAAATTAATACTTTGAAGGAATATTTTGAATTATTTGAAATTTACAATTAGAAGGTTTCTTGTTTCAGAACTTTGGGTAAAACTAAATTTTTTTATATGAAGACAATAAACTGTTCGGTTGACAGATAGTTTAAAAAACCTCTCAGTTGGAAAGAAAAGTTTGCATTGTATCGTTGATAACTTCTTTCTTCCACGTTTTGTAAAATTTATGATGTCGCTGAGCCTCTTTTGCAGGCTTTCAGACTCCTTTACCCAAAGCAATTCCATGCTGTGAGATTTCCAGTTGGGGGAATTGAATTGCAAACTCTTGAATTATGAACGTGAAAGTATTTAAATTTTGTACTGAAAGTTCAAAGAAACCAAAGTAAAAAGAATGCCATTTTTTAGTGCTTTATATTAGAAAAAGTTTAGTATGTTTCAGTTTTTAAATTGAAGCTTGAAGGAATGTTTGTTTGCAGTTGTTGGGTTTTGGTGACTAATCTAACCAAAACCTATGTAATTGTTTTTAATCAAATATAGGGGAGCAGTTTTTTGCTAAAAATTCAAAAAAACTTTTGTGTGACGGTTTTATCGTTGATCTTTCAGAAATTGTGACTTTTATTTAATACTTGTGCTATACTATATATGGGTAAAACAATTATAAATATCTTACAAAGGTAAATAAAAAAATTGGTATAAAAACACATCAGTAAATGGTGGATTCACCTTTGATACTTGTCTTCAAAATTTTAAAGCTAGATAGTTTCTATAAGTATACACTCTCCTCTGTCATTTCAACTACAGTTTCAGGCTCAACATTTTCATCTTCAACACCTGAAAGTGGAAGAAGCTCACCGGTAAGAAGTTGGTATACCGTACGAGCACGAACCGCATAATCGTAATCAACAATAAGTTTCTTAGCTTCTTCTTCCTGTTGTTTTTGCCTTAATTTTTTCTTTTCTTTTTTTGTTAGGACAGGTTCATCATCGGTTTTTTCCTTTTTCTTTTCCTTCTTCTTTTGCTTTCCATCTTGATCATTTTTGTCATCTGACTGTTCCATTTCTTTGCTTTCCATGTCTTGTAAATCTTGCTTCATTTGTTCTTCTGCTGCAACAACCATTTTATTCCATTCTGTAACCACGATTTTCATATCATTGGCAATTCTATCTTTTGATCCACCCTGTACACTTTCTAAATATTTAATCATATCATTTTCGTAATCTTCAGGAATAGTCCTTATATTTTTAATAATCCAGTTTTGTTTTTGCTTTGAAAATTTCCAGTTATCACGATCATTGGAAAATTGTCTCATATATTGTAATTGATCTTTAACAACGGTGGAATTGTCACGTTCATTCTTTGGAACTTTAACTCTTTTCGCCTCCTTTTTCACCTTTTTTTCTCCTTCTTTTTCAACTAAAGTTTCTGCCTTTCTCTTCTTGTCGTTCTTGTCATTCTTGTCGGATTTTTCACTAGACAAATTTTTATTATCACTTTTCTCCTTATCCTGTTTCTTTGTCTTTTGAGTTGGTTCAGATCTTTCGGTCACAATCGCAAGAGGATCATGACTCACCACTGACTTAACTTTAAGTCCTAACCTCTTCCAAGCTGGCTCTGCCATTGGTTTCCTTGTTGTTTGCTTTTCTTTAACTGAAAAAGTATTTTATTCATTTATTATATTGAAAAAAATAAAAAATTTCACATTTTGAAATATTTTTCATGTTGCTTAAAGCGGAATGTTACGTAAGCAGTTTCTATGTTTTCGCTCTTCACGTTTCGCTCGTGTTTTGTTTTGAATTCAAGGATCCAATCTATTAGCAAGAAGGTTTGAGATTGGTTTGCGTCAATTACAAAGCAGATATCACCCCATCTTCATATTGTACACTTAAAATGGCTGAAGAATCTACCCTCAAAGATGTATTTGCTCTTTTTGACAAATCTGCTACAGGAAAAGTTGCTGTTGCTGACCTAGGTGACCTTTTACGTGCGGTTGGCCAAAACCCATCTCTTAAAGAAATCTCCGATCTGCAAGACTCTATTTCTTCTAAAGAAATTGATTTCGAACAATACAAAACTATTGTCAACAGAGAAGGGGGTTTCAAAGATGTAGGTAAAATTGAAGATTATATTAAAGCATTTCAAGTTTTCGACAAAAACTTAACTGGTTTCATAAGTATTGGTGAAATAAAATACATTCTAACCTCTATTGGAGAAAAATTGACCAACGACGAAGTTGATGAATTATTAAAGAGTGTCCCAACTACTGATAACAATTCTGTGGATTATGCAGAATTTGTTAAAAACATTTTAAGCCAGTAAATCATTCTTGCCTGTTTTCTTTCTATTTTTTTAGTATATATTAATGTAATTTGTTTATATTATTTAGGCCCATTTTTCTTTATATGATTAGATAAGTTTTTATAATAAAACATTCTGTTGCTTTGTGAGACCCAATCAATTGGATTCAATGTAAAATCACGACAACTTAAATGATAATGCTTTGTGTTTCTTTTTGAAGGAAGGAAAAGTAAATTCGCCAATTCAGAATGATCTATCTTGCTGTTGAAATGATATAAAGGTTATTATTATTACATATATATTTATTGATGCTAAGAAAAAAGCCTTTTCTGGATTTTTCTCAAACACTAAATAGACCTTAAAGAAGAACTATTATTCTTCGCCATCGAATATCACGGTAGTTATACAAATTATGTAAGCATCGGTAAAAAGGTAGCTATGATCATCATAGGAATACCAAAAACATCACGCTTTAAAGTCCATGTACTACTGGTTCTAATATTTTCACCTTTGGGTGTTAATAAGGTACACTCGGTAATTGTTTCACCCGCCATATCACCAAAAGCAATTTTGGAGAAAATTTTAAAATATTCAACACAACTTTTATCGTCCATAATTTCAACTGCAAATGTAGATTTTCCAACCAGATTTTCTTTGGACCAGCCTGTTAAAATGCAAAATTCATCTCCAACGTACGCAATCTGTGATGTTCGTCTCCAAACTAAAGTTGGAGTACCGCTGATTCCAATATAAGAATCATATTCAAGTAATGTACGTTGAAAACATTGCTCTGCAAAAATTAAATCATCTTCCTTAAGTTTAATCATACCAGCAATAAAAGATGGTCTGTATTCGGCTATACTTTTAGAGACCTGAACTAAATCTTCTTTTGAAAACCTAGATTTTAAGTATAAATTTAAATCGTGGTATGGTTTAACATATGCAAATGGAACTTTAACCTTTTCATAAATTTCACTAGGCTCATGATAAAGCAGTCCACATTTGGCTTCAGTAAACTCTTTTTGTAAACCACTAATTTTAAATTCTCGTTCTGATAATTCAGAATTTTCTATTTCGGGAACAGCATCTAGAATTCCAATACTGAAAGATATAGAACTTTTCTTGTTTCTTTCTGAAAATTTTTTTGGGTATTTCTGTTTAAATTTAGATATTTGTTTAACAACTTCAGGAAAAGTATGAGTCTTAACACCGTCAATTGTTGACATTGTTCCTATAAAGTATTGATTTGTAGCTATATCACAATGTGGCTCGTCGGGATATAAATCCGAATACTTTAACTTCTCCTTTTCTTCAACATCACCTTCCACATCTTGTTCATATTCTTCATATTTCTGGGATTCTTTTTTTTCATTTTCTTGAGCTTCCATAATTGCAGCTTCCGGAGCGTTATTTTGCAATATTTCGATATTTTCAGTTTGTTGCTTTTTTTTAAAAGCCATTTCAATAGGCTGTAGTGGTTTCAAAAATGGACTTCCTCTATTGTTGAATCCTTTATTTTGTGCCATACTATTATTTATAATAGGAAGCTCTGGTGAAGTATTATTGCTATTACTGGACATTAATGGCTGGTAGTTCATTATATCAAAATCGTCGGAGTTAGCGTTACTTAGTGCTGGGCTAGTGTGTTTTGTGCTACTTGCAGATATATTTGTTGGTATAGGTAAGCCAGAAATAGTTTTTGTAGATGACTGTGTTGTTGCGTTAAAAATTGATTGATCAATAATATTACCTAAAATTGAATATTCTGAATCGGCTGCAGATGATAAAAAGTTTATTTCTTCTTTAGTTGGATGTTCGGAAAGATTTTGATGATGAATATTAGAAGTAGGATTAATGAACCTATTGGCTATTGTTGATTGTAAAACTCGTCGTGGTGAGTTATTTTTATGCTTTTTTTGCAAATTTTTGTCATCCATATTACTTGTTGGTATATTATTACCTATACTCACGCCCATGTTCATGTTGGCTAATGTTTGTAGTGAACGAAGATTTATTTGTGGGTGCATTGTTGGGATGTTTACACTAGGTAGAGAGTTGTTGTATGGTGTTTGAATACTTGGAAGTTCTCTTGAAATACTCCCTACTCCTATATTATAGTTAAAATTATTAAGCATATTTTCATTTATAGGTTGGTTGTTATTTACTTCCCCATAAAATGTTTGTGGTAGATTTGGAATACTTGGGAGTGATCTTGCTATATTCATGGCTGAAGGTTGAGATTTCACATTATCTTGATGTGCCGTATTTGTGGCTAAATGGCCTTCCAAATACTTTTTGCTCTTCCGTGGTGCATCAACACATGTTCCTGAGAGTCCTTTTTTAACACATCTGGTACAGGGTCTGTTATCATCACAAGTTATATGCGCATTTCGGCAATGAATACAAGCTCTTGAGACCTTTTTATTTGGAACTCGCCTGCTTCTTTTGAGCTTCGGGATTTCCATATTCAACGTTTTTTATTATCCGACAATTGTTTCAATATGCTTAGGCTAAAAAAAATGTAGATCAAAAAAAAAAGATCCATCTACTTTTTGTCAATATTGCAAAATTCATGACATGAAAATCTCAATTCTCATCAGCGAAACTTCCGTAATCGAGCTTCCAATTCTTGATAAGGCAGATAAACTTGGACGATACTTAGGGGCCAGTATTCTTTGATAATACCCTTGGACAACAACATAAAGCAATACCATTTGGCAACAATAAGCCTATGCTAAAATGCATACGCTAAAATGCCTCCGAAAACTAGTATATATGCAAGAATTTTGCGTTTGATTTAAAAGAAATAAAAGTCAGTCACATTTAAACATAATAAAAAGTCATTGTTGGAATTGCTATTATATATATATATTTAAATGAGCAAGAATACTAATACAGAATAAACGTTTTTTAATTATTATAATGAGATTCATAATTTGAAATAAAATATTATTTTGATCACAAATTGATTTTCAATTGAATTTAATAATTTTGTCATATTACAGTTAAATTTTTGAATTATCAACATTTAATTGTTTGGCTACCATTAAAGGATGGTACATTGCAAACTCATAATAATTAATTACAGGATTTATTCTGCCAGCTTCACAACGATCAACTCTATCATTATGAAAAATAATGGCTGAAATTTTAGTTTGAATTCCAATTTTTATTCTAATCTATTGTATATGTTTTATGTCTATAAAAGTGATCTGCCAAGGTGTTAACCAAAAAAAAATGAAGATTTTGTAAAGCCAAGAACACAACAAATTAATCAATCTTTCATGTTTTTTATATCTTTTGGACCTTTTGCACCATTTTTTCAAAAAGAAAAATAGTAATATAAAGTAATTATTTTATGGTAGCTTCTTCGTGTGTGTCTTAGTTGATGTGCATTTGTTTTGCAGAAATTTGTGCTTATAACAAATTACCTTGGGAAATTTTGATTTTGTATCAGTGATTGACTAATTGTAATTAATATTAATCACAGCATTATTTATTATAACAATTTCCGATATAGTGTAACGGCTATCACGGTCCGCTTTCACCGGGCAAACCCGGGTTCGACTCCCGGTATCGGAACTTCTTAAAGCCTGGTTAGCTCAATCGGTAGAGCGTTTGACTCTTAAGATTTCTACTCTAAAAAGTAGTGCAATCAAAAGGCTGCGGGTTCGAGCCCCGCATCGGGCTTTATTTTTTTTTCATTTTAAATTTGAAGATATACATGTTTAAATATATTTTAAAATGTAAATTGTAGGTATTTTTTTAGATACGAATATTATTTGAAAAGGGAAAAAGAAGTAATTAATATAATTGGGAAAAACTAAGAAAAACTGTATTGATTATCTGTTGAAACTTGAGGCTGCCAATTAAGTTCAAAGTAACTATCATCATCACTATCATTTTTATCTTTTTGAGTGTTGTATTCAAAAGGTTGAACTTGATTTTTGAAAAGCTCATAATTGTCTACAGAGTTTTGATCAGTTTGGTGTTGTTGATGAGAAAGATAAGATGTATTTGATTTTAAATGACTACCGTGAGCAACGGATCCCTTTTGAACAAAGTTCAAACTGTTAGTGAAAACAGCAGAATTTGAAATGGGTAATGTAGTATTCGATCCATTGTTAGAATGTGAGTTATATAAATTACTAAATGATGAAACACTTGACAAAGTACCACCTTTGTGTTCGGCCTTTTTTAAATTTGCAATTGGATCTACTTGTGACATGGTTTGATCAATGAAAAAATTCTGCTAAAACTCAGTGAATACACTCTGTTAATCAATCAATTAAAATCTCGATTTAATATCAACTAGTTACAGCTCTTTTAAAAGATACACACAAAATTTACTTCTTTTTATATATTGGAAGCTTTTAAAGCAAAAAAAGCAATAAATATATATGTTTGGGACATGACTCCAAAAAAAATGCTTTTTAAAAATAATTGATAAAATTAATAATCCAATAGATAAAAAAAATTTGATATCTTTTCGGAGCTCGGATCAAAGGCGAAATTAAACCTTATATGGATAAATGGGATGTGTTAATTATCCGTAAAAACCGAAAGATGATTGCAGTCAAATGTGTCAAAATTGGAGTCATCCTATCTACACTCAAAGACAATTCAATAGACCAAAGGTGTTTTTACTATTCTATTTATTGTATATTTAAATTTGAATTATATGTACATTATATAAGTTTGTGAGAAAAGCAGAGTTTATAAAAAAGAGATATTAACCATCACAGATGACCAATATGGCGTATCCTACGAGATGCACACGCAGAACGAGAACAAAAACTTTAATCAAAATGCTAAAGGTAAAAAATTATATTATAATTAGTATTGCATTTGATTGTGTCCAAAAACATTAACAGAATCATAATCATCGCAACAAACTGTTGGTACAAATGTATAATTGGTTTCTTGTTCTTCTTCCCCAATGCTGTCATCTTCATAGCTGATGACTTTAGTCAATGTTGCACCTAAACCTTCAACATTGGCTTGTTCTTCGATCACCGAAACTCTACGTTCTCTATCATGGATAACGAGATGTTCATCCATGTCTTTAATAGAGGTATTGTTGTTGATAACGATAGACATTGTGTTATGTTTTGGTTGGGTCTTTGTTTTGGTTTTTTTTGTTAACAGAAAATGTGGTTTTCTCCACTAGGGTGGAACCACAATTGGGAAAAAATTATATCTTTTTATATCAGACTTTCCACACATGATTGAGAATAGATATGAAAAAAGAGAAAATGCCGGTGCCGGGGAATGGTTGGAAAAAAGGTGATTGAGTTATTGTTTTTCTCGTACTGAATCATTCAGGTGCCCACGGGGTTTGAATGGATAAACGGGGCAGAGGGCCGCGTGAGCGCAGCGCCACGAGGTGAAAAAACCTGGGGGAGATGGAGATATGTGAATCTAGAACCGGGGAAATGGAGGTTATCGCAAGAGCTGCAAAAAAAAATTGAGAAAAACAAATAAAAAAATAAAACTTGCGCAAGCCCGGAATCGAACCAGGGGCTCAACGATGGCAACGTTGAATTTTACCACTAAACCACTTGCGCTTGTTCTTGTTTATTTAAATGTTGAGTAGAACAAGCTGTGTGTTATCTTAAATAAAATATCTTATATTTACAGTTGCTCAAGTGACACTTGTAGTTTATAGATTTATTATTGTTGTTAATAGCAAATAAATAAAAACTTTTTAAAAAATAAAACATTTGTTTTGTCGGTCTTCATATACTTCTGATATTTTGAAACACCAATGGTTGGGGCTATGGCTCAATGGTAGAGCTTTCGACTCCAGATCGAAGGGTTGCAGGTTCGATTCCTGTTGGCCTCAAACCAATAATTTTTTTAATTTTTGAAGTAAAAAAATACTATTTTAAGCATTTCTTCAATTCATTCATGTTTTTGTTATATAGATAATAATATTATTTGGATAGCTGTTAAATGAGGTAGCAACATAATACTTATTAGGATTGAACGCAATATGGAGATATGATTTATAAATACATCTCTTGGAAATATTCGCTTACTCTTTCTTATATATACATTTCGTCAAAAAAAATTTCAGGTTTTAATTAAATATGTTTTGACTTTCTTTACATAAAAAAAGTTGGTTGGCAGATATAATCAAAAGTCGTTACAACCTTGTACTACCTAGTAATCGCAAAAATAAAAAAAATACAGGGGTCAACTGGGAATTGAACCCAGGGCCTCTCGCACCCAAAGCGAGAATCATACCACTAGACCATTAACCCTTGTAAAACCGACCAGAGTGAGGATTGAACTCACGATCTTGCGATTAACAGTCGCACGCCTTAACCAGCTTGGCCATCCAGTCTTTGTTGTTCATAAAAAAACGCAAATACTTTAAATACCTAATTTCAATATACTTAGCTCACTTGGATACTAAAAAACACAATAATCTGGATTTATTTAACTCATTGGTTATTAAAAAAAATTGGTTGAATGTGAACCATAAGTTTATCAACACTTAATAATCAACCTATTTATAAGACATGTAGCAAAATATAAATGGTTCTATATAGGTAAACTTTTCCCACATTGGCTTGTTTGAGTTTATATACCAAGGTTATAAATATTTTTAACATCAATAATATCGATAATAATATAGATTAAGAATGGATATTTTACAATATAGAACCACAAGAGTATATCATAGTTAAATAATCTAATTTGAAATTATATATGTTTCAAAAAATACACTAACTGAAAAAATATTTATGAATAATTTTGTAACTCGCAGTAAATGATTGTTTTACAAGAATTCAGCATTAAATATTTTTAATGCATATGTCGGTTTAAAAAAGTTGCCATTATAAATCTATTCTAGGCTTTTCAAAGTTTGATTTGTTAACATCAAATTAATCACCATTTTAAAACAAACATAATGATTTGATATTGAATTATTTTATCAAAAAAATGATTTATTTATTTGAGAACTGTTATTTGACGATTCAGTTTCGTTTTTAATTGATTAGGTATTTAGTTAGTCATACAGTTTCTTCTATTGCTCTTTATATGTTTTTAAATAATTAAAATAGGTAATTCTATAGACTATTCTTTGTCTTCGGGTTGGTATGTCGATCAGTGGAGTTCAGGCGAATATCAAGGTTGTTTATTATAAAATGTCAGATGTAATTAGAGTGTACTTTGTACAAACTCTCGTATTTGGGAATCTTTGTTCTGAAGTTCAGTAATATGAGTTTCTAATTATTCTACCTTCTTTTCTATAACTTCTTCGAATGTTTGTATAAATAATAAAGTCGAGTAGTTGTTCTTGTTTGCAACGTGTCCTATGAGATATCTTGCAGATATTAAGCTGATTGAAACTGCTAGTTTCTCACCAGGATCCCATGCCCCAACATCTCTGTCTAGACAATCTCTCTAACTGCGCTTCCACAGTATTAAATGTTTCAATAAATTCTGCGTCTATTTTATATTTTAATTGTTTATTGTCTTCTATTAATTCTGGTAATTTTAAAGATTCTTTTCTTACCGATGAAATATTTGGCCAGTCAGCAATAACGCAACCTCTACTTTCTCATTAGTTGGTACAATGTCATTTTCCAAGTTGCGTTGTTCGATGAATTCGTAATTAATAAAATTTCTCAATGTGCCACCAGCAATTAGTGCATTGGTATGATCAAGCTTATCATTATATCGAAGTAGTATTGTTAATTTGTGCTCGTTAAACTATATGCTTGTAAGTATCAATTGTAAAGTTTTTTTAGGCTCATCTTTTGCCATTTTGTTGTGTAAAGCATCCGCATAATTTTTGAATCGATGTTTTAAATTTCTAATTTTTTTGATTTTTGATTCTCAAACTTGTTTGGGGATTGTCTGATAATATTTTTGTAATTGGTGGGTTTTTTTTTACCGATTCTTATTATCTTCTTTGGGAGTGATATTCATTGGAAAGGGGGACCGCCTATAAGGACAACATATTCCATTGTGGTGGCTGGATTATCTAAAAATTTTGTCCGTAAGTCCGGGTGGAGTTATTATCTTGTTTGGACTTATTTTGATATGGATTGTGTCTGGAACGGTTATTACTACCGTTACCTCTATACTTATTGTTTTTAGTGTCCACATTCATAGGTTCATCTCTTACTGCTTCTCTACATTTTCTTTGCTAGTGGATGTTGGACAGACTCTTATAGATGAAGTCTCTGTCCATTTCCTATGCCAGAAAGTTCGCCTCACTAAGTGTTGGTGGTTTTGTTGGAAGACTCTGGATCTTTGGTGAGGTTTTAGGCTTTGGATGAACCTATCTTTAGTTGCACTTGGTTTGTTGTAATCATGAGGTAACAAGCCTTTTGATTCTTTGAACACCTGGATGTATCTATTTAAAGAGTTACTACCCCGTACACATGCGTTGTACCGAGTAGAGTTTTGTAGTGTCCCAAACTCATCATTAGGGCAATACTCTTCTTCTCTAGCAGTTCATTGTTATGCAGACCTCATAATTGTATGTTGATATCTACCAAGAGTATTATTTCAGCAAGAAGGTGTCGGCGGGGCCCCTCCATAAATAGACATACGTTTCATTTCAATTTATTTGTCAAATTGTTCGCTATACCTCATACAAAAACATAACAAGCGCAAGTGGTTTAGTGGTAAAATTCAACGTTGCCATCGTTGAGCCCCTGGTTCGATTCCGGGCTTGCGCAGTTATCCGAGATAGTTTAGTGGCTAGAATTTCCGCTTGTCACGCGGGAGACCGGGGTTCAATTCCCCGTCTCGGAGATCTTTTTTGTTTTTTAACTGGTTATGGATACTTTTTTTTTAAAGATTTTTTATGGGGTCTTTGTTAATTTGGGAAGTTGTTTCATAATTTAATGTTTAAAAATATTGTAAAGCATTTACAATATATCTAGATTAATATATATATACATATTAGTATACCGAATTTATAAAACAAAAAAATATTTTCAAAATTAAGCCAAAGTTAGCTTTCTTCTCTTCCTTCTTTGCGTTATATTAGCTTCTAATTTATTCCATAATTCTTCTTCATCACTTTCTTCTTCTTCTATCTTTTGCTGTTTTTCTTCTTCTCTTCTTTCCTTATTTTTGATAGATTCTAGCGCTTTGTCACCGATAATATTTGCTCTATGACGTTTCAAAGATTCATTATCTTGGATAATAGCAAGTGCATTTGCTTGAGTTCCAATGAAAACTTTGACAATACAATCCCTGGTTTCGTTGTTATATGCACGAACATAACGGTCAGAACCTGTAGTACCTAATATCGAGTTATTAAAGTCATATAAAGCTTGTGTTGAACCAATTTGACCTTTAAATTGACATATTTGGGAACCGGTAGAAGGTTCAACTTTGACAACTATACCTCTGTTATCACAAACAACAAATTTACCGTTTAACCAAATCGCATTTGTTAAAGGTGCTTTCTTCGGTAAAATTAAAACAGAAGATCTTGGTTTACGACCAACTGAAGAGTCATAAAATCTTAAATCACCGACAGCTGTAAATGTGTATAATTTGAAATTTTCAGGGGTACTTGTTGTGTCAAAGAGAATATTTTTAATATGAATCGGCACACGTAAGTCAAGTCTTGAGTTTGAAACATTTTTAGCCTTGAAGACAACTTCAGGTTCTTCCTTCTTTTTTTTCAATGAAGGTAGCTTGACAATTCGTAAATCTGTTTCTTTTCCACCATATGCAAGATAATTGACGTTTTCCTTGCCAGGATGAATTTTAAATGCTTCAACAGATTCTGTTGCAGCTAATGGTAATCGGAAAGCTGCTGGCATTTTTCCAATTTTTTCTTCAGAAGGCCAGATAAAAACGTTACCTTTGTTAGTTGAAACAACCACACGACCTGCATCATCAATAACTAAACCAATGAATATTTCGTCAGAAGAGGTATTTGAAATTAATTCATTATATTGATAAAGTAATGGTAAACTATCTTCTTCATCTTGTTCATCTTCATCTTTTTGATTCTCGTCTGATTTTTCATCAGTTTTTTCATTTTCTTTTGCTTGGATTTCTTCTTCGATCATAACTTTCGAAGTATCATAAACCTCAACAGACCCATTCAAACGAGTCACAATTACATTTCCTGAAATTTGTGAGTGTACAAGGTGAATCACTTTAGATTTTCTACTATATCCTTTTGCATGTGTAGTGATCTTAACAGGTGCTACAGCACATGTTTCATCGGCCGGTTTCGATGTATCTGTTCCATGTTGTGCAAATATGATCTTTAATGCTCCTGTATCTTCACATGCAGCAACAAACTTCATCCTTGATGATTTTACCTTGATGCTTTTACCTTTACACTTGTACTGCAGAAAAATTATTTCATGGATATTTTTTTAAAAAAAAATTTTAATCTCTATATAAAAAAACTGGGAACTTCGCATTCATATTTTTGAAGCTGTTGATACAGAGAGAAAGGTAAATACACAGCAAAAGAGACATTGTGTTGGCCAACCATTGTGTTTGATCATGTCAGAAAACGAGAGACATAGGTTTGAAGCATTTCATTCGGCGTTATCGTATGCGTTACAGAAAACATTGTCAAAATTGACACTTAAAACGTTTATTTCGTGTTATCCCGAGGTGGATTCGCCATCATTAGACTATATACGGAAACAAATAATCAAACTCTGGCAAACACGAGCAGAAACGGAATTCCAAAAAATATTTCAAGAGAGAAATTTGAAACATAAGTTGGACGAATTGGACGTTATAGTTGAAAAAGCAGAACAGAGGAAATTACACAACCATGATGAACGCGTCAATGTGACAACATTGACGCCATATGAATTAACAAAGGCACAAGAAATGGAGGAAAAGAGACGGATTCTTGGAAAATTACAAGAGCAATTACAAGTGATACGAAAATCCAATGACATATTACAAAAAGAAGTTGATGGATACAAGCAAAATATCATGAGGAATCTTTCAGATTCGGAAGTTTTAATAGACGATTTAAAGATAGTAGATAACATAGATGAAGAAGAGGAAGAAGAGAAACATCGAAAAATGGTTGAATGGGCAGTTGATGAAATTGTGAACACGTAAGGATGAAATGTATAGCTAATTTTTTTTAAAATAAACACAAGCGTTGTGCTAGGGATTAGCAGCAACAAAAACATGGGTAAAAACAAGGGTAAAAACAAGGGTAAAAACAAGAATAAAAAGACTTTAAGTCATAAACAATTATATACTTTGGGTTTATAGGGTTGCCGAAGTGAGGAAACTCAAAACAAATGGAATACTAAAACTAGTTTGTTCAAATACAATTTCGTCCCATGAAATACTATTGACTGCACCCTTGAATGCATTCTTTGTGTCAACGACAATAATACCCTGTTTGCGAAGGTAAATATTAAGTAAATAAGTACCAATTGCAATCACAAACAATATTGAACTCAATCTAGACAATGCATATCCAAATATCAAACCTGCAACTGATCCCATTGCAACGTGATGATAGTTTAACCTACCGTTGAATGAACCGTCATAAGCAGGAACCTTATCATCATAATACACATTAGCACCATTGTTTGTTTTAATTACTGATGTTGGATTGGCAAATCCTGTATCGTTTAGAATCGGTTTATGTGAAACCAAATAAAGTGACGAAACACTCAAAATTCCTAAAAATGTCAATGCCACATTAGGTTTTTGCTCTTTTGTTAATTTCGATATAGTCAATTTGCAATTGTTGCTTGTTGTTGCACCGGTTCTTGTCCAATTTGAAAACATTCTTTGCTTCAATTGGGACTGGATTGAAGTCCGAAATGAATTTGTGTTTTTTATTTTACTAAATACATTTCCGGAAAATCCTAATCGAAACAGTGGGAGGTTATGTTGCAGCATGATTTTTTTTTTCAATAACTAATTTCAGTTGACAATTGGTCAATCAATAACTACTACACCAGATGAAAAGAATTGCATTCCGGGGAAGTGAAAGTTTCTATATTTTTTTTATAAATCTTCAGACAGCGCATTAATCTGCATAAATCTTGAAATGGAAATTAATATATCATTTTCGTTATATTGCGTTATATTGCGACATATTTACACTGTTTTTGGCCTGTATATTGACTAAGAGAGCAGCAAGTAGACTCACCTAAGAGATTGTAGACAATGAATATTGTCAAACCATTTCCTACAACACACCAAGATTTGATTTTAGATGTTGCGTATGACTTTTATGGTCGTCAACTTGCAACATGTAGTGCTGATCAACATATTAAAGTATTTGATTTGGATTTAGATACCACATTTTGGGAGTCGAATGATTCATGGAGAGCCCACGATAGTGCAGTAATTAAAGTTGCATTTGCAAATCCAGAATATGGCCATCTTCTACTTTCAGCTTCATATGATCGTACGGTGAAAATTTGGGAAGAACAATTTGAAGAACCACTTAATCTAGGTAGACGATGGGCTAAGGTTGCAACATTATCGGATTCTCACGGTCCTCTATATGATGCATGCTTTTTACCTTCTCATTTAGGACTGAGAATTGGTACTATTGGGAGTGACGGTAAGTTGAGAATTTATGAATCTACAGATCCGAGTGATTTATCTCAATGGGTGACAATCGAAGAGATATCCGTTCTGAAAAATCCAGTGGCAAACCATTTACAGAGTGATTTCAGTTTATCATGGTGTCCATCAAAATTCAGTACTGAGAAATTTCTTGTTAGTGCATTGGATCAAGCATACATCTACTATAAAAATGAAACAACCAATAAATTTGTCCAAGGTTTAGTTCTACCTGAACATAAAGGTTTAATAAGAAGTGTTTCATGGGCTCCAACCATTGGTAGAAGTTATCATTTGATTGCGACAGCTTGCAAGGACGGATATGTTAGAATTTTTAAAGTTGAAGAAAAGAGAGATAATAATGACCCAGACGGTTTACAACTCAATATTTTACTTTTGAATGCATTTAATGACCATACCGGTGAAGTTTGGAAAGTTAGTTGGAATTTAACAGGTACAATTTTAAGTAGCTGTGGCGATGATGGTTTAATAAGATTATATAAGGCGAATTATGCCAATAAATTTCAGTGCATGAGTGTTATTAGTACAGAAGGTAATCCGTTTGTATAAATAAATAAATAGATAGATAGATAAATAGTTAGTAATACTATATTTTAATTTCTATTTCCTTGTTATATAAGAGAAGTATTTTTGACTTTACAATATGAATTATCTATAATTAAATATATTCGTTTTTTTTATAAACAATATCCAGGAGTTCACAGAAATCCACATTTCTATTTCTTCAAGATAGTGATAACATCTTCATCTGCCAAGTCATGAGATAAACCAACATATTGATTTTGATGTTTAACACTTGTACCGAAAATTAAAGCAGATTTGAAATCATCAACTAAAGATTTGTGAATTTTCATACAGAAATCTTCAACTGAACATTTATCACCTTTCAAAACAACAGGATCGGAGAAATCTGGTAAACGTCCCTTTGGTTTTGTATAAACACGAACTAAATTCAATCTATCCCACATAACTTCTAATAATTCATCCAAATTCCATTCGTTACCTGATGAGATTGGAACTGCATTAGGAATACGATATAAGAGTTCAAGTTCTTCAATTGAAAATGAATCAATTTTATTTAAAACATAAACTGCAGGAATATATTTTCTATTATGTGCTTCAAGAACATCAATTAAATCATCAACGGTTGCATCTTGACGGAATGAAACTTCACATGAATTGATTCTATATTCGTTTAAAACTGCCTTAACTTCATCATCATCAATTTTAGTTAATGCAACAGTCGAAGTTATACTAATACCACCCTTTTCTTTCTTTTTAATCAAAATATCTGGAGGAGATTTATTGAGTCTAATACCAAAACCTTCTAATTCATGTTCAATGATTTGTTTATGACGAAGTGGTTTATTAACATCCAAAACAATAAAAATCAGATCACATGATCTAGCAACTGCAATAACTTGTCTACCTCTACCTCTACCATCTTTAGCACCTTCAATAATACCTGGCAAATCAAGCATTTGAATTTTAGCACCTCTATATCTAATAACACCAGGCACTGTTGTTAAAGTTGTGAATTCATAAGCTGCAGCTTCTGATGTTGTACCTGTTAATTTAGTCAATAATGTGGATTTACCAACCGATGGGAATCCAACAAATCCAATAGATGCAGCACCACTCTTTTTAACATCAAATCCAACACCTCCACCTCCACCACCTGCTGCTGCATCTTTAAGTAAATCTGCTCTAAGTTTGGCCAACTTGGCTTTAAGCATACCAAGATGCTTTTCTGTAGCCTTGTTCTTTTGGGTTCTTGCCATTTCATCTTCAATGGCTTTAATTTTTTCAACGGTAGTCATGATTAAGTACTTATCTACGGTTGTGTAACACCTTGAAAAGGAACACCCAAGAAAAAAGATTTACTCTTAAATATTAAAAATTTTCAGTTTCCAAATGAAATGTCTTGACGTTTCTCGAATTTGAATATTTCACAATTGGATTCGATTCGTGCATCAAACAATCAACACAATCCACGTAGACCAATTTTATATTGGCGTTGTTGGGACTGCTAGCAATTGAATAGGGAGCCAAATCTGTTTTTTAAATAGAGCCACAAGCCAGGCAAAAGGAGGGATTCAGAAAAGAAAAGAAAAGAAGAGGAGAAAAGGAGAAAAGGAGAAAAAGAGAAAAACAAAAATAGAATGTCAGTAGAACTTAGAGGCGGTTCGAAAATAGACAACGAGTTGCAAATCGGCATTCTGATCGATAGAGTAGGACAGTTGGAATTATGTTTAAATAAAACAACGAATATTTCACAATTATCGAAATTATTGGATGATATAGATAAAACGGAAGATGAACTTGAACAAATAGGTCAAAGTTATATATCGAAAACTAAACTTGAGCAACAATCAAGTATTCGAACATTGGAAATTTCACGAGTTGAATTGTCTTCTACTTTAAATTATTCAAGAAATTTGAAAAAAATAATGGAAAATGCCAATTTTCTTAGTTATAAAATAACAGAGAAGGTCCGTGTTTTAGATTCGGAAAAAAGAATGATCAAGGATGTTAAAGATTATGTTGATAATGTGAAGACCATGAAATATGAATTAGCCAGAGCTAATGATGCCATTGAAAGAAGCGATTGGCTTGTAGCATCTAAATCTATATCAATAATTAGAGAATTACCACAAGATTTGATTAATGATCCATATACAGAATTTAAGGTCCCTACAAGTTCCTTAGAAGATCTTCCAAGTGACATATTATTTAAATGGATTGTGAAATTAGAAGAAATTTTTACCAATGGATTCAACGATGCTGCAACAAGCAGAGATGTTAATAAACTAACCTATTTTTTTCAATTATTTCCACTTATTGGTAAATCCAATGTTGGTTTAAGATGCTATTCCAAATTTATTTGTGAAATCATCAGTGAACAATCCAGATCGATTATACGTAATGTTCAAAACAAACAATCTAAATCCGAATTCTATGCACAGTTACTTTTTAGGCTTTATCAAACGATTTCAGGAATTGTTAATCAACATTCCAAAATTATCAGATCCTATTATGGTGATGAAGTTGTGAATATTATACTTAAAGATATTCAAATGGAATGTGACTTACAAAGTAATTTGATATATGAAACATACGCTGCTTCAAGGAATGTAGATCAACTTGTTGATACTATTAGAAAATATAGCTATCCTATTTTAATCAAAGAAATTTATAAGAATATTGGCGAGGAAGATATGGAAACAGAAGAAGAAGAAGAAGAAGAAGAAGAAGAATCTATTGAACTAGTTGAAGTATCTCAAATTACTGATGAATTATCAGCCATGCTGAATCATTGGTCAATGTATTCAAGGTTTTTCACTGTTGTGTGGAATGAATACAATAAGAAAGAATCACATAAAGATGACATATTCCCCAAACCATTAATTTTTTCATCGTTTGGAATAAAAATTCAAAATAAGATTATTAGTCAATTTGATACATCATGTACTTATATTATTAGAAGAACATTAGAAAAAGCGTGTACAATTGAATCACTAGGAACTTTATCCACACAGCTTTCCGACTGTTTAAAATTTTTATCCTTGGTTTTCAAAAAAGCCGATAATTCTATTTCCAATAGTTTATACGATTTAATTCCAGAAGATCCCCCAATTTCATCATTAGCTGATGATATGATTATGGTATTGAATACCATTTTATTAGAAATTTTAGCCACAGGAGATTTATCAACAGTAAAAAATATGGTTTCAAATATAAAAAGAATTTTACTTAATGACTTTTTGAATATTATCCAACAACGTCTGAAAATCCAGAATTTGAAACCAACATCAAATTTATTCACTAAAGAATCAATCCAAAAGATTCACCAAGCACAGAATCCATTGTCTGATCAAATGAATACACAAGCTAATTCAAGATCGAGAAGTTTAACACCTGTTGGCTTGAATGTTTCTGCATCTGATATTGCCAACACTGGTGCAATTTTTATGAGGGGTATTAATGCTGCAATTAATTATACTATGTCAAATGATGGTACTGGCGATTCTACAACTTTTCTTATTGGTGATGATACAGAGATCAAACAATATGTCACATATTTGAATACTTTAGAAGTGATGTCAAAATACCTAGAAAAACTAACAGACTCATGCTTGAAAAGTTTCAAAAATAACTCTCTATTAATTGTTGATGACCAGGAACTTATAGCGATTAGGAAATCTGAAGATAATTATAATACAGACTTTGAAATGACCGTTCCATCAAACGAATCTATCCAAAGCAAAATTTCGGGTCTACTTAAAAGCATTTCAACTGGTTTTGAAGAGCGTTCCAGTTTGTTAATAGAAGATAATATTAATACTATATTTGATAAAGTGCTAAAAGTCCGTATTATACGTTTGATTAATAATACAATTGGTGAAAGTTATATCATGACATTAGAAGACGGCGATTATTATGAAATTGAAGTTGATAATACAGCCAATGGTGGAACGACAAAAAAAATCTTAGATAATAGCAAGATTACTTCTTTTATTCAAAATTGGAATTCCCAGATAATTCCTTATGTTACAACCTTGTCGAACGGTGTTTTTAACAGATTGATGAATAAAATTGTTGAATTTTCCGCCATCACTATTGAAAACAGAATTTGGGAAATAGAAAATAAAGTTACATTGGCTGGCTCTATCAAACTAGGACAAGATGTCAATACGCTTATCAGTGAACTGACTAAATTTAATTATGCTTTACGTTCCAAATTCACCAGAGTTATGCAAATTATTATGGTTGTTGAACTAGATGAGGAAGAGGAAGTTGCTGCATTAGAAGATCCAGATAGCGGAATTGATTGGGAATTGACCCCAAGTGAGAGGATCCGTGCTAGAAGACTCCGTAATGTATAATAATGATTCTTTGATTACTTGATTACTTGATTGTTTGAGTACTTCACCTATTGTTTTTCTAGATAATATATATATTTACTTTTATTTATGCTGTATCGAAATTGAGATGCACCCTCAAAAAATAAAAAAACAAGCCTGATTTTTCACTTTGATTGGAGTTTTTTAAAGATAAAGATCTAAAAGGAAACCATGAGCCAAGCCAAAAAGGAAAATGTTTCTGATAGAATCAAGGCATTAAAAAGTGCAAGAAGTAAAGCAGTTTTGGACAATCGACGTGTTGTTTATAATGAAACCAGTGGATTGAAAAGTAAACAGGAAGAAAAGAGGAAGTTACAAGAGGAATTAGATAAATCTGACGGAGAAAATGAAATCGAAACAGCGGACACAAAACAGGAGAACAAATTGAAGATCAGTGAATTAGAATATACAGTTGGTGATACAGATAGATGGAATATTGCACAAGGTGAAATAAACTCGTACTCCAATAAGGCAGATTCGAAAAAACGTGAACTTCAAAACTATAAACAGTTGGCGGAACGTACATATGCTAAAGAGATTAAGAATTTAAGTGAAAAGAGGCTGAAAAAATCTAAGGAGGAATATGATGAGGAGAAGGAGGTGTATAAAAGTTTGAAACAGCAAGGTGTATCTTCGGAGAAAATACGAAGTAAGTTAACTTCAACTAAAAAGCTTGACGAATATATCGATAGAGTAAACAAATGGGGAACTAAAGTGTACCAAAAGCGTAAAAAACTTGAAAATGAAGGTGAAGAGGGTGCAATTCATGAAAAGAATAGACAGTTCAACAAGAAATTAAAACGTCATTACGATCAACATAATAATTGATTTATAGAATAAGATTTTTTATAACAGCCAAGCCATCGGTATTTTTGCCATACTAACCTATAACTAATGTACATTAAAACCATAAAAAAAATATTTATATTTATATGTATTACTATTCCTATTTAATTTTCGATCCTTTTTCCGATCCGTTTTCCTTCTCAGAATCAATGATATTTCCCTCTTCATCATAATTAAACTCAGATAATATAGAATCGATCTTTTTATTAAGCATCTCATCTTGTTTTTTGTGCCATGCCAAATGTCTTTCTAGATCGTAATCTTTACGGAATAATCTTTTACAATTCTTATAAGGACATCCAAGCCTCTGTTCAAAGTTATCACTGATCAAATCAATGACGTCAGGGGATGATGCATATCTATGTTCTTGATGTTTCTTAAATCTTTTTACTGTTGGCTTGGAAACAATAAATCCATAGTCAGTCTCAATTGTATCTGGTTGCAAGGATTCATTTGTATCATCGAAATTCTTATTATTTGGTTGGAAAACAATTTCTTGTTTGGTATTTTCATAGCTCAAGTCGTTGCTATCGTCATAACTTTCTTCTTGAAATTTCTCTTGTTCTTCCATTCTCTTTCTCTTTAACCGTTTCTCTTCCTCCTTTTTCGCCATATAATATTTGATAGTTTCTTGGCTCTGTTTTTGTTTCACCTTTTGTCTCTCACTTTCTTCCTTGAAATCATATCTCAATTCTTCCGGTAATTCAATGAGAGGATGCTTTTCTGCAAAATGCTTAACAGTATCATCCTTTTTATGGAATTTAGCATCACATTCAGAACATTTCCATAATTTAATCACTGTTTCTTCATTGTGGATCAGCATATGGTTAGCCAATCCGCTTTGACCAATACATTTTTTGCTACATATTTCACATTCTAATCTTGGGTGATCTGTTTTAACATGTAGATGTAACGCTGACCAAACACGGAATGTTTTATAACATTCCGGGAAATCGCACATCAATTTCGATGTTTCCGAATGATGTTTCTCGATATGATCCGTCAAACGTCCGGGCCTAGTGAATTCTTTATTGCAGAATGAACAGATATGTTCAATTTTATTTATCTCGTGAACCGTTCGTAGATGCATTTTCAGAGACTGATGCTTATAAAACGCCATATCGCATCCTGCATGTTCACATTTGAACGATTTGAAATGGGTTTTTTCATGCCTCTTCAAATGCTGCTGGGAATTCACACCTTTCCCACAAACCGAACAATGGAATGGTTTTTCCTTTTCATCAATATGTTTGAGTTTATGACGAACCAAATGGTCCTTTCTCGTAAATGATTCTGCGCACCCTTCCACTTCACATTTGAACGGTCTATATCCGTAATGTGATCGCATATGTTGCTCTAGAAGAGACGGTCTTGAATATGCCTTTGTACACTCTGGATACTCACAATGGTAATTTTTAGGTCGTGGAGACGATGTTCGTGAGCTTGAGTTCGACCTGGATCCTGATCCCGATCCTCTCCTACAGCTCGTATTGGTATTAGACCTGCCTCTCGATGCCACACATGTCAACTTACCATTATATATCCGCTCTTCATCTTTCGTTTGAACCTCTTTTGTTTGAACCTCTTCCGTTTGAACCTCTTCCGTTTGAACCTCTTCCGTTTGAACCTCTTTCGTTTGAACCTCTTCCGTTTGCACCTCTTCCGTTCGCACCTCTTTCTTCACATCCAACTCCGACAATGTTGACGGTTCATCCTCGATCACAACCACTTCTATCCCATTTTGTTCCATACTCCTATAATACCTATCGGACCTCATATGCATATCTGAATGCACTTTTTCCCGCAATTCTCAACACCACTGAAAATCCACGCTGTCCCGTGCCAATATATAAAACCTGCACTACAAACTACCCTGAATCCAGCACCAGATCCACACCAGATCCACTCCAGATCCTGCAATTGCAACATAGGAGAAACCACTTTGCTTTAAGCTGCATATTGGGCTCCCTCACGAGAAAAGGAATTTTGATTTTCATCTTGATTTTTCTTTTAAGCAGCGTGGAAAATTTTTCTTCAAGAGCTTATAACGAATAACAATACTGTGAGCTCAGATAGAAACAGCAGGAACGGACCAACGCACGACCAGATGGCAGACTACGGAGAAGATTATCCAGAAGAGTTTGATGAACGTTTCTCAGATGATGAGCGTTTTCAAAACGACGACGAACCAACTACAGATGCCAACGGTAACCAAGTGGATGCCAATGGTAGAATGATCATCACATCAGGTTCTGGTATAGACGAAAACGAAGGTGTTTTACAGGTCGGAAGAAGGGCTAAACCAAGAGCCATTCCAAAGGAACAAAGAATCACCACTCCGTTCATGACCAAGTATGAAAGAGCCCGGATTCTAGGTACTAGAGCATTACAAATATCCATGAATGCGCCGGTTTTAGTCGACATTGAGGGTGAAACCGACCCGTTACAAATTGCAATGAAGGAACTTTCTGCTAAGAAGATCCCATTGGTTGTGAGAAGATACCTTCCAGATGGGTCTTATGAAGACTGGAGTGTTGAAGAATTAATCATCGATTAAAAGGATCCTTCGTGGTTCCACCCCAATCTAATCGATTTTGTACATTAATAAAAGGGTCACTTTAATCTAACATTGTTTAATCTAAATAGAAATAAAGAGCAAAAAATATATTTGGATACATATACTGTCGTATATATATATATATATATATATATATATATATATAAAGTTGAATCAAATAAAACAGTGTATTCTTACATGTAAAATCGATTCCATATAATGATCCATATAATGGCCATGTGATCGGGAAATCCCCAATTCACTGTTTTATAATATCCATGAATTGATCATATTCAAACGTTTTAGATCCTGTGATTTTGTTTTCTTTTGTGAACTCTTCTATCACATGTCCGATATTCTTTTTATCCTGTTCTGACGTCCCCACTTCCACAACATTTTTGGCCAATAAGGTACTGTCGATTTTCTCTTTATCAAAAAATGTGGAAAAGGCATCTTTTAATTCCGATTCCGTACTAAACCCTTGGAATTTCGGGCAGACAATATTCAAAAACTCATTGAAATCAACCACCCCATTACTTGCACCACCTAGCATCTTTTTTTTAATACTTGCTTCATCAACTTTCATATTGACATCTTTAAATGTCTTTTTCAAATCTTGGATATTGATTTTGCCATCTCCGTCTTTGTCAATCATATCAAACAACATTCGATAATTGCGAAGCTCCGTCTTTGTCGAACTAAAATTGCCATCGGATTCAATACTACTCATGTCTTTTCTGCTTCTTGTCTATTTTTTTATTAATATATATATATATATATAGATAGATATATCAATAACAGTTCAAAGTAAACAAAGCCTTCTCGTCTTGAACTTGTGCTGGAATCGTTTTACACGCGGTTAGACTTTTATTTATTGAATGCGTTGAAAGACATTTGATCAAGAAGTTTTGTATTAAAGACTTTGTAACAGTAGCGTGTTGATTGGGCAATCAGACAGGCCAGTTGTGTGATGTCGTCTGAAAAATCTAAGGTGAAAAACAAAGAACTTCAAACTTTGTTGAAACGGGCAAAGGTAGAACTACAAAATGAAGATTACGACGAATGTATTTCATTAGCCAAAAGTGCATTGAAAATCGATAGAAATAATTTCTATGCATTCCTGTTCTTGGGTAAAGCATTACAGGAAAAAAATAGGAAAGAAGAAGCATTGAAAAGTTATATTAAAGCAACGGAAATCGAGCCAGGTCAATCGTTGGGTTGGAAAGGTCAATTAAATATTAGAATGGAAAACTCTGATTTTGGTTCATTTTTTGACACTATTTTAGGATTCACCAAAATATTAGAGGAAAAAAAAGACCAGTTCACAGAAGTAATTGAATATATTAAATCGTATGTTGACAAACATGGCTTGACGTGTGTTGCGAACAAGATTTTTTATTTAAAACACATCATTCCAGGATTATCGGAATTAGGTGATTTGATTGGTTTTCAAATTGCAAATCCTGCAGTTTCATTGAAATCTTTGATTCAAGTAATGGAAGATGAAGAAACTAAAGAAATAAAGAAAATTGATGAAAAGACAAAATTGTCCTTTCCAATTAGTATGACTGAAATTGCCAAGATTGATAAATACAATGAAAAAAGATGGCCAATTTTGTCTTCTTCAGAAATACCTCAATTATATGAAATACTTATGGATTTAGAACAGGATGATTCAAATAGATATAAAGCACAAGATTCATATCTTAAGTATAAATATAACATGTTAATTACCGCACCAATTCCAAATAAAGAACTGTTAAGACAAGATATTCAAGATATTGTTGAAGGTATGATTTTAATTAAATGCCCATCTAAATTGGCGTGGAATATTTATTTTGATTGGTTTGATCCTGTCACTTTGAGGGATTTAGAATTGGAAAATATTTGTCAATATATTCAACTTTTTGGAAAAGAGAAAGATTATGGGAGTATTTTCTATCAGCTTTTGATATCTGAAATTTCTCCATTTGAAAGATCTAAAGTTATTGATTATTTAGTTCCTAATAAAAAACGAAACAGGAATAAAAAATCCAAGCAAATAGATGAAACTGATTTAGGAGAAGAAGTAGAAAAAGGCAAAGAAGAAGAAAATCAAAATACAATTGATTTAAGATATAAAATATTTGATATTGAACCACAAGAAATATTAACGCAAATGTCTACAGCTATTTTAAAGGTGAAATCATCTGTTTTGTGTCAAAGAATTATTTTAGATTATAGTGTTCATTTGAAAGATTATACTTTAGGCTTGGACATATCATCACAACTTAGTAGAGCATTTGCTGAATTGAAGAGAAATACTGGTATCAATTTGTTGAATACAAAACTTGTACATACATTAAATCTAGCAACAATTTATACCTATTACGAAGCACCAAAGAATTTTTTTAAAGCATTAGAATTGTATCAATCGATCGAAAAGAAAGATCCTGAAAATACAAAAATTAAAATCGGTAAAGCTTTAATTTTGGTTGAAACTAAAAAGTTTGAAGATGCATCTAAAATTTTTTTACAATTGATTGATATGAATCCGAATGATGTTATTGCAATTCAAGAATATGGTTGGTGTCAACTTCACATTGGTAATTTTGAAATCGGTAGAAAATATTTAGAACAAGCAATAGCTTTATTACAAGATGAATCTAATGAGCAAGCAAAAGTTGCAAATACAATTGAAACACTTTCAACTTTAACTTACAGATTGGCAGTTTCTTATTATATGGAACTTGACTCCGATAATGGTACAATGACTTCAGAAACCGTCAAGAATTTAGTCAATGAATGTTCATCATTGATTTTAAAATGTTTAAAACTTTCCCCTAATTATGCATCGGCATTTACTACACTTGGTTTAATATATTACAATTATTTAGGTAACAAAAATCGTGCCATTCAATTTTTTAATAAAGCTTTTCAATTGGATCCTGCTGAAATTGAGGCCTCTTATAAATTAGCTGAGCATTATGCCGCTTCAAACGATTGGGAAATGGCTGAAATTATTTGTAAAGGTGTGATAGAAAATCATAGAGCAAAACGGCAATTAACCTCCAAATTCAGTGAAATTAAAGATAATTCATGGCCATATCGTATTTTAGGTTGTGCGTCAATTGAGTTGAAAAATGATATTAAAGCAATTGAATATTTTCAGACATCTTTACGTGTAAATCCATCTGATATTGCATCTTGGTTAGGTTTAGGGGAATCTTACATTTTTAGGGGTAGACTGGAAGCAAGTACCAAGGTTTTTTCTCACGTAATTAGATTACAATCTGGAGTGTCGGATAACGATACCGAAATTACTGCTGAAATGGAAAGTAAAGCAGATTGGCATGCCGTTTATTTATTAGCAACTTCATTCACTAAAATGCTTGAATTTGATAAAAGTATTAGATTATTAAATCGTTTATTAGAAACTAAAGAAGATATAAAGAACAATTTGTGTGTTTTAACCGTTTTGATTGAAACAATGATATTAAGATGTGAATCTGAAATCAGAAAAGGTGCAATTTTAAGAGCTTCTGATACTTTATTTGATACTTTTGATATTCTCTTCCGAGCATTTAAAATTGAAAAGAATTCTATTAAGCTTTGGAAAGCACTGAGTGATTCCATGAATATTTCTTTAAATATTCAATCCTCTATTTCAAAATTACCATTTGATAAAATTAATGAGATTTTAAGACATTTATTCAACGAAAAAAATGAATTATGGGGAGAAATTGATTACACAGAATTTAAAATTGATCAATTAATTGGAAATAAAGATTACATAACTTTGGGATATGTTTTTTTTACTTTGTCATGTATTGGTGCTTATTTATGTACCAAACCTAGTGATCTCAGGGTTTTACGTTCAAGTTTGATATTTAATATTGGAGTTTCATTTTGCTTGTGGTTTAAGCAGTCAAATGATGAAAAATACAGAAATATTTCAATCAGATTATTAAATAAAGCAATTACACTAGAACCAGAAAATCCAGATTATTGGAACTCTCTAGGTATTATTTTATTATCTAAAAATGCCAAGATTTCTCAGCATTGTTTTATTAAAGCTATATCGATTGAATCTAAATCACCCCTATATTGGTTTAATTTGGGTATGCTATATATTAAATATCATGATTACGAACTTGCAAATGAGTGTTTTGTCAAATCACAATCACTATCTGCAGCAAGTTCAAATCCTTGGATTGGTCTAGCGATTTTAAACAATGAGATCGGAAAAGTTTCGGAATCAAGAAACTTATTTACACATTCATATGTCTTATCTAAAGGTACCAATCCTGCAAATACTTTATTATATGCAGTTTCGGTTCTTGATACAATTATGGGTGATGCTAGTGAGGAAAGAGATCTAGAAGCTGTTCAAAAATTAACATCTGTTAATTACGGTATGCTGAACTATTTGAAATTATATCCGAACGATACATATGCGCTTGAATTAACAATTACTATCACTGAAAGGCTATTTTCTTTCACTAAAGGGATTGAGTATTCAGGAAAACTATGTTCAATTTTAGAAGAAAAATACGAGGAGAACCAATCTGAAGATATTTTGATAAGTTATTGTAAGGCTAAATCTCAACTATCTAGACTTTTGCTTGCAAACAAGGAATATACCAAAGCCTATGAACTGTGTGAAGAGGTCGGTAATTTATTAGAATCAGTTGAAACTTTGACATTAGAAGTTCAAAGATGTTTGCTATCATGTTATATAGTTCTTGGTTTGTCTTTATATTTTGAGGGTAAATTCAATGAATCTTTAACTGAATTTAATAAACTACTTGAAGCATTCCCTGAAAACCAAAGAATTGTTGTTTTAATTTCACAAGTTTTATATGCATTAGGAGAAGATGAAACTAAAGAAGCAGCAATGAGTGAATTATTGAGCAGTATTGAAAATCAAGGTACATCTCTTTTTGTTTCTATGACAATTGCAGCAATTTCTATAATTGAAGATAATGAAGATTATATGGTTGCAGTCAAAGAAGTTTTAGAGCAATTACCATTAGATACATTAATTAAAGATGCTTACAGAGAAATTCCTCAATTATTAAATACAATCAGCAAAAAAATCAGGGATAGTTCAAGTGATAGAGTTGACAAGATATGGCAAAGAAACGCAGTATTATTCCCAGGAGATACTACCGCATGGAAGTATCTTGATAATGAAGTTTTACTTGAACTAAGCACTTGTTTCAACAACGAATCTGCCATGGCAGTTTCTGAAGCTCACGTTAGGGTTAAAAGGCTCAGGGAAGCGCAAAGAGGTATCTTATTCAGTGGCGGGGTTTCAGTTGACGGTGTTTCATTATTGTCCAGCTTATGCGAGTAGAAAATTCATGCTTTTATTGATCTTTGAAGCATTTTACCTTTAAGGAGCTTTTAGTCAACAAACCTCTTTTTTTGGGAAATTCATTGGACATGATTCTATTATGATATTTGAGTATGGTACTAGAATCGATCAAAACAATTCAAATCTTTTCACATTTCGTTTGATATTTATATCAACTATATATAACTTATCTAATAGTTTGAGTATTATTGTCTGCATATTTTTACCTGAGGTTTAATACACCTGTTATTATTTAATATATCAGTGCATTATTTTTGAAAACGGGATGCCTGCACAAACACTAACATCAAATTTGCACATATGTAGCAAGACCGTAAAGATCTGCCAATATATCATGGGCTTTTAACCTCTAATATAGTGCTGGGATGGAAAAATTGTTCTGTTTTTCTGATAATTCAAAGTTATCAGTCTTAGTTTTAAACGGCAGTGAAACATCTATACAGTAAATAGGTTACTTATGTGTTTGACCAAAAAAAAAGATCATCACCTCAAATAATCGAATTTTCAGATGGTTTTGCCAGTATTGAAGATCAGAAATTCCGTCTAAAATGATTCTTTCCCAATTCCAGGCGTTACATTCACCATACCATCAAAATTTCCTTTTCTTTAATTATTTTCTCCTTTATTTACTTATACAAAATTTAAAATTACAAACTCCATAAACACGAAGCAAAATGCACAGTCAAAAGTGTGCTTTAAAATAGTTGCATTTTTTACTATTTTGAAAATGCAACCACCAAACTAATCAAATCCCAAAATATAAACAATTTTTAAACTCTGACACTTGTTTTTATGTTAGTATGGCATGTTGTACCAGGTCTATGGTAAAACTGCAGTACTATTTTCATCTTTCTGGCTCTGCTGATTTGTCAACTACAGGAAACCTAAATTTGCAGATGAGATTACGTAACTCTTTTAGCGATAACAAAGAAATGTGCCACGGGCAAACATCACATAAAATGAGCATTGTTTTTATGAGTCTTTTATTGTCTTTCTTGTAAAACAAAGGTACAACAGAAGCAGCCCAAAGGCTCTATAAATACAGAACAAAATACATTATTAACAGTGGCCCATTGGAAAGCCAAGTATAATAATAGAAATCCTTTGCTGGGCTCAATTGGAAAAATGAAATCACGGTGGCTCACGGATGAAGAAACAGACAATTTGGCTCAGATCATAAATAACTTTTTCATCAAATCAGCCAACTTGATAGCCAACTCACGATCCGCAAACGTTACTCAAGATGAAACGCAACAAAACACAGTTATACCACCAGATTTTGAATTTGAATTATTGAATAATAAAGAAAGTATAGATAATAACGTAAAAAATACCACAGATAATATTAATAATCCACAACTGCATCAAAAAAATACAGATACTTGGTTTAAAATTTTAACATTTGATACCAATCTTATACCAAAAATAATATTGCAGCCTTGGGTTAATAGAGATGTAACATTATTGCCCCCAATGATTGTAGAAACAGTGTTGGATTTAACGGGATTAAATGAATATGAACAAATTTATATAGATGATGATATAATTAGTACCAAGAAAAAATCAGAAATAGTATTGGAACGTTGGCTACTTAAGCTAGACTTAGATATTTATGATACTGATACCATCGATTTACCTACTATTTATAGAAAAGTGACTCTACTGGTTAGATGTTTATACACAATGATTGGCTTATTACCGTCCACTAAATTAATGTCATCAATTTTGAAAAAAAATATAAAAACTAAAATACTGAATGGGTCAAATGCCTTGACTTCAAAGGGAAGATATGGTTTGAGTCGGCCATTAATTGTCGAAAAACCAGAAAGGGATATTGTTGAATCCAAAGACTTATTACCAATTTTAACTCCTATTGGGTCCTTGAATTTGTCAGTTTCTTATCGAAAGAATTGCAATTTCTATATTTTTGAAAACAAAGAAGAAGAAGTGACAAATTACTCAATTACAGATGTAAATAAAAATAAATCATCACCTAAAGATATCACTATTCCAATTGCTTCTGTGAACTTAGGAAATGTAAAATTCAGAACATCGAGTACATCAGTCAATAGTTTAACACTAAAGAGAAGACCATCTGGAAGATCTGTTTCTATTTTTAAAACTGGTTCAATTGCATCATCTTCATCACCACCAGGCCATACAACTTTGTTTTCAACAACAAACCCAATACCCGTTAAAAGAAATGACTCAAATTCAAGCATTCAATTTTATAACAACAGTGTTGAGCGACAAGACAGTTCGATTAATCAACATACTTTAATTACATCATCTTCCAGCAAGTTTCCTTCATCGTATGGTTCCAAGTTCAGAATAAGTACTAGCAGAAATAGTAGTATTGAGAGACAGACAATGACCGGAAATAATGCAGTACCATTATCAAATAACGTGTTTCAATCCATTAGATCTAAACCTAAATTTAATGCGTCTTCTACTTATTCCGATGCTGATCCAAACACATCAATGGATGATGATTTATCTAGTTTTTTAAAATTACTTGACTCTAAGCCAGACTTGCGGGTTTCTAATAGTTCTTCATTATTATATGGAGACAGTTTGAATAATTTTAAAACATTGAAAAAAAATAATGATTTATTTGTTGAATCTCCAGCAATGGGAAGCCAAAATTCTACCAGATCAAGATCACTTTCACCACCAAAACCACCACCTTTAATTGGAGAGCCAAATAGTTTAGATTCAACAATTAAGCTTTTGATGGATAGCAAATACCATAATAGAAATTATCAATATAATTCTGGCTCTGTAACATCGGCACCAATTAATTTATCTAATAGTATGACAGCACCAAATTTTCCACCATCACATCAGGCTACTATTACAAATTTTGGATCCTATGAAAGAGCCGACATTAAATTTAATCGTTTTAGAACAGGTAGTAAAGACAGCAGGGGAGGAAGGGGAAGCAGGGGAAGTAGGGGTAGTCATGGAAGCAGGGGAAGCACTGGTTTGATCAATGCTCCATTTGTCATATCCACATCTACATCAAACTCGCCAGCATCACAATATGGAACATCTACTCATAGTAATAACCCATCGATACATTCAATGTTAAAGGCAACGGCCACGTCTGAAACTACAGGGGCAGTTGTAATGGGTACAAGCTTAAGCCAAACAACATCTATTTCACCTGGCAATCACAGCAACAATACTTCTACATATGATATTCCACATAATTCCAACGTCAATACATTTTCCGAATCAATGTTTTACAATTCGAATATAGGAGCAACCAACGATTTACATATCAACTCAACGAATTCATCTTCCAACACTCCTAAATCTTCATCACTACCAAGAACCATCAATTTGCCTGTTAGTAATTGGAATGCTTCTACAGGAAGGGCACACTCATTACTTAGAAGCTTAAGCATTGGAGCAAGTGGAAATGGATATAGTCAACACCAAATAAAATCACGCTCAGGATCAAGCGGATCTATTTCTGGCAGCCATTTAAGGGCCATTCTACAAAATAGTTTAAAAAGTGACGGTATAAGTCATCAAGCAAGAGAAAATACAAACAACTCACATAAAAGTGATGCTAATGTAAGTGGACAAATAACACCAGAACAGCTGAGAGATATTTCATATGGCCAGCAAGTTTTTGATAGTGATAATGAATATGAAGACGGAAAGGGAGACAGGAAAAAGGAAGAGAATATACCACGCAAAACCAGCCGTAGGGAGAAACGTGGGTCGTTGTCGAATATCCTCAACAACATGAAGAATATACAACGTCGCAACAGTACTGTTGTCGGCCCTGCAACGCTTTATGCTGGAAATCTAGATTACGAAGACGGATTCGAGAATGAGCAAGGCCACAAAGACAGTTTTCATGAAGAAGATGACGACCTGTTATTTGAAATGAGCGATATGCCTTATTACAAACAGTAGGTATATGTATATGGATAAATACATGTATATGTATATGGATAAATACATGTATAGGTATAGGTATAGGTATAGGTATAGGTATAGGTATAGGTATAGGTATAGGTATAGGTATAGGTATAGGTATAGGTATAGGTATAGGTATAGGTATAGGGATAAATACATGTATAGGGATAAATACATGTATAGGGATAAATACATGTATAGATATAAGAACACGTATTAAAACTAGTACAGTATCAGTGCATGTGCAACAAGTTCCACTGCAACTATCACGAGTACAGCCACTAATACAGAGACAAGGACAAGGTCAGACAACACATTGTTCGGAGACCTCTCTCTAGTGGAACCCAATCTGCACGTGCTTACGTAAGACGGTTTTGTTTGGATTTTTCACTCTGCGCTTGTGAAAAAAATATTTTCAAATTACAAGATTTTTTTAATTGTTTGGTTGATCTGTCAGAAAGGCAAGCAAGAGGAAGCCTTAGGACCATGTCAGATAGTAAAAAATGGGCTAAAATCCCTACCGAATTGCCTGTTATGGCAAAAACGCAATCGTCTTCGTGTTTTTTGCATTGTGTGATTCTGCGTGCATACGCCGGGGAACAAGCCGCATATGTTTATTCATGTCTACATTCGCAGAGAAAGATGAATTTGGGACAGCTTTCCGCAAAGAGTGGCATCAAAGGAGCCAATTTGAAGAAGATATTGGTGACGTTACTTCAGCTTGGGTGCGTTGTTTATACACATAACGAAAGAACAGACCAGATTTACTATAACCACAACGAAGAAGGATGTTGGAAATTGACATATGTTGATGAGATTGTGCGTCACGTGCGTGAAAAGTTTGGCCAAATGCATGCATCGGTGATTCAAAATGTGATTTTGAGAGGTCATTTGACCATTGGTTCGTATGTTAAAGAAGTTGAATCAAGGAGTGAAATCGATAAAATCGAGCAAGCATTTGTTGACTTGGTTGACGATCAATGGTTAGTTACAGTGAGAGATTTAGATTTTAAACCTCTGTCAGAGACGTTTTCTGAGTGTATACGGGCAGCAAATCGAGAATTTCATAGCAGTAGCAGCCAATATATGAAGTCTGATATTGATTCGGGTATGGGTGGTAGCGGTGGAGGTAACCCAAGGTTTAAATCTGTGGGTATGAGTCAATTGAAGAAAACTACAATTATCAAGGATTTAGCCAAGGAGAAATTTTTAAAGCAATATTTTGATAGTAGTGGGAAAGATAAGTTATATAAAGTTGGACTCAACAAAAAAGATGACGGTTTAGATGTTGCTAAAGGTGTTTCTACATTATTCAGTGAAGATGAAGATGAAGAGGAAGAAACTCTACACAACAACAACAACAATAATACTAATACTAATGGTTTGAAATATTTGAAGAGATTAAATGGTAGTGTTCCGCTCACAGTTTCATTTGAAAGATTTTTAAAATTTGAAAGAGATATTCAATTAGTCTCAACATCTAAACATAGAATTGGTAATGTTACAGCAATGATATATAAAGTTGTGTTGAGTCGTATTCAAAAGAATTCGAGAGATGTTAGATGCATTGAAGATATAACTGATAGATTAGTTGCAGATGCCAGTGTTGGTGCAGGTAGTTCAGGATCTTCAACATCAGGTTATGATCCTAATATTGGATCTGAGCTATTGAAAAGGTTGGAATTGAAAGACCAAGAAAAAGGTATGAATTTTGGTGCGGCAGATATTTTAAAAGAATTGTCCATGTCCAATAAATATGAGTTAACCAAAGATGATTTACTTGGAACTATAGATAATGATGATCAAGAAGAATATGAAAATAATAGCAAGAAGAGAAAATTAGAACTCGATGCTCAGAATCCTAATTATAAAAAGAGTAAATTGAGTAAAGTTGCGTTAGAATTCAAAACTTTTGAAGATGAAGAAGATGAGGAAGAAGAAGAACATGAAGTTGATAATGGATTTAATTTGAATAACAATTCTGATAATAATGAATTAATCATGCTAATTTTACAACATTTAAAGTTATTAACAACAGACAAAAAACTCTCCTTCTTAATTGAAACAACACCAGGTCATTTTTATGTTCCATACACCATATTACAATCACAACTCCCATTTTATCATATGAAACAAGTCATCAAAGGAGTTTTAGGTAATAGTGCACTTAGAGTTTTGAATTGTATTGAAGAAAAAAGGTTAATCGAGGAGAAAAACATCGCCAAGAGTGTTTTGATGAGAGAAGGAGATGTCAGAAAAATCATTGCCACGCTGACAAAATTTGGACTTGTTGAAATCCAGGAAATCCCAAGAACTGCAGATAGGAGTGCAATGAGAGGTATCTTTGCCTTTAAAGTCAACAAAAAATACTTGCGTGGTAAGAGAATATTGGGAAACTGTCTGATGTTCAATATGGGGGAGGTTTTGGATAATCTAGAAAACCTCAAGGTTGAAAATAAGATTCTACTAGACAAAATCAGTAGAGACGATGTTCGTGGTCGTGAAATGGAACTTCTACTTGAAAGTGAGCTGAAACAATTGAAGAAGGTGGTGGAGAATGAGAAGATTGGTTTGGCCAAGTTCCAGCGTCTGCGTTCATTGGGTGAAGTGTTGTGGTTTACTGAAACTGTGTAATTCTTTCTACTTAAACTATTTAGCTATATATTTTACCCAAATAGGCATCTAACGAGCCGCCATGCCAGAAAACACCGTGCTTACGTAACCGCGGCGCTGCAACCAATCAGAAAGTTGGAAATTCCGGTTTGGAACTTCTCAAAAATTCTCGACTTTTCAACAAAAGACAGACAATTGTTTTTAGCATCTTGAAGATATATCATATAACTCTGTCTGGTTCAACAAGACATATACACACCTCAATGTTCTCCGTCAGATCTGCAAGACAATTTTCTACATCTGCTGCACGTGCTGTCTCTATCAAAGCGGTTCCAGCATCTTCTGAAACCGTTTCCTCATTAAAAGTTGTGATCAAGAATGCAGGTTCTAAATCAGCTTCTGCAGGTTTACCACATTTGTTAGCTACTTCCACTTTCCTCGATACCGCAGAAAAGTCAGGTTTAAGACTTAAGCGTGAAGCGGAATTATTAAGTGGTGAATATTCTGCTGAAGTTACTAGAGACGCTTTAGTTTTAAAGGCTACTTTCTTAAAGGAAGCTTTACCATTCTTTGTCAACTCTTTAGGTGCTTCTGTTGCAAATGCTTCATACAAACCACATGAATTAAACGAAATTGCAGGTCCATACGCTTCTCAAGTTTACGCATCTAAGGTTTCATGTCCAAAATTCAAAGCAATTGAAGAATTACACGCAGTTTCTTACAGATCAGGTCTTGGTTTACCACTTTATTACGATGGTTCTAAATCATACACTTCTGCAGATATTGCATCTTTTGCAAAGTCTTCTTTCTTATCTGAAAATGTTGAAATCATTGCTGAAAATGTTAACGCAGCTGATTTAGAAAAATTTGTTTCTGAATCTTCATTTGCAACTTTACCAACTGGTAATGATGTTATTGCACAAAAGCCATCTACTTACACTGGTGGTGAATCTAGAATCAGACAAGCAGGTAAGACTTCTGCTGTTATTGGTTTCCCTGTCGAAGATGCTGCTGCATACCAATTAGTTGCTGCAGGTTTAATCTCTTCAATTCCATCTGTTGAATCTAAGGTTTTAACTTACGAAGGTTCTAACTTATTCTATGCTGCAGTTACTTCTGAAAATGCTGCTGAAGTTGCAAAGACTATCAAGGAAGTTTCAAAGACTTTAAAATCTACTGATTTCTCCAAGTACTCTAAACTTGCTTCCTTATTAGCAGAAAAAGAAATTGCATCTAAGGCTGTTTCTGTTCCAGCTGAATTTAATTTTGTCGTTGTCGGTGATGTCGATTCTGTCCCATTAAAGGCAGAACTCTAGGTTATTTGCCAAAAAAAAAATTAAAAATACAAATTTCCGCAAACACTATGAACATAATTTAATCGAATAAACATTCTGTTAATTTCTGTTTTCCCATTACTCTTTCTAACAGACAACATAAAATCTAATTTAGAATTGACTATGATGATCGTGCATGTATTTATTATATCTATCTATTATATTTATTATTATTATTATTATTATTAGTTTAAAAAAAAAAAACTTACTTTATATTTATGATTATTGCTTTCAGTTACTTTTCCTCATTTAGTAAACATTCAACCATTAATTGGTCTGTAATATCCGTTTTTGTTTATCTTCGCATTTAATGTCTATTTTTTGACTTCATCAAGTACATCAATAATACTCAAGTAATTGCGTATTCAAAATTTGAAGACACAGCTTTTCATGAGCGCTGTTTTTCAGAACAGCATGAAATTAAAGAAATTTTCCAAAGAGGTAATGATTACTTTTTTAATAGTGATAAATAAACTAATATAATATAATCCATTGGAAGAAAATGTCATTCCAGCCAATCAATCCAAAACCATACCTTGCATCATTGGTATCACAGAAAGTGGTAGTTAGACTTAAATTTTCAGGTACAGAGTATCATGGGACGTTGTTATCAGTTGATAACTACATGAATTTATTATTAGACAAAGATGTTATTGAAATTGAAACACCACAAGTTGGCGAACAACCGGATTTATCAAAGGGAACGCAGCTTGAAAATGAATTGTTTGTGCGGTGTAACAATGTTTTATGGATAGGGAAAGAAGCCGTACAAAACTAGTTAGATTTGTTGTTCATATAATTTTTTATAGGTATAATTTATTTGTTGTTGTATTATATTCTTAACTTACACAAAATTAAGTTTCTCCATTTGTTTTAATTTTACTAATATATATAATATAAAAAAAAAGACACTAAACCAAAGATCCATTTTCCTTGTGCAAATCCCAATATTCTTTGACATTAGAGCAGCCAATAAATTTAGCAAGTAAAAAACACTTCTTTCTCTTGAAGTTGTTAAATTGATCATCGTCTTGGTCCGTATCATCGTCACCAAAAATTAAGTTTTCAGTTGAAAGATTATAAACTTCATAATACTTTTTAAGGTCTTCATCATTTAAAGAAAAAACTGAGCAAGCATCTGTTAAGGGTGGCAGTTTTACATCTTCACTAAGCCATGGCAATTTATCATACGGAATTTCAATACCTGCACCTCTTTTTAAATTTGACTCACGAGCTAACTTTCTTTCTAAATCATTGATTTTGATTTTTTGATCTGTTAGCTCGTTATGGATGCTAATCACTGTTGAATTTAAATAGTCTACTGTATTTATCAAATTTTCAAAAAAAGGATTTTGATTTTGCTTTTCTTGCGTAACTTTACCCATTTGATTCAATCTATCATTGGTGGTAAACTCTTCCTGCTCTTCTGGATTTACCTGTTTGTTATTATGAACATATCTATTTTGGAAATAATTAGAATCATGTAAGGGATTAAAATCAAATGAATTATTATTGTAATTAGATGATTGTGCTGCATTATTTGGGTTTGAAGGAACAAAATCACGTGTTGAAACAGATAAATATCTGTATTGTGAATCATTTATTGGTACACTAGGATTAATATTATCAAAGGAGTTACTGTTATCTTTTGAAGAGTAAATGTTATTCTTTTTTTTATCTTTTTTTTTCGAAACCACCATACGATAAAGAGGTAACACATTAACTTCGTTTACAAAGTTATTACTAGTGGTATTAACTGAACTTCCTTTATCCTTCTCTTCATTAATCATATATTCGGCAGTATTTGAAACATGCATATAATTGTTATCAAAAGTTCTATCATTTTGAAGATTTTTGTATTGGTTACTAGTATCATTTGATAGTCCTTTTGACTGATAGCAATTATTTGTATGATGCTCCTTAAATTGGTTATTTGTTTCATTTTGCGTTGAAGGTAAGTCACTTGAGTATTTAGAGATTGAATTATTATTAATATTTTTAATACTGGTGACGTTGTTTAAGTTATTGCTAATATTATTTGGATTTGTATCACCTTTGTTATCAGTAGTGCTATTGTTTTGACTAGCGTTGCCGTAGTTGTTATGGCTAGTAATATATTTATGATTATTGTTACCATTTCCGTTACCATTGCCATTGCTATTACTGATGTTATCATTAGTATTAGTGTCATTACTAGTGCCATTACTAGTGCCATTACTAGTGCAATTACTAGTGCCATTACTAGTGCCAATACCAGTACTAATACTAGTGTTATTACTAGTGTTATTACTATTGATATTGATATTACTATTGATATTATTGTTGATATTACTATTGATATTACTAGTTCCATTACCTGTAAAGACTCCGGCATCATGTAGAGGAATCAATCTATTATTATTAGTATTAGTATCACTTGTTTCAGTAGCAATATTATCTACTGATTTGTTGTAACCGCCATTATTATTTTGAATTGGAGTTTGAGGTTCGAATGGTCGTCTAGCCACATGAGAATCCGGTTGGTACATGCGATGAGAACGAGTCAAGTGACGAGCCAAATTGGTTGGCCCATTTCTAGAAGAGTACCGCAATGGTTTGTGGCATAATTGGCACCTGACTGCGGTGAAATTGGATTGTTGGGGTTGTGTCTCGTGTTGTGCAAAGTATTCCCAGACCCAGCTATTGGGTGGTCTTGCCATATTGTAGGGTTGTGAGATAAATAATTGAGTGAAGAAATGTGTGTTAGAACTAGCCTATTGCACGATTATTAAACAAAACAGATTGAACTTATACACCATTTAATAAAATATCACTTGAATGAACAATGCAGATATAAAATATCTTAAAAAAAATGCTGTCTAGTTATAAATTGGTTCAAAATTACCATAACATCTGGAACCACAGATGGAGATAGAGCCTAATAAATCAGTCAAAAAGATAAAAGTGTAAAGGATAAAGTGTAAAGGATAAAGAATAAAGGATAAAGGATAAAGGATAAAGGATAAAGGATAAAGGATAAAAATCCAGCAACAATATTCAGCTGCAAAATAACAACGAAAAAAATAAAAGAAATAAAATCTTTCAAACAAAATCAAAAATAAAAATATAATAACAAAGTTACAGCGATTTACAATTAGATCAGACGCCAACTACCCCAATTTAAACTACATGCAAACCAACATTGATTTAAACATTCTCTAAACGCCTTTTACCTATATATATTTACCTGTATATATATTTACCTGTATATATATTTACCTGTATATATATTTACCTGTATATATATTTATCCGTGCATATATTTATTTACTTTTACATATACTTACTTATCTGTGCAGTATTTATCTTAGCATATATTTTTCCGTCTATTTTAGTCGTCTTATGCTATTTGCGGTCACGTCTATTTTGTTTTGGTGTCCGATAACGTCAACTTTATCCGCCTCCAAGGCCCCAGGAACACCACAATAATTTGTAAATCCGGCGCAGTTTTCGGCCGGATTGAGCTTTGTCTCAGTACTCAATGGCTGGAAACAGGGGAGGGGGACGCAAAGTCTAGGAGGCACCTACAGGTTGCTGGCCAAGTCGCCTGACTCCTTCCAGATTCCAAAACTGGTTTCTGTATAACTCCCACTGCTCACGTGTGGCTGTGGAGAAAACACGGGGATTGAGAACCAACCTGACATGGTCCACACCGCCTTGTCCATGCTGTCGTTGGGTTCCGATAGTATTGCTCTGAAGACGTAGACGTGAGACAATGCTCACAACATGATCCTTCAAGGGTACTTTTATTTTCACCAACCTGACGTTGAGCTGCCGGATGCCTTTGTTGGCGGACGTCAAAAACTTTCTTGGTCTTGAAATGGTCCTTGTATATTCTCCAGTAACAAAGAAAAGTAAAAGAGTCATGGCCATGATGATTGATACCACACGGTATAATATGTTAACTAAAATGTATTTGGACTCGTCGTCTACGGGGCCTGTTCCAAAAGACTCATCTTTCTCTTTAGAATTCATTTGTTGTTCAGTAAATAAGTCTTGCTGGAACTTTGTTTTCATCGTTGGGAAGATGGGAGCATTCCCATCCAGTTCTTCCATGCAGAAAACGTTGTCTTCAATGGCTCTTCCTAATGTATTTTTTGGAGACAAAGAATCGCTGAAATGTGCTACATTTTCTTCACATATGTTAATAGCAATACCAGGACTCAGGTGTCTGGTTTCAACCGCTGCATATATGGAATTGAATGATGAAACATACGTAGAGTAAATGAAAACCAAGATCCAGCAAAATAAAATCATTGTATATTTGTATCTTAACCCCTGCTGTTCGATATATTGCTGCCTGAGACTTTCTTCCAATATTAACATGTTTTTGAATATCTGAGCAGTGGTCGACGCCTCTCCATTTTTATCCCTACCTTTGTCTCTAGTTTCTTCCTTTTCTTTGATGTCTCTTGAACTAGTTCTTGATTTGCTACTTGATCTACTATGTGAAATTTGTGTAAGTGATCCAATATCAGATAAAACATTTGATCTAGTCCTGTACACAATTCCATCGTCAAATGTACTATAATTATTTCCCAATGAATATTGGCTCATATTATCACTGGTTTCTGATTTGTTCAAGTTATTTCTTCTTTTAACATATTTAGCCGTAGGAGACGCCGTTAATTCGGTTTCACTTTCTGATAAATAACTTCCAACAGAACCTGCATCTGAACTTGCAGCAGATAAAAAGTGTCTCAGACCTTCTGATTTATCTGAAACATCACTAACTCTTCTATATCCGGTTTTGCTGCTACCACTACCTTGTCTTAAAACATTCAACTCAGGTTTACTCGTCTTCCTTGCACGTGAAAAGTATGTATCTGAAGAACTAAACACATTAAAATCTATGTCAGTCTTTGGATTGGTCTCAGATATTTCATAATTAGACTTTTTGTGCCCAATTGAAGATGACGGTGTTAGAAATATCGAATTTCTTGTATCTTCATCTTGGTTATTATTATTTAAACCATTCCTATTTACAGTCCTATTGATGGTCCTATTAGCATTTTCCTGAAAATTTGAGCTTACAGGTAGATCTAACGCAAGAAAGTCTATCTTTTGATTGGATGCTGATGATGATATCCCCGGTAAAACTAGCCCAGGAGAGTTAGGTGGTGATTGTAGGTCAATATCATCAATTTGCGTAGGTCCTATATTGAGCCCTATTCCCATATCAATAGTCGGTTCCTGTTCATCTTTCTCCTTTTTATCCAAATCCATGGTTAAAAACAATTAAACAACACTCTCTATAAAACAAGATTGTTCTGAATCGAAGCTTTATTAACTGACAAAATATCAATATTTCTGTTGATGTTGGTAATATTGAATTTGATGCTCGGAATTTTCGACATGAATCTGCCGTTTTTTTCCCCTACTATTAATGCAGGTTTTTGACATGTCATAAAATCCGACAAGTTTTACAGGCTACAATACAATAAAATGATAACATATATGGATTTAGTTCAACAATGTTTTTATTCTTCTACAGGGTGGTCTTGGGATAATACATATGAGCATATTTTAGCTACACCGAGGAATCTATTACATTTTCCAATACCGAATGGTGTAAATATTATTGCATCCAACAGAAATACCAATCATAATTATAGTTCCTTACAGATATCTCAAGTTGATAGACTTGAAGGGAGTTTATCATATCTTAGTTCATCAACAAATCTTGATAAATATTATAAATCTTCACATTATTTGCAAATTGGTAGAGTTCTAGAAGGCTACAGAGATATAATTACTAAAGATATAGACGATGCTGCTTTGAAGGCAAACACTAGGCCTTACTTATTATATGGTAAAATGTATTTTCCATCTCAATTCCTTGAAGGTATGTTCATTAAAAGATTTTCTCCAAATTATCAATTGATAACAAAATTTGTGAATACACCAAGACTTAATAAATTAACTCAACCGACAACAATTTTCACTTTTTATTTACAGAGAAAAACAGATAATAGTTCTCATGATTTTATTTATTCTACCAGAGAGAATCTTTTTGGTTTTAGATGTTTATATCATTATGATCTGCTTAATTCCAGCCCACACTTGAATTCAATGAACGAAAAAGCATTAACTCTACCAAAATTAAGAACAATATCAACAACTTATCCTTCTACATTTTCAGCAGGTTGTGAATTATGGTACGCAGCTGGAAGTGTTAGTCCTGGAATAAGTATTGCAGCAAGATATTCAACGTTTATTGATAGTTTCCGGTACTTGATGAATAAACTACCAATGTATTCCCCATTGGTTAATTCCGAACACCCTTCATATTTTTCTACATTAAACACCAAAGATGGAAAAACAACGATTAATTCCATTCCGTATGCAATTTCTACCATTCATCCTCTAACTTTCACTATTGCAACAAACCCATTATTAGGTACGTTCGAATCAACTTATGCAATAAAGAGTGACATACACTACAAAAAAAATATTATAAATGGCGATAATAAAGTTTTATCAATGGGGAAACTGGGAATAGTATTTAGTTCCAAATACCAATTTAATATTTACTCATATGAATCAGATTTGATACTAGGTGCTCAAATTTTAAGATCCAAAATTTTTTCTGTAGCAAAAAATACCGAAAAGAATGGTTCTAGACAAAAACATCAAGCCAACAATAAGATCATAAATAATTTTTCTCGAATAAGTCCACACAATGTTGTTTATAAAGTTTCTGAAAATGAGTTTACCGAAAGTAATAAATTACCATTATTAACGGAACCAAATAATGAATTATTGTTTGAAAAAACCGAAAAACCGTTAGAAATTGGTAAAGAAACAAATTATATTGATGATATTGTTGATGCAGACAATAACAAAGATAGTTCTGACTATATTTCGAGTTTCAAATTAAGTGGAAGTCCAACTAAAATGAATTTTCGTGTTGCTTGGGAAGGTAAATTCTATGATTGGTTTGTCAGCTCAGGGGCTTTGATAGATATGAATAACACAAGTCCCGGCCCTCGGGTTTTGAAATATGGTATTGAATTTGCTTACAATTCATAAAAAGAAATACGATTTTTCTATACAAAATTTGGAATTGGTATATAAATTTAAAAATTCTTTCAACTTTTTTTTAAATAACATTAAATATAACGGTTTAATTGTTGATAATTAAATTATTGATTTATTAGACTCTCTAAATTCAGGCTTAATTTCTGAGGCCAAATGTTTTTTTATTTTGTAGTTCAGAGTTATCTCCCGTTTTATTATCAGTAACTACTATTTTTTCTGTTTTTACAACAGGCGCCTCTAATTTTAAATCAATTGGTCTTTCAATTGAAGTTTCAGCACCCGGCTTCTCTTTGGCATCAAAATTAAAATCTGATTTTATTTTTTCTGAAATATTAGGTTCACCAGAGGTTTCTTTATGAAGATTTACATCTATCTGTACAACTTCTGAAAAATTAGCAGAATTCACAGAATTATTGCCATCTTTTAATTCAATAGTATTTGCAGTTTTTCCTTGTTTTGAAATTGCTTGACGTATTTGTTCTTGAAGTGAAATAATTTTTTCAGCCGCCTGTTTATGATATAATTCTAAGTTTTCAGGACCCAATTCATGTTTTATAGGTGCATCATTAAAAATTTTAATATAATCATCAATCGTCTTCACTATATCAACAGTTGTAACTTTATGATTAATCAGGCTTTCAACTATATATTGATTTCTTTTAATCAATTCAATTGCTTTTCGAGTCATATTTTTTGGATCTTCTTTTAAGCCAATTGATGTTCCATTAGAAGCATTTTGTTCAAGATTTTCAGATGCCAAACATGTATTGAAATCTGATACAACTGTGCCATTTTCTGACTTAGTCAACAGAGTTAAAGCTTTTGATTCTTCAGTATGGACTGAGCCAACTTCAGATGTATTCGGAATAGCAGCTAATTCCTTGTCAGATGATAAAGTCAAAGTTGGTTTAGCAGGTTCATGTGTTTCAGAATCAATACTATCATCTGGATTATAATTATAAGTTTTGTCTTTTTCATCAGCAGTTTTATCAGATCCAGAGCCTGCCTTATTCTTGGATTTCTTTTTCTTATTTTCATCTATATCATCATCATCTCCAGTGTCACCAAGTAGAAATTCTATTGGGACAGCACCATCCTCATGATAATTAACTTTCTGCTTTCTTCTTTTTGATCTTGTATCACCATTAATCAGTTTATTTTCAACCGCTTCGGCTGCAACTTCAACAAGTTCATCTTTCTCTTTATCATCATCACTATCCTCTTCAGCTAGTCCCATAATTGGAGATTCAAAAGCCTCAAAAGCACTGCCTTCTTTTTCAGTAATTTCTTTATAATCTTTCACTGGAATTTCTTGTTCTTCTTTAGAATCTTTTGCAGCAATCAAATCTTCCACAGTTTTTAATAACATATCTTCAACATTTTGAGCCATCATTGAATTATCCAATTGAAGTTTATTAAATGCCATATGTAAAATGTTTTCTTCAATAGAATTTCTACTAATCAATCTAGTAACATGAACTTCCTTAGTCTGTCCAACTCTATGTGCACGATCTTCAGCTTGTCTGTCATCGTGTGGATTTAATGATTGATCGTAAATAATGACATTAGTGGCACAAATTAAATTAATACCAAAACCACCAGCCTTGGTACTTAGTAACATTATTGGAATGGTTTTGTCCTCGTAGAATTTATCAATAATAGATTGTCTCATATCAACTTGCGTGCTTCCATCTAATCTCAAAAATTTCCAATTATGTAATGATAAAACTTTTTCCAGAATATCCAACATTTGAGTGAATAATGAAAAAATTAAAATCTTTTCACCTTTATTAATCATTTCTGTTAACATTTTAACCAATTTTTCAATTTTACCACTGTTCTCAAAAACTTTCTGTTTTAAAACAAACTTACCAAGTTCATTAGGATATGCATGACAAAGTTGTGAAAGTTCAAAATCAGACATAACTTGCATATCTTCATAAATAAATTCTTGATTTGCAGCATGATATTCACTATTCTTCATGATTAGTTTAGACATCATTTTCAACATTTTATCATTGTATAATCGTCTGAAAAGTAATGGATGCATGCATGCTTTTCTTAAAGTCATCAAAATATTACAACTTTTCCTTTCCAAAGGTGGTAACTTTTTCTGCTCTTTTTCTGACAGTAATTTTCGTTTTGCTTTCTCATTTCGTAATTCTTCCACAACCCTTATTTCTTCTTGATATATCTTTAATTGGCTATCACTCAAATTACAATATTCAATAGAAGTATGCTTTTGAGGTAAATCTTTCATAACCTGAGCTTTCGTCCTACGCAACACAAATGGGGACATCATTACCTTGGCCTTACTGATCGCTTGTTCAGACATCAATGGATTGTAATTTTCACCTTCAATTTTGTTTTGATCAGTTTTAGTTGTTGCCCTTTGGTCGAATAAAAGCTCTAATTTTTTTAATTTCATATTGAATATTTCAGGTAAAATGAAATCAAGCAATGAAATCAATTCTTTAAGATTATTTTGCAAAGGTGTACCAGTCAACAGCAAACGAAAATTTGCCTTTAATTTTATCAATTTTTTATACCTATCACTTGTTGCGTTCTTCAACATGTGACCTTCATCATAAACAATAACATTAAAATTTAATGATTGTAAGAATGGAGCATCTGATTTTCCAGTTGTTAAATTATAAGTGGTTACAATAACATCATAATCATCATCTTCATACAAAACAGATCTTAAATCTTCACGTTCATCAATGGAACCATAATAGGGAATAACCTTTAAAGATGGGGAAAATTTTTCAAATTCACGTAACCAATTTTCTAATGTTGAAGAAGGGACAACAATTAAATGAGGACCTTTGTAACGCTTTTTTTTAAGATGTGATAAAAATGCAATAACTTGGGCTGTTTTACCTAAACCCATTTCATCAGCTAAAATACAAGACAATTGTTTTTTAAAAAGAAGATATAACCAATTGATACCAACCTGCTGATAGTCTTTTAAGGTAATTTTATCAGATAAAAGTGACGGTTTTTTCTTAAAATAACCACTTTTATCAGACACTAAAGTATTATCAATATTTGACGTATAGATTCTTTTCCTACTGTTCATTGAAAAATCGTCATCGTTTTCTGAATAATCAGCCTTAATTTTTCTATATTTTTTCTTAACTGGGGTTTGGGGATAATCAGGCATTTCTTCATTGCTGCTAGTATCATCTTCACTTTCATCAGAGCTGACATTAACGTTGGTAATTGCAAGTTCCCCATCTAAATTTTTACCCTTTAAATCGACACCCCAATCTCTAATATCAGCTGTTATGGATTTACTATAATCAAAACATTGTTTGAGCAATGTATCAATTGCAGAATATGCAGACAATTTATCACCAGCAACTTCAATACATTTTTCAATTGGCTGTCTAACAGATCTGGAGTATGATTTATTTGGCGAGATATTGACCTTTTCAATATCTTTGATAGAATTATATGGACGATTTTCAATAATAATTTGTGCTTGTTCAGGTTTCATATTACTCAAATCAATAATATCCCTAATATCTGAGTTATTGAATAGTTTAACAATTTTTTCATTCGTATTTAAATCAGAATCTTCATTAAATTCAAATCCAGCTAAAAATTGATCATCATCTTCAATACTGGTCGATCTTTTTGCTGCCCTACCCGAACGGGAATTATTTTTATTTAAATTTTTCTTCTTTTTTGGGGACCTGATGGAATCATCATAATCATTATCATCATGCCTTCTTTTGGTAGATTTATTATAACTTGAAGTTACTGCAGAAATTTCTGTGAGAGATTCATCACTGGAATCATCAGCAAGTTCAATAACGTTTTCGTCATCTTCGTCGTCATCGTCATCTTCATTTTCATCCATTTCATCATCTTCATCGTCAACAATAATATTTTTACGTCTTGAAATTCTTTCATTAACATATCTATCCTTAAGACTTTTTTTGGTTAGATCTAATTGAACCTTAGAAGACACAATTTTTTCAGCATCCGCTTTCTTTCTTGCCAAACTACGTTCGTATTCAATCTGCTTTCTTTTCTGTTCCTTCAAATACATAGCCTTTTCCTTTAATCTTTTTTCACGTTGTAATTTAGAATTATTGCCATTGATAGCATAATTATCATCACTAGATTTTTGATTAGGTTTGAGTACTGGCGAAGAAAGCAAAGAGGGAGTGCCCAAATCATGTAAACTATCCAATCTTGTAGTACCTGTTACCTTTGAAGCTGTTGAAGCGTTTGGGTTGTATATAGTCTTCAAATAATTGACTGTACTCCAAATAGTTTTCTTTTTCCTTAAGGCAGATATAATAATTGTTGGAGCTAATCTTGGAAACATTTTTTTCAGTTCACTATAGTCCGTTTTCGAAAAGTCATTTGCTTCATTTAATGCATATTCACGCAAATTTGGGAGTTTCGTAGTTATCTTTTTCAATGGTGGAGATGAATCTAAACCTGACGAATATTTGCTATTGGGTTTCCTCTGAGGTGAAGAATCCGGAACTTGAATGAGATTTTCATCATCGCTTTCTTCATCACTTTCTTCATCACTTTCTTCATCACTTTCTACCTGTCCTTTATAATCATCTCCTTTTTCTGGCTCACTATCAATTTCAATCAAGCTCGAATCATTCCCACTATCTTCTTCTTCTTTACCAGCACCATTACCTACCGGTTCCAACTTTTTAGCTTCAAGTTTTCTAGATCTCGCAGTTGTTGCTTTTGGCTTTGAAGATGTATTATATCCATTGAATACCTCATCGTCTGATATTTCAGAATCGCTTTCTATTACCGTTTGTTGTTTTTTTGGCTGCTCCAATTTTTTACTAGTCTTTAGCCAAGCATCTAATTTCACCGCAGGCTTCATAACAAGTCTTTTTGTACTTGGTTTAACCGCTTGTTTTTCCTTTATCTTGACACCATTTGCTTTTGCAGATGTCGATTTGGTCTTGATCTTGATCTTTTCTCTATGCGATGTTTCTGTTTCTGAGTTCGATTCATTTTCCGATGTCGAAGATATCAATTCAACAACCTGATTCGCATCATACATTCTTGTTCTTTTCTGCATTTTGTCTGCCTAGATCGGTATCTTTTACTGTAAATCAATGATGGTCAACTTTGCATAAAAAAACAATAATAGAGTTATCCATTTTTTCGTGTCGCAGAATTTGCGTAATGAAAAAATGTCAGGTTGAATTTTCAGATATGAAATCAACCTGGTTGTTCAGATAGAATTACAAACCATTGGCATTGTACCAAGGATTCTGTTTACATAATCTATGACCATGTTCTTACCAGTAGTTAATTATTTACGTGGTAATACCGAAATGGCACGTGCTTTAAATTTGTATTTATTCTGTTGGAATGACAACATGAATGACCAAAAAAAAAATCAACCACAAAAGAGAAGTTGAAGACTTTTAGGTAAACCTTTTCTGTAATTTAAAAATAAGTAGCTTGAAATGTAACTGGCTTTGATGGTTCAATTTCGAATAAAATTCTGGTTTATAGTACGAAACTGAAAATGAAAAAAGGCTTTGTAATGTCGAATACTTTTTTTTTTTACTTTTGTCTTGTTTTTTTTCATCAAATCCAACATTGATAGAGTATTAGAGGGTTTTGAACAGAGATATAAATCAAGAGACTCAACAAAATACCATAGACAAGATGTTTTCAGTTTTAACCTGTGGATCGAATGGAAAAGGCCAGCTAGGATTGAAACATCTGGAAGATGTGAACGAGCCGTTAACATGTTTTGAAACAAACCACCAAATTGTGGATATTGCTACTGGTGGTAATCACACGTTGCTCTTATTGAAGAATGGGGAAGTTTACGCAACAGGACAGTATAAAGGCTACTTTGATAACACTATGGATGTGTGCCAGAAATTTGAGCTTGTGGCCTCCAAAATCAAATGTATTGGAGCTGGGTGGGATTTTTCAGTTTTAGTTGACGAAGAAGAGCATACTTACGTTTACAATTCCCAAGGGGTTTTAGATCTGGGAAAATTGAGTGACATTGAAAATGATAGGGTTAGCTATGTTAGGGTATCATTAAATGCAACCATTGTCGTGTACGAGTCCAAGAAAATATACTGTTGGGGGGACAACAAAAAGGGCCAACTAGTCGGCCATGTGACGAGTGACAAGGTCATAAAGACACCGGTAGTGTTGGATTTTGAGCATGTTCCAAACGGAAAGGATTTGGAAGTTGCAGATATTAGCATGTCTAGATATTTCAATGTGTTTCTACTTCGAAACAGGCGTCTTGACACGTACACCGTGGTTCTAAGATGCAAAAACGACAACTACAATATGGTAGATACAATCCAAGCCACATTGAAGGCCCAGATGATTGGCAAGGTTGGCATTGATCGGACTTTGTCTTTTCAGGTTGATCCGCATGTGAATATAAACGGCATAAAAGCCATGTGGAGTTCCATACATATGAGCATCGACGGTGACATAATATCCACTGGAAGCAACGTGTATGGACAACTTTTACAGCGGGACCAGGTGCATTCACGTATCGAACTGGGCCAATTTACTACAGGAACAGAGCATGGAATAGTTGTTGACAAGCATCTGAAAAATGTCTATGCATGGGGATGGGGAGAGCACGGCAACTGTGGCCAAATCGGCCCACACGATGATGGCCGGTTTAAATTGCTGTACTCGTGCAAAAACAGTACGGTTGTTTCCATACATGGAGGATATGCAAATACATGGATAGTTTTGAAAAAAGAGAATACATAAATGTCACGTAGGTACTTCCCCATATTCATCTATGTCACGCAAAGCCAGACAGGCGATGCCACGAACGATGGAAAATATGTTCTAGGTGTGTCAATCTAGGGCCAAAGTATCAGGACGTCGGCTACAGATATACGCCAATGTTCCTTCTAAGCAGCCCTTACTTAGAAAGAAAAAGAAAGAACAGTTAAAATTATCTTATTCAATGGTTAAGTTGAATTGAAAGTTTTTCACTGGCTTTTTATATAGAGAGCGGGTTTGGGATTTATATGGTTGAGAAAAAAGTGGATATTTGCATTAGGGTTTTTAGACAGGTGTAGTAGACAGACGTTGGATAGTGGATAGAGCAGTGGAGCAATGGAAGGACACATGGAAGAAACAGGCAGTGCCCATCAAGAAGCGATTGTGGCAGACGAACCATGGGGTTTAGAACAAGACACGGAATTGGAAGAAATCGTCAACACTTCATTGCATTTGAAAGGTGTGGATAGTTTGAGCACTGCACAGGTGAAACAGTATCTTGATTTGCATATCAGACCGGGATTCAATTTCGACAACCGTAAGAAATTTGAGTATTTGAACTACAGGATCAACTGGGTCAATGATTGTGAGCTGAATGTAGTGTTCACGAATAATGGCAATAATTCCAAAGACGCAAACGTTGCAAATGAACAAAACAGCAATGGGGCTGGCGATTTAGTTTTTGAAGAAAAAAACAAGGAGATGGAAGTTGACGGTGAACAGCATGCAGGTGAAGAACACGCAGGTGAAGATGTACAAAAGAAAGAGGAGTATGATTCAACCAAGGGTGCAACAGATGCAATTATGCTGTTGACCGACTTTGACAACATCCGTAAGGAACATTTAGAGTTTGCAGAATTATCAGTAGACGACCAATTCTCAGCTGTAGGTCAAGCACCTAAACTGGAAGAAAGAAAATGCTGGGATTTGGTTCTAGACAACCATGATCAGGTTGTAAAGACCCGTGCAGCCAAGGTATTTTATGAATCATTCAAGAACTCTGTTTTGGGTGAAGGTGCAAACCTACAAGAAGGTACGGAGATGGCTGGTGAGGAACCACAAGCTGATAGTTTCCCTGAAGAGTTTAAGATCATCACTTTGCAAGTTAGATTCAGTACCAACAAAGATAAGAAAATCAAAAATGCAAAGGAGCATTCCAGGTACTATCTTCTCAACGGAGAGCCAGACAGATTGGAGCGGTTACCATCGGCCAGAGAAAGTGGTAATCGTCATTACAGAAACAACTACTCACACTATGATAACAATACCAATAGTAATACACGTGTTTCCAATAGAGCTAAGTATGAAAGAGATTTGATTACGGGTGATGTTCCTGAAACTCAAGGAATATTGGCGTATAATGGTGATTGTAGACCTGATGATGTGTCTGATGGAGAAAATGACGGTAGAATGTACAACGCACCATCCAAATGGAGCAACGATCTCTATTTCGCTGATAGAGATCACAGGTACAGAGACCAAAACAGAAACCGTCCTCGCAGAGATAGGTATGTAGGTGGAAACATGGGTAGAGACCGTGGCAGACACAGAGGTCATACCAGAGGCGGTGTCTATAAAACTCAACATCGTAGCCATAATAATTACAATTATGACTACAGTAGACATGATCGTCTTCCAACGGGACCAAGATCGGGCCCAAGACCAACACCAAGATCGGCTCCAAGACCGGCAAAAGAAGCAATGCCAGACTTGTTCCCCGACTTCAACAAGCAACAGTAGCTGTAGCAGTAGTTACGTGTGTATTTTGTTTATAACTTACCCGGAAGTAAAAAGAGCGTTCTTTGGAAATGCGTAAAATTATTGAAGGGCGAAACGAAAGATGGCAACTCATGCTGAGCATTCCGGTTGTTCTTGTAAGGATAGGACTGGACACCCATTCTCTGAGGCTATAGTAGATCAAAAGAAACCATGGCTGACGCATCAGAGACCTTGGCAAAAAGATCTAGTCTCATTGACGATGCTGCGGCACTTTCAGCAGATGAACATGATGAAAGTGACATAAACAGCAATGCAAACAATTCTCAAAATCCAATTGATTCTTCAGACGAAGATGACGAAGATGAAGAGGATGAAGAGGAAATCAAGAAAGTCAGGGATGGATTTATTGTTGACGATGAGGAAGACGAAGGAGAGGAGGGAGAGGAGGGAGAAGAAGAAACATCAATGAAGAAAAATCGTAAAAGACATAGAACACATACATCTAGACCTAAAAGTGAAGATGAGTTGGACGAAGATGATCTTGCATTGCTTAGAGAAAATGCTGGAGAACTTCCAGCTTCTTTAACAGAAACTTCCAAATTTAAGAGACTTAAACGTGGTGGTGATGAAACCAATGAAACCGATGCAACTAATGGGTTGACTAACATGTTCTCAGATGAAGAAGAAGATCAAGATGATAAAATTAAACCAAGAAGTTTTAAACATGTTTCCAATGGTGATAATGATCTTTCAGGTGATGATAATGATAATGATGAGGATGATGAAGACGATGAAGGTGATGATGATTTGAATAATGCACTAAAACAAAGACAACAAAAAGTTTCAAATCCAGATCTAGTCGGTGAATTCGATGATTTTATTGAAGATGATGAATTCTCTGAAGAAGATGAAGATAGAGATGAAAAATTGGCACGTATGAGATCGGCAAGAGCTAAACAGTCACAATTTGCTCAACAGAGTAAAATTGACCAAGATAAATTGGATGAATTGTATGAAATCTTTGGTGATGGTGAAGAATATGCTTGGGCATTAGAAGCTGAAGATGTTGAAGATAATGCTGATGATAATATTAACGATGAAAATGATGATGAACTTCAGTATGATGAAAATGGTAATATTATACCAAAAACTAAGTCTGCAGAATCCAAAGCATTGAAAAACATTTTTGAATATGAAGAATTAAAAGAACATTTATTAACAGATAAAGATCAATTGATTAGATCAACAGATATACCAGAGCGTTATCAATCTTTAAGAGAAGGTATTAATAATTATGATTTGAATGATACAGATTTTGAAGAAAAACAAAAATGGATTGCTGAAACTTTATTTAATGAAAAATCTACTAATTTTGAAGCAGAAGATAAAAAGTATTTAATTGAACCATTTAAACAATCTGTTGCTAAAATTGTAGAATTTATTTCAAAAGAAAATTTAGAGGTTCCAACAATCTGGAATTGTCGTAAAGATTATACTTTATTTACTCAACATCAAGTAGATGATCAATTCATTGTTGAGAAATTATTAAATGAAAATGATTTATGGAGAATTTTACGTTTAGATATTGATTATCATGCAATTTATGAAAAACGAAAAACCATTCAAAAACTTTTTCAATCTCTTGATACTGTCGATTTAGTTTATGATGAATTAATTACTTCTGCAAATACAATTACTGAATTGCAAGATTTATATGATTATCTTCAATTTACGTACAGTTTAGATTTAAAAAAAATTCAGGAATCTCAACAACAAAAACAAGATGCTTCTGATGAAACGAAGAAGAAAAATCATTCAAGATTTAAACTTTTTGAAAGAATTAAAAATGATCCAATTCACAATGTTTTGAAAGAAATTGGTATTGATGCAGAAAAAGTTGGTGAAAATATAATTTCTAATACAAAGATTTATTTAACTGATGATAGTGAAAAATCTCCAATTCAGTTAGTTACACAATATTTAACTGAATCTTATTTCAATACAACAGATTCTGCATTAAATGCTATCAAACAAATGTTTTCTCAACAATTAGTCTATAATCCAAAAATACGTAGTCATTTACGTTCAACTTTTGAAAAATTCTCTAATATTGATATTGAGTTAACTGAAAAAGGTCGTACAAAAATTAATGGATCTTCTCCTTATGCTGATTTCAAATATGCCATTAATAGAAATCCGGAATCATTTTACTATAGTCCAGATGTATTTTTACGTATGTTGGAAGCTGAATCTTTGGGTTATGTTATTATTAAAATTGGTATGAAAACTTCATTATCTAGTTTTGTCGATCACTTATTCACATTTATGTCATCTGATGGTGCATCGGAAGTTTCAGTTGCATGGAATAAATTTAGACGTGAATGTTTAGATCTTGCAATTAATAAATTAATTCCAAATATTATTATGACTGTTAAGGAAAAAATTAGAGATGTTTGTGAACGTTTATTATTTTATCAAATTCGTGATAGTTTCCTTAATAAAGTTGATCAAGCTCCATATGTTCCATTCCGTGATAAGAAAGGTATGGTATCTCGTGTTTTATCTTTAACAAATGGTGAAGGTAAAAGAGATTCTGCTATTATTGCAATTGCAATGGATTTTGATGGAAGTATTTCACATCATGTTAAATTTGATGAAAGTTTTAAAGATGCAGAATTTGAAAAGAAGTTATTAACTTTAATTGATAAATTTAAACCTGAAGTTGTTGCAGTTTCTGGTTATAATGTTAGTTGTTCTCAATTAAAGAAAAAAGTTGAGGAAATCGTTAAACTTAATAATAAAACAGTTGTTGATGAAGATGAAGCTGGATATTCTAATGATAAAGATGCAATTGAAACAGAAGTTGAATTACCTGTTATATATGTTCCAAATGAAACTGCAAGATTGTTTGAATATTCTGAAAGAGCAAATGAAGAATTTAGTGATAAGCCTGTTGTTGCTAAATTTTGTATTGGTATTGCACGTTATGTTCAAAGTCCATTGTTAGAATATATTTCCCTTGATGAAGCAATTACATCTGTTCAAATTCACAAACATCAAAATTTATTACCTGAATTCAAATTAAGAGAAGCTATTGATTCTATTTTTGTTGATATTACTTGTTTAGTTGGTATTAAAATTAATGAAGCTGTTCGTTCAACACATTTATCAAGATCTTTAAAATACATTGCAGGTTTGGGTCCGAGAAAAGCAAATAGTTTGATTAAGGCTATTGAAGCTAATGGTGGTGCATTAATTAGAAGAGATGATTTGATCATGAAACAATTAGTCACTAAAACTGTGTTTATGAATTGTGCCCCATTTATTGAACTTCCAATTCCTGACAGATATGACAAAGATGTTGAATTGTTAGATGCTACTCGTATACATCCAGAAGATTATGATTTATCTCGTAAAGTTGCAGGTGATGCTTTGGACTTAGAAGAAGAAGATCTTGCTGAACTTGAAACTGAAAGTGGAGGTGTTATTGGTAAATTATTTGATATGGGTGTTGAAAAATTAGATGAATTGTTACTTGAAGGTTATGCTAAACAATTAGAAGAACTTGGAATGCGTAAGAGAGCAACTTTAGAAATGATAAAGGAAGAATTGCAAAACAATTATGAAGAATTAAGAAAATCTTTCCACGTTTTAACTGACATTGAAGTTTTTGAAATGTTAACAAATGAATCTGAAGAATCTTTTAGTCGTGGTGTTATTGTTCCAGTTATTATTCAAAAAGTTGATAACAGATATTTATTATGTGTTACTCAAAATGGTATTATGGGTAATATTAGTAGAGCTAATGCAGTTCCATATGGTGATGTATCCAGTTTATTAGTAAAATTCAATCAAGGTCAGGCTGTACAAGCTGTTGTTAAAAACGTTGAACCTGCAGAGTTTAAAGCTGAATTTTCATTATTAAAAGAAGATATTGTGAATGCAAAATCCCTTAAACGTGGTGATCGTTATAAAGATCTTTGGAATTTTGACGCAGAAAATAAAGATATTAGAAGAGAAAGAGATGCAGAAATTAGAGAAAATAAAGGTAATAAACGTATATTAAAGCATCCATTCTTTAGAAACTTTGATTCTCGTCAAGCCGAAGATTATCTTGCATCAAGAGATAATGGTGATTTTGTTATTAGACCATCTAATAAAGGTAATGATCATTTAACTATTACATGGAAGGTCGATAATCAATTATTCCAACATTTAGATGTTGTTGAAAAGGATAAACCAAATGAATATTCTCTTGGTAGAATTTTAAAAGTGGACGATTTTCATTATCATGACCTTGATGAATTAATTGTTTCTCATGTTAATGAATTACATGCTAAAGTAGAATCAATGAAGAATCACGAGAAATTTAGAAATGAACCTGTTAATGATGCTCGTGATTGGTTAGTAAGATATTCTAAGGCGAACAACAATAGATCATGTTACTGTTTCTGCTTTAACCATAAAGCTCCAGGGTGGTTCTTCCTCTTATTCAAATTAAATGATAGCTCCGAAAAGACGTATACATGGAATGTTAAAGCCCTACCAAATGGTTATATGTTACATAAAAATTCTTATCCTGATATGGTTCACCTTTGTAATGGTTTCAAGAAGTTACTTCAAAACCAAATGGCTAATGCAGGTGGTTCCAATAATTCAAGATCTCAAAATCATCAACAATCACATCATTATGGACAATCTAATTATGATCATGCAGGATATCGTGAGGGTTATGCAAACAATTACGGTGGATATGGTAACGGTGGCAGTAAATGGTAATCATTTCCTGTTATTTCCCGTGTTAATTTTTTATATTATTTGTACATTTTTAAAGTTTTAATTTGTTTTTCGTTTTCTGTAAATTTGTCAAGATTAGAAAAATCCGCAATTTACAAAATAATCTTTAACATAGGAAATAACTTGAGCTGATACCATTTTTTACTGTATAAGTCTTCAATTGGCTAAATGAGAGGGCTATCAAAGATTTCATGGACAATAACTGCAGTTGCAGTGATAATTCAATTATATTTATATACTTATCCGTCATTGAATCCGGAAAAATGCTACTGGAAATATGAATACCGTGACCATGACAACCTATCACTTGTTGAACAAAATATTATATCAATTCCATATTTTGGAGATTTATACAAACAATACTTTATAAAAGAGAAACTACCAATTGCAAAAGTATCTAAAAAACCGGATGATATTAGAATGATGGCAGTTGGAGATCCACAGATTAATGGAAATTGGCCATCAACCCCATATTTTAAAAGACTTGATAATTTAGCCAATGATTATTATCTAAGACATGTTTATGGTGTAATGAAACGGAGATTAGATCCAACATATGTTGCAATGATGGGAGATTTGTTATCATCGCAATGGTTAGGGGATTCTGAATTTTTTAATAGAACAAGAAGAATAATTCAGCGTTCTTTTGTACAGCCCCCAGAACAATGTTTAACTCAATTGGAGATTGTTGATAAACATGAAGATATCAACTGGCATCAATTTTTAGATGATTTTAATGACCTTTTTGAAAGTGGCTATTTTAAAACAGAAAAGGCTTATCATTATGAAAATATTTATGATTGGACCAATGGTAAATTTATTGATTCAAAAACAGGCAAAAACACTGAACCTTTATTTTTAAACGTTACCGGTAATCATGATATTGGATATGGGGATACTACATACCAACATATGGCCAGATGGGTCAAACTTTATGGTGAACCTAATTATTGGATTGAATACGATTCAGATACTGACCATCCATGGAGAATAGTTGTTCTCAACTCACTGGCATTAGATGGACCAATGTTGGAACCTGTGTTTCAAGAATATACATGGCAATTTATTGAAACTTTGAAAAATAAAGAATATAAAGGTTCGACTGTCTTACTTACCCATGTTCCAATGTATAAACGTGAAGGCCTTTGTCAAGATGGCCCAAATTTTGAATATTATGAAGCCAGTGGTTGCCATGGATGTCATCCTAATAGAGTTGGACTTTTAAAATCACAAAACCATTTGTCTAAGGATACTTCAAGAAAAGTTCTTGATGCTGTATTTGGAGGAGGTAATGGCGGTATAATTTTAACAGGACATGATCACTATGGGTGTGACAACTATTATAGTTTTATAAATGAAGAAGATGGATGGGTTCCGTCTAAGTCGGTGGATGCAGATAAATGGATTAGAGAGATTACAGTAAGGTCAATTATGGGTGATTATCAAGGTAATATAGGTGTCATGACAGGCCATTTTAATAACTCTAACATGAAATGGGAATTCGACTATACCGAGTGTAGATTTGCATTTCAACATGTCTGGTGGGCTGCTCAGTTGATTACGTTACTTGCGATATTATTTCAAACAATAAGAATTTCTATTTAGTGTATTAAAAAATTATGTAGCTATAAATATATAAAAAAGAAGTACTATTGAATTATGTTTTCACTTTATGGAAGATCATTATAAGGAATTTTGAAATATGGTGGTGGGTAAGGTGGATTGTTAACACATTCCATTTCATCATAACATTTTTTAACATATTGTTCAATATCCATACATTTTTCGACAAATGCAGGTTGATCAAATCCTTTACCAGCTTCAAAATCTTCATCGATTTGGTTACGAACAAATTCAAGATGTTCCTTCAATTTAGTAAATCTATAGTCAACCCAATCTCTATAAAATAGATCAAATCTAGCTCTTGGTAAAGCAGATGGTTTAGTAGAAGTAAGTGCAGTGTTATCTAACTTATCTGGACCTGTGACTGCATAACCATTAACAAAAGAAATTCTATTTGAATTAGTAACCGGCTTAGAAGCCAAATGTTTCAAAATTCTACCTTGAATTAAAGTTGCATAACCACTTCTAGGTTCAGGAACTCTAACAAGTTTTTCATCACCAGTGACGATGGTGGTTTGACCTCCAACAGCATCTTGAGGTAAATCAAGCATAATGACCAATGCAACTGTTGTTGAATCATAATGAAGACCTAAACTCGATGGGATTTCATCACCACTACCAGTACTTTGGCTAGCTAGTTTAGCTTGGATTTCTTTTTCATTTTGGGGATATGCCTGCATTTCACCTTCATCGGAAGTTGCCAAACTCACATTTAGATGTGCACATTCAGAGTTAAAGATATGTTTCATTGGAGTACCAAAAAATGTTGAAACAATTTCAGCAATTTCTGTAGATTCAACAACAGAACGAGTGAATGGACTTTCTTTTGCTGCATGGCCACCAATATGAAAATCAAGTCTGGTTGCTCCTGTTGCTAAATTTGGTAATCTTGCATAGTCTTCAATAATTTCAGGTTGGAATGCTTCATATAATAACATGTCCACTGCTTCTTCAGAAATAAGTGGGAATGGGAATGCAGCACCAAATTCAGTAACTCTAGGAACATGTGTCTTTTCAATTTTCAATTCAGAAAGTGTGAATTGTTTTGTAGTTTTGTAGCATTCAGGAGAAAAGATGATATGTTTGGAAGCATCGAACTTCAAGTTTGGATCAAAGTTAGGCTTACTGGTTATTCTCTTGAGTAAAGCTGAAATTTCATTTGTTCTTGTTTTTTTTGGAATTACATGGGTTGGTGCATATTCTTTGTAGGTGTCAACAAGACCGTTAGATCTGATAACTTCAGGATAAGGATAAACTGAAATGGTCATTATTTAGAACTGATTGATTTAAAGCTAGATTGATTTGTATATGGAATTAAAAAAAATGCAGCTTAAACAAACATTACAATTGTGAGTTGAGGTTGGGAATTATTGTGGCTATTTATATGTTGATCCCAAAACATAGAATTCTTTAACTTCATTGAACTCCCAGCACATAGAAAAACAATAGATAAGGATAACTTTTTTGGCACGCTCTAGATAAGGAAATGTACATCGGGCAACCTCGGCAGTAAAATTTCCCATACTAAAAATGCATCGACACACAGAAACCCAATCTATAAAAACAAACGGATGGGCTCGGGTACGATACTATTGTGTAATTGACCGCATCAGGCTGTGTCTTTTGTCCTGTTACTAAGCTATCTACAGAATGAATATCTTTGTATAAGCAAGATTTGGCGCATGTAACTGGATACAACTAGAAATTCGAGATAAACAATAACATAGTTCTCCAATTATACCGATCATGTAGTAGCGGATTTGATGCAATTCGGATGTGACAGTCAAAATGCCAAATAAGGAGTTACATTAAAAAAGAAAAACAAGCTTCATATCAATAACACAAGAGTTTAATATTTAGTTTTCATGTATGATGTGTATCTGACGCTGCTTCAAAAAGCTGTTTTGAAACAATTGGAAAGGTCATTAAAATACTATTCAGATATCATAGTAACGCCACTCAAAGCATTATGTAAATTGGCCTGGATTACACGCACAGACTCACGCTGCTCTGCAGCTTTGATGTCTATCTATCGCATCGGCCTCCCCTGAGGGGCTTTGACTGATAACGCGGGATAATGATCCCGCAGACCATCTCCAAAGATAGGAGCAGTTTTATAAGCAGTCCATAATCTATAATTTTTTAAGCGAGCGAGCCGCACAAGTTAAAACTTAGAGCACTGCGACTATCGGCGCACCACAATGTCTAGCGTGCGGCAGCTGGCTGGACACCCCCTATTAACTAACTCCGATTATGGGGCCCTAAATTCCGCAGTGAGTTGTGGATTGAAATCTGCTATTTTAGTAAAGCACGGATACAAAAGAAAATGAAATACACGGTGTGAATTTAGTAAAAAAATTACACAAATTAAAAATGTACACAGAACAAAGATTATTATGTTCAAAAATTGGGAGTAGTAAAATTAGATTAAATTAAATGGGAGTTAAACCGGCAGCAAGTATTTGGCCTTGGGTATATTCAAAAAAAAACTACTTACCATGCGGTGTTAACACATTGGTGGTAGAATTGGTTCATTGAAGAACAGATACCGGTTGCACAAGCGGTTGCACCTTCCCAGTTTTGACCACCACATTGGCCGTAAAGTTCAGCAAAAGTAGTTGGAACCGCAGTGTTAGTAGTGGTGACAGGAGTTGTTGCTGGTGTTGGACCTGCAACACATTGGTAATAGAATGGGTTCATTGAAGAACAGACTGCACCTGCGGTACAAACAGTTGCACCCTTCCAGTTAATACCACCACATTGACCATATAATGATTGGATTTCTCCAGTTACAACAGCAGTACTAGAAGTGGTTGAGAATGTGGTGGTTGGAGTGGTTGAGGTTGAGGATGTTGTGCTGGAAGATGTAGTTGGTGGTGGAGGTGCTGGACCGGTAGGTGCTGGACCTGCAACACATTGGTAGTAGAATGGGTTCATTGAAGAACAGACTGCACCTGCGGTACAAACAGTTGCACCCTTCCAGTTAATACCACCACATTGACCATATAATGATTGAATATCTGCACTATCAATACTAGTAGCAGCAGGGATTGCAATAGATGTAATTAAAGTATTGTTTTTGTATGGTGCAGATGATGTAAGAACAGTAGTAAAAGATAAGGTAGATTCTGAAGATGATGTTTCTAATGATGATGATGATGTTTCTAATGATGATGATGATGAAACAATAGAGGAACCAACAGATGATGATGATGATGATACTTCATCCTTTGGAACACATTGAGAGTAATAATCATTGAAGTATTCACAAACAGAACCATCACAACATTCAAGAGAAGAAGCCCAGTTGAATCCACCACATTGACCCCATGTAGGAACACAGGTTGCAGCAGGTTGTGAAGCTTGTGGAGTTGGTGTTGTTCCAGCAGAGGTATCAATACTATCAGGAACATCATCGATTTCAAAACAGTATTGAGAAAAATCAGATTGAGCATTGTCATAGTTGTCATGAACACAATTCATTGCATATTCATAAGCAGAGTTATACTTAAAAGTTGAAGCATAAGTACTTTCAGCTAAACCAGAGAACCAGGAATAGTGAATTTGAAATGGTGGAACACAAACAGTGTTACCAGTTTTTTCACCAGTAACAATGAATTTTGCAGCCCAATTACAAGCATTTTCAATTCTAGAAATTTTTTGATTGGAATCATGTAAATAATAAGTAGAAGCTTCTGGTGAGTTAACGCCAATAATAGCAGCTTGGTCTAAGTTTGAAACTGGAGGACAATCATCACCATCAAATTGTAAAACAACTTCATAATAATCATTACCTAAAGCATAACCTGAAGTAATTTTAGCAGAAGCATCTGGGTATGATGTGTGGTCATTGGACTTAAATGCAAAGTTGTAGTTTGGACATTTTGCGTAAACATCAACTTCCTTGAATTCAGAATAAGAAGCACCTGATGTAAGATCAACAGGAACAGTAGTTGTGTTTGAATATAGAGCATGAGCGTTGCTAACGAGAGAAGCAGCGACTGCTAAGACAAGTTTAGTATTTGCCATTTTGTATGTTGTTTATTCGCTAGTTAATAGAAAAAAAACAAAACTTTAAGAACTTGTTTACTTTAGCGTTAAAAGAAAAAGGGGCAAAACTTTGATGTTTTATAGGCCATCATCTATGCAATTAGTCTATATCTCTTTTTGCAAATCAATCGATCAAGTTGACGAAAGTTGTACCATAAAGGTTAAAAGGGATCTCCAAATAATGTTCTTTATCCCTTTTGGTATTGCCCCTGATTAAAATATCAAATCCACGCATTGTTTAAACAACACACTCGTAAAGGAGGTAACTGCTTCAATCCAAATCGGGAAATACTGTGTACCTTGTTTTGAAAGTGGTCTGTACCTTGCATTGTAAGACGCGGTCTAACCCAATGAAAAACAACTTTAGCGCTCAAAAAGTGGTAATTCCGAGATCGAACAATGCGCTAAAAGTAGAATTAGTTTCTAGTAGAGCGTGCCACACTAACGCGACAGGATCTAGTGAATGTAGACGGTGCAAAATGCCGCCGAAGACGCGTTTTCTGAAATGTTCTAGGTCATCTATCTTACAATTTAAGGATAACTTTTTGATAAATACTGAAAACAAACAAAAGTACATTTTAAAACGACTTTCTTTATTATTGGGTCTTAGCTGATATTTTTTGAAATTATCGACAAAGTGACTATTGTATGCCATTTATTTATCGTGTTATTTTGTAGATTTTCTTTGTTATTTTTTTAAAAAAATATCTTGCTGCTTGATTACACCAGTAGTTGTTTTTTTTTCTAAAAGCATATACCCTACTTAATGCTAAAAAAAGGATTTGATAAAATTTTACCTAAGTGTAAAAAACATTGTAGTTGGCAGTGCTCGTTTTCCGTATTGCAAAACTAGGTTTCGTAAAATTGATGCAAAACTAACGTAATTTTTAAATATTATTTTGTTCTTAATTAATTTCATACTTCTGTATCGCTCATTTCAAAAACTCCCAACTTTTTATTCATGAATTGAAAGGAATCCTGACATTTGTTTTTGAAGAGCAACGTTTTTTTATCTGGAATATAAATTTGACAAGAGCTGCAACTGCAACTAATGACGTATGGTTGTTGTAACGATTAAAAATTGCAACTCAAATCAGCTGATAAAAGAATTGACCACATAGCTTTCAATAGTATAGTAAATTCAGTTGAATTGATTGTTTTAAGGGTAATACATGAGATAATTTAATTATCATCATTTATTATTTTTGTTGAATAAGTGAAAAAAAACCATATCATAGATGAAATTTTATTAACATTTTTTAGATAACTTTTATTTTTTATCAATAGCATTTTGAATCTCCTCTAATATAAAATCTATTCTTAAAAATATTAAATTTTTATGGTATTTCACAGGCTTTAATAGTGCCCTTTTTATGCTGGAAACTGTCTTACAACACCAACAAGTTCAATTATGTACCATAATTGCAAAATAGGTAGTATTTTTTCTTTTTTTCTACTATTGCAAGTTGAAAGATTTCCCAATCTCACTATCTCTCATGAACATGATCACTCTATATAATGTACTGGGAGTAAAAATGGCACCAATATTCAGCGTCAAAAGTTGCTTTTGTTTATTTAAAATTTCATCCCTTGGAAATTGAAAGGAAATTATATGAGTGCATAAATATATTGTGATTGTGTAAATTTTTAAAAACCGTTGAATAAAGAAGTCATTCGAAACTTCTCAAAACACTTGACAAATGTGAAATGGTTTGTTCTAAACTGATGTTAAATTTTTTTTAATAAATACAATTGTTATCTTATTAGAGTATACTCTTTTATATCATTATCCATTTGTGTTTAATTTTCTGACTTTAGGTTCTATGTTTTAACATATCTAAACATTTGAAATTAAATTCCTAAGGACTATGCTATTAAATTGGCAAGCTCACATCTGCATATTAGCCAACTCTAATTTCTTATATTTCAACCACTGCTGATATTCTGTTCATTTCAGAAAGCCCTCATTTGCTACGTAAAAGTGTTAATTATAATACATACCAACATATCAGCGTATGCTGAGCTTCCTTGAATTATTTTTGGGTTTGAAAACCATGTGGCAACTCCAGTGACTCAAGCACACATATGACCTTATCATATTAATAACATTTTACAATCAAAGTTTTTATTGCACTCTAAACCTTAAATTTTTTCAAAAGTGAATATCTCTATCAAAGAATAACTAAACTTCTGCAAATATACACACATTTATATTGGAAGCCAAAATCTCTGCACTGAAATATTTCAAAAAGTGATTTGAAGAAAGCAAAGATACAATATGCAGAAATCAATATGTAAATTACCCCTGTTGTACTGCTATTAAAAATATTTTGATAGGTAAGCTGGCGGAATATTTAGCAACGTGTTTAAATTTCAAAAATCATTAAAGTTTTTTAGACTTTTAAACAGAATATGTCTACAAATGTGTTGAAGACATTAGCCGTTAACCTAAGCAAATTATGAAGCATTTATTAATTAATAACATGTAAAAATAACTTAAAAGTTCCGACTTATCTTAGATAAATTGAACACAACCAATTACATTGATTTAGTTCAACATGAGACTACAGTGCTTATAATTTTTTGATAGGGGTATTGTGCCTATATATATGGGAAAGCAGAAAAACTGGCGTCAACCACGTTATATACCGAAATCATCAAAAACGATAATTTGTTATTACATTCTGATGGTAAATTTCAATGTCACGTTTATTGCTGTGTAAAATAAAAAGGAGAGATTCATCTATTTAAAAGTTCTACACGGTTGATGAATGCGTGTTAAATGCAGTATTATGCTTCAATCTTTGGTATATTTCAACTTCTTTCAATTTGCTTTTAGGTTTTATATTGATAAATAAATACAAAATTAAATTATTATTTAACACCATGTGTAATGCATAGTTAATGTATCAACTGTGGGCTAAGCACCAGATGAGCCGAATTCCCTAGCCCAATCTTCAAATTTGGCCAACCCTTCTTTATTAACACTTGGTCTGATGTTCTTCATACTACGTTTAAAATCATCAAGAGATATTGGTCTTATTTCGAGTTCTTTCAATGATAACATTTTGGATCCAACTTCTCTGATTGGCCATATAGCTGCATCTTTTGCCAATGATGTTATATCACTCCCACTATAACCATCTGTTAATTGAACTAAAATTGACATCTCTTCGTTTGTTAATGAATGTCTTGTATGGGCTAACAATTTTGAAAAATGTGCTTCTCTTGTGGTATCTTCGGGTAGAGGAATATACTGTCTTCTGACAAATCTTCTACGTGCAGCTTCATCAACTCCCCAGGGAAGATTAGTTGCAGCCAAAACTAATACTCTTGGTGTTGGTTCATCTGAGTCTCTACCAGCAGCAGCTTTTGATAACTCAGACCATTGAACTAAAAATTCATTTTTTAATCTTCTTGAAGTGTCATCATCTCCATCACCGGATCTTTTACTTAACAAAGAATCTATTTCATCGACAAAGATGATTGACGGTGCCTTGGCCTTTGCAACCTGAAATAATGCCCTGACGAGTTTTTCACTTTCACCATACCATTTACTTGTTAATGATGAAGCTTGAATACTAAAAAATGTTGAATTACTTTCTGTCGCTGCCGCTCTTGCTAACATAGTCTTACCTGTACCTGGTGGACCGAAAAGTAGCATACCACTAACCGGCTCACGTAAACCTTTGAATAAATCAGGTCTTAAAAATGGATAAACAACCGTTTCCATTAAGGTTTCTTTGGCCTGTTCTAATCCAGCAATATCTGTCCAATAAACTTTATCTTGATCTCTATTACTTTCAATCAAAATGTTTTTTGCAAATTTAAGATCAACTCCTTTGATCTTTTTAAGCAATTTTTCGTCTTCATTTTCATCTTCGTTGTCATCTTCAATATTCTCTCCTCCTTTTTCTATTTCCTTTTCCCTTTCTGAAACATTGAAATCAGACTTTGGGGATCCCGATACTGGTTCATTGCCCCTTCGTACAGGAGATCTATTTGGCGAATTATATGATCTGCTTGGTGAATTGGAATAGAAATTATTGTTACTATTTGATATTCCATTAGTTGTGTTTGAGTTGCTGTTAAAGTGTTTAACGCCATTTCTTCTATTTGGATATTGCACTGCTTTAGAAGCCTTTAATGCAGCTTTATTTCTCTCATCCGATTTTGTTTTATCTTGGGCAAAATTATTTATTTTCATCATGCTAAAATCAGAGAAATCGTAATCTTCTTCTTCATTATTTGGATTGACATTTATTGAATTACTTGGGGCCCATATCATGTTTGCAGCTAATTTTGCTGATTCTGTAGATGTTGTTGATACAGGAGTTGATGAAACAACGGTGGGTAATGGTGGAGTAGTTGTTTGTGTAGTTGTTGTATTCAACATTCCTCCTGGTCTTAAGGATTTTTTCATACCTTTCCTCCCCCTATTTTGCGTGTATTTATCCATTTTGGTGTTTTATAGAGATCTTTATGTAAATCCATAAAACCCAACTACTATCGTAATCTTGTAGTCAGCCTTATTTTCCTTCTCGTACACGCTCCAGTTCTACTATGTATTTTTTCTTTTTTTGTTATTTTTGTTTTTGACGCCATTTTCTAGACTTGCTGAAACGAAGTAGGGCGGGTGGGGGAAATTTTCCCTGTTATTTTCGTGGGAAATTCAAATTTGTAGGGCACTCATATAATTTTTACTGGGTTGCACTGTGGGACTCGCCCTGGAACTCACACTAGCTTGTACTAGGACTGCTTATTCTTTTGAAAACATGTAAGAATATCTGGCATAGTACTAAATTTTTGGTTGAATCAATTGTAAACGGGATAAGCAAAAAAATATACTTGTGCTCAACATCTAGACTTTGTAAGGTACACAATAAATATATAGTAATACTGAATTTTACGCTGCTAAAAGAAATGCAACAAATATATGCTGTTTAAAAAAGCTTATCATTTTTGCAATTATTTTTGCATTTGAATTACATGTAAAATTTTTGAAATCTTTAGGATATATTCTAGTTGAAACTGCAAGCCTCCCTCCTCTGTAATTTTGTTTAAAGTGGAAAACAAAAGATACTCGTTTGAGAATATAAATATTTTTATTTTTAATATATCTTGGGACGCCATATCATAATACGAAAGGATGGTTGCTAGTTTCTTTATTACGATTATTGTTTAACAAGATACAGAAACCAAAAATGAACAAGTATTCATAAGACCATCTTTTTGATATTTGCTGAAATTTTTTTATTTTGCGAAGATCTGTTGAATTCTTTTTACCTCAGAAATACAACATTGCTAAACTAAAAGATCCATCAAACGATTAAAAAAAATCCATATTATACAACAATCTCAATTAACCTAAATTGGTAAATTAAATGAATGTAAATGATCTTGTAAATCGCTCAGATCCCTGATACAGGGGTGTTACATGCAGAAAGAGAGATTTCAAAAACCTATACAAAGTTTAATTAGGAAGTTCCAGAGTGATAATTTCAAAATAAAGTTTCAAAAATACAGTTTCAAAAGTACAGTTTCAAAAGTAAAGTTTCAAAAATAAAGTTTCAACAATAAAGTCCTAAAAGTGAAGTTTCAAATGTAAAGTTTCAATGTAAGAGCCTATTGTTTGTATTGCGATTGCGGTATACCAAAAATTGCAGTACTACTACCTCGCAACAGCAAGCATCACCTGCTGTTGAAGCAATCTAGAAAAAGCAATTAGCGACTTTTTGTTCAGATTGCGCAGATCCCCCCCCCCCCTTACAAAGGAAAAACTGCATCAAGATGCCAACGAATATTCCAGTTCCTGTGCCTGTGTCTGTTTGATGACGTTATTCAATCATAACCTGATTGAAACCCTAAACCAAGTATTCTAATAGAATGTCTAAAAGTACACCCCCTGTGCACTACAGCTGACAGTCTGCTGATGGCATATACACCAATGTGCTGATTGTTGAAGACTACACTACAGGGGTTGACATTCGAGTCTTACTGCAAATACGCCTCAGCGCCAACAGGGGTGCTCGTTCAGCAGCAAGCAACTCGTGATTACAATCCAACCACTCATCTACGTAAAACTGGTTCTCACGTCATGTGGACACCGTATTTCTATGTGAAACAGTAATAATTTAAAACAAGATTTTGGGTTATACAGTCAGTATGGGGTAGATCATTACTTTGTACGTATGTTTTACTAAATCTGTACCATAAATTTAAAAAGCCTACAACTAGCGTTGGGTTTGGCATGCAAGTTGCTTTTAGTTGCATTGATGCAAACCACTGCGTTCGATTTCTTCCCGATCCAGCCAGTGCACATTCGCAAAAAAAATGTGCCTTTGTTGTCTGAACAATCAATTAAGCCAACTGAACAAAACAAGAGCGCTCGTATGAGCTCGTATGAGGGAATTTATTTAATGAATCAGTACAGATCTCATACTGTCTTCAGTATCCAGGACAGGCACAGATGCTGCAGTTGAAATTTCCAACTGCGCAGCTACAAAGCCACCTGGAATTTATTATCTAAAGATTTGTGGCTTCTTGTAAGTGATCTACGTAATACGCTCGAAACATTCCGGCCTTTGATCCATGCTGGAAACCTGTACGTAACCGTTTTACAAATACAAAATAATTACTGTCTGTACCTGAAATAGCAAGCCAACTTGTTCATATCACCAGACGTTTAATGCATGCGCATGCACATGCAGTTACGTTTCAAAATAAAACAAAGGTACATTCAACCGTTTCCAAAGATGGTTCCAGCAGAAAAAGAAAGGAAAAGAATAATTCCAAAATCCAACGTTGCAATACAGCAACTTTCAAAAGGTTGCTTGCTATTTGCCAAGTCCCACCTATCCTCAAACAATCAAATCTTAAATTTTTAACATTTTCTTTAAAATTTTTTTGGCGTGGGCCAATCGCAATTGCTGCATTGGTTTTTATTTTTAATGTATACAGGCTATTTGCGCATTTCGCAATTTTTCATCACCTTATATGATGCAGAACAATGCTAATTTTCACACAACATTCGTCTTTGTCACACAACAACCCCTTTCAAGCTAGTTAATATGTCAAAATTAGCAACTGTTGCAACACCATCTGCATACGTCATTGGAATCTGAAAATTAGAAAGATTCCTGCGCGTCCCAAAACGGAAATGACATGGAGATTTTCACATTGTTCGGTGAAGAAATTTCTTCAAGAGAAAACTGTCGTTTTCTCCTTTAAGGGGCTAAAACTTTTGATTGGCTCAGAGACAATACAGCACATTTGTTCGTTTAAAGGGCAAATTTGTCACTATTTTGAAAGGTTCGAATTTTTCGAAACTGGAAATTATATAGTGCTGGAAACAGCATTAAAGACCACGGTCTGGACTAAAAGCGTTTGGCCTTGTAGGCTACTACAAAAGGGAATGGTACCATAAAAAAATCGAAATTGCTTTTCTATAACAACAGAAGATGATGGATGTTGGTGGTGCCAGAAGATTGCTATTATTAGGTCTATGTTCTGTTTGGTTCTGGTTTGTTATATCGGTTCTGACAATGTTAACCTATCAGAAACATTTATATGCATCTTGCTTAGATTGAGATTTTACGTAGATTTAGATTCTGTGTAGATTGAGATTCTGTGTATATGGAGATCCTGTGTAGATGGAGATCCTGTGTAGATTGTGAAAAATGAAATCTGTACTAACAGCAAGATTGTAGTTGCTGTTAACGTGAGAAACGCAAACTTGGATTTGCAAGATTTCATAAGCATTGGTTCCACATACATCAGCTGTCGTGGCTGAGTCTGCAAGACATGCATAGGATGATAAAATATCATAACAAATAGATGATTGAAATTTCGTAGTTGAGTATTAACCAACTCTACATGTAAATTTTACCATCTACAGTATACTAATGTAGCGTCGAATTACGAAAAAAAGATGAATTTAGATTTGAATCTAGATTTGAATCTAGGTTTCAGTTGATGGGTATTACAGCTTTAGTTAAAGGCATGAATAGTTCTGATAGGGGTATAATTTGATTTCGCAAAAGCGTTGATTAACTGACTCTAACAGGTAGCCAAACAGTTAACAAAACAATTAAAAAACTTGAAACTCTAATGATGGAAGTGAGGGTATCATCTAGAGAAAGTATCGTTGGCACAGGCCATCTTGTAAAAGCCAAACAAGCCGATATAATAGAGTGATAGTGATTAGAACAAAAAAAAACTACGGACTAAAAATTTATATATCTCAGGCTGACGGGACACTCCAAAGATAGACAGCTCACGGAACGTACATTAACAACCTGATTTTCTTTCTACCCCAATTTTTCTCATGCTTCAAAGGAGCACACTTACGATCCACCACCCGTACTCCATGCTTCACATAAAATTTCCAATTATCCATATGTTGATCATAAATTAATATGCACCAACAGATAACGGTCATAGAATGCAAAGTTATTACCGGATGGGAAGTTTCATGTTGTATGTGTGTAATCGGGGGGTAACTTTCGATGTTAAAAGAAAGAAAGAAAAAACTAAAAGGAAAAGAAAAAAACAAATGAAGAAATTTCAACTTAAAAATATGATTTTGATTGAAATTTTATAAGTGCGAAAAGAAACAAAATAATCAGCTATTTCATCAAGGGTTGAGGTTAGAAAGGAGGGTTATATAGTAATATATCTATTACAAAAACTTTTTAAATCTAGAAAATCTTCCTGATGATGCAGGTGAAGGAGATGAATCATCTTGTTTTGTATCTGCTGCAATATGTTCAACTGCAGGTTTTGAATTAAGGTTGAGTTTTTCAGCTCTTGATTTAGCATATGCTTGACGCTTAAGATCCTTGGATTTCATGGTTTTTGATTCTTTCATTAAACGCTCAAAAACCATTTGGTCTTCTTCTTCATCTTCATCTCTTTGAGCTTGTGAGAAAAGTAGACCCATTTGTAAAAGTAATTGAGCTCTATTCTTTCTTATATCAGTTGACACAGATTTATCATTAAGTAACTTTTCACAAACTGCATATAAAGTTTGTTGAATTTCAAATTTAGAGGAAGCCCAAGCAACAGAAATAAATTTACCTGTAACAGCTTGTTCATATTGAGCCCTTTGATAAGCATCCATTTCAGGATCTTCTAAAACTTGCATTGCTTCAAGTGTATTCTGTGCTTCACTTGCAGTTGATAACATATCTAACATACCTTTAACTGTATCTTTGGATTGTTTAAAATTAGAAGAAATTTTATGTATACCACCAAATAATTTCTTTGATTTCAAGTAAGATGTTGATTTGAATGTATAAATTTTACCAATTAAATGGCAAATATCTAATCCAAAAGATTCAAGTTTAAGTTCTTCGATATCATGTTTAACTGAAGAAGTAAATTCTTCTATATTATTAACGTTATCCATTTTGGTTTTAAGAGTTTCATACAGTTCGGAAACTTTCTTTTCCTCGGCTTCTCTTTGCTTTTTGATCATTTCAGAATCAATTGTTTTCTTCTTCTCTTTTGAAACATCTTTACCTTCTTCAACAATTTCATCAAAAGATTTTCCTTCATTATGCATTTTCATACTTTCTTCACCATCAAACATCATTTGTAAAAAGTTCAAATCTCCAATGTAAGATTTTGAAGCGTCACCACCGAAAATCATTGAAAAGAATTCTTTTGGATCAACATCTTGAGCAGCACCATTTCCACCTTGATTTAATTCAGCTTTACCAACTTCATCATAAATACACCTTTTTTGTGGATCACTTAAAACTTGATATGCTTCCGCAATTTCCTTAAATTTTAGCTCGGCATTTGGATCATTTGGATTCTTATCTGGATGCCATTTAAGAGCTGCTTTTCTATACCCTTTTTTGATTTCAATATCAGTGGCTTCTGGGGAAATGTTAAGTAAATCGTAATATTCTGTATCCTTCACCATTTTTATTGAGGTTTTGATAGAAAAAAAATAAAAACAACATAAATAATAGAAACAATAAGGCGGAGATATGTTGACAACTAATGAGTTGTATTGCTTAATGTTAACATTTCGCGTCGATGGGCTCAGCTGAAGAAATTTTGAAAAAAAAAATACATAAATTATATATATTATCTTATTATAATAGAATACAATATAATACAATATAATACAATATAATACAATATATATATATATATTACTGCAGTTAAAAATATTAGTTTATTTATGAAAACGGTGATTAAATATTGAGGTATCTGTCTTTTTATTTTTATTTTTATCTTTATTTTCAATTTTATTTTCAATTTCAATTTCATTTCCATTTCCATTTTCAGCAGTCCAGTATGTGGAAACGAAATTACAGTACATATCAAAAATTAAAGGATTTGATTGCTCAAAAACCAATTGAAAAACAAAATTTGGTGAAACAGCAACTTGCGCCCAAGGCGGTGAAACAAGTGAAAGATGGTTTATCTCCTGTTTTGAACAAAATCAACAAAAGATTCTACAAAGGATTGCCACCTCTCAACGTGCAAAAGAGTATTATGGGGAAATTCCACTCACATGGAGTTTCCAGGTTTGAAGGGAGTGCATATGATGGCAAACAGTTGGCTGAAATTGGGATATTGAAGAATGTTCCCAGTGTCATGCTCATTGGAAGATGCAATGTGGGCAAATCCAGCTTGGTCAATGTCCTGCTTAATTCCGACGTTGCCAGAGTGAGAGCGGTTGCAGGATACACCCCATGTTTGAATGTGTATTCGGTTGGTGGTGCTTTTTGCATCATCGATACGCCGGGGTACGGTGTCAAAGGAAAGGCGTGGCAAGGTAAGTTGGTCCAAGATGCTTTGCAGCAAGTACAAGGATTACGAGAGGTTTATGTTGTTTTGGATGCCAGTCTTGCCGATGTCAACAGTCCCAACAAAGAACTCACTGATCATACTGGTCCTGCTGGTTACGACCTTGCTGTCTTCGACCTCCTGGCTCAGCACGGCATCCCCGGCGGCTCAGCAGTGGGTCTGACGGCGGTTCTCAACAAAAGTGACGCGGCGCCGGCGCGGGCTCTCGCCGCTGCGGCTGGTGCGTACCAAGTGGAAACCTCGGCCAAGGTGTTGGCGGTGTCGGCGGCGCGTGCAGAAATGGCATCACTTTTCTGGTCAATCGCCAATATAACACAGAAAATGGATGTTTTGCACGCCAAGGGTAGTGAGCGCGCAGTTGAAAACAGAGAAAAGAGAAAAAGACAAATTGGAGAAAGAAGAAAAGTCAAGAGAGAGAAGAAGGAGAACAGAGAGAAATTGACCAGCAGCTCAAGGCAATAATGAAGTTATCACTTCCGTCATTTAACACCATTTTTAAAAGTGTGCTACCGCTCACTCCAACAAAGGGAACTTTTCTTCCACAGTTAGAAAGAACAAGAATAATTCCATCAGTCAAAACTTTCTACGCTAGAAATCCATTTCATGAAGAAAATATTGCAAAATTACAAGAAATTTTAAATAAGAATGCAACATTACCATTTGACCGTAAATTATCATCTTCTGCATGGTTGAGATTCAAACAATATAGAGAAAAAGCGGGTGGTGAACTTCTTAAAGAAACTGAATATAGACAACTTATTACTATTTTGAAAAGACTTGATTCCATTGATATTGAACTCAGATCAGACGAACTAAATGAAATTTTGTCAGTATATCAAAGAAAATCATCAGCAAGTAGTCAAATTAGAGAGTTAAAAACTTTAGACTCAAATGGTAGAGCAATAACTATAGGTAGAAGAAAATCTTCAAGTGCTAAAATTTATCTTGTTAAAGGTACAGGTGAAGTTTTAATTAACGGTAAGTCTTTAGAAACACTTTTCCCAAAGATCGCTGATAGACAAAAACTTCTTTTGCCACTTCAAATCACAAATTCTGAATCTCAGTACAATATTTTCGGTTTAGCTAGAGGAGGTGGTTCAACTGGTCAAATTGAATCTTTACAACTTGCTTTATCTAGAGCATTGGTTATTCATAACCCACTTTTCAAACAAAGATTAAGTCAACAAGGTTTATTACACAGAGATCCAAGATCTGTCGAAAGAAAGAAACCAGGTAAAGTTAAAGCTAGAAAAATGCCAACCTGGGTTAAACGTTGATTTTCTTGTAAATTTATCTGTTCTGTATATATATAATATATAATATATATTTATTATTTTATTTATTTATGTATTTATGTATTTAAAAATAATGATTTATTTTTGATTACCCAAGTTTTAATTTTATGCATATTTTCCACTTACACACTCAATCCCATATTATTTGCAACACTTTTCCAGTTTCTGATTCCACCAACAAGTAAACTCCTTCTTGTATCGGTATCTTTGACATTTTTACACGCTTTGAATTCACTCTTAACAACTTCTTTGACCTCTTTCCTCAGATTAGAATCGTTTAACTGGCGTACGTCTCTAAGCATGGACCTATATACCTGCAAAATTTGTCCACGTAATAAAAATGACTCAAGAGTTGGTGAATCGGCATCAAGATTCTTTCTACGTAAACGACGTACAGTGGAATTGGTTATTGTACTGTTGAATCTTCGAAGAAGCATATTTTATTATAGATAATGACAAATCTACCACACAAAAAAGTTACATTAGACATATCATATATCCTATATCAAATATATCTCCTATATTTCTTGTTTGACATCGATCGTCGCTGGAAATTTTCACCCCATTGATTTTTTATGATCCAGTAATTTAAGAATTTATCTATTTTGTCCAAAAATTACTCTAGTATTTGTCTGTGAATTTCTTTTTCTCAATACCATTAAACCACTGCTTGTTCAAGATGAAAATTCTGTTGATAATAATTATTAATCTCTGAACATTGCAGATAAGTCTTAAAATCAACTGGAAGAGTTGGCTTTTTGTCCTTTTTTTATTGGGAGGCTCGGCGCAGGCGTGAAATACGCATACTAGTATATATGAGATGATGAAATAGCATGAATAGCTTTTAGAAAAGACAAAACTCTATTGTAAATTAACATATATTTGGATATTTCAAAAACATGATTAAATTGTATCTTGTTTTTTTGTGATCATCTAAACTTAATACACGATTTTCATCATAAACTGTAATTTGTTTAGATTTCCTTTTTTCTTTCTTTTTAAATCTGTGATTCAAAATAAACAAAAAATTGATCCAAGTCTATTTTTGAAATATCTTTATTAATATTTTGTTTTGTGTCGTTTTCTTTATTTGCTTTTAAAAATAACTTCCAACTTTGACTGCCCATGGGTGTACGGCATAGCAAAACTAATGGCTAAAATACAAATTGCCTGATCAAAAGAAAAATTTTGAAATCCCCAAATAATTTAAAACATCAGTTTATTTTTTTTTCAAAAAATTGAAATTAGAAACAAAACATAAAGCAAACTAACCTGGTTTCTAATTTAGTAGAAGGTTTTATAACCTTAGAAGGTTAAAGTAAACCTTGTAATAACAATTGGTTTTACACATGAGTTTTGGACTGCTGAGCCGCAACTGAAAAAAGGCTATTGTTTGTGGCGTCGGTCGACGCTCAAATCCCAAAAAAAATGCCGGATTCTGCGCGTCCAATAAGCAGGTTTCTTTACATGAATAAATGCAAGTAACGAGACAAGTTTTAAATGAGTTAGGGTATTTCTACCTGTTCTACAACAACAATTTACTAACGATGGGTGCAGCATACGTTATTCTTGGTAAGTCCGTTCCACCACACTTTCTTGCATTAGGTACCATTGGTGCCGTTGTTTTAGGCGCAGCACCAAAACCATGGTCCGCAACCCCAAAGAAAGAAGCTAAGATCGAAGCTTCTTCAAAGGAAGAAGAAGAATTCGTTAAGAAATACTTAGAAAAACATTTATAATTTATTGAGCTATATATATATAGATATATATATATATTTATAGAGTTGTTTACAATTATTTAATTAAATAAACTTTCATTAGATAAAGGATCGTGTTTGACGATTTGGTTTCTCTTTCTAACTTTACGATCCATCGCTTGGACTTGTCTTTCCTTAGCTTGTTCTGCAGCTTGGAATTTTAATTGTGCTCTTGCAACATTAGGTGAAACATACTCCTTGTTTTCATAAATCTTAGGGCCACCGAAAGATCCTTCGAGTATAACAATTGGTGTAAGGACAAAACGTGGTCCAATTTCAACTAATGTAAGATCGTCCTTTTCGATATTTTCAACATCTGCTTCCTTTAATTCTTCCTTTTCATTGATTTGGTAGTTTCTAACCCATACTTTACCATCGACAATAGAAAATGTCATAACATGGTCAATAAAAGGTTTACTTTTACGTGCTTGAGGTGGAACACCAAATTGGTGAATAAATAATTCTTTAGCTAATTTCCAATGTGGTTCTGAATCAAAGCTCTTATCGAAACTGAGAATAGGTCTAGATCCTTTTAAACAGTTACCTGTAAAATTCAACTCATCAAGGGTATGTAAGTTCATAACATGGAATTTGATTGTTGGTCCATTAGGTGGTTTAGAAATCCATAAATATAAATCTTCATGTTTACGACATTCAAAATACATGATATTATTACAGTTGTATAATTCTGCAATCTGGTTTAATTCATAAAGAGTTTTCTTTGTATCTAATTTTGGTTCCTTTCTTGCATGTGGTAGTAATGCTTGTAAATCTGAAATCAAATGTCTGTGTCTATATGTAATACCTCTTGATGAGATCAGTAAAACACGCTGTCTGTTTGCACGTTTAACTACTGCACCATTTGTATCTGTCTTCTTTTCCTTGGTTTGACGTAATGCCTTGTAAATTGCTGACATGGTTGTTGGACAAAGCTGTTTCTTAATTAATATACTATTAAAAATTTTTTTTCACCTCTTTTAGTATCAAAAATGAAAATTTTATTTTTGATTTTTTTTTCTATCTTAAAATATTAATCAAGGCGCGGTAACCAACGTGTATTGTTACCATCTCTTTCTGCAGTATGAGTGACAGTGAAATAAGCAGTGGTAGTAGTAATGGTAATGATACAGGTAGTGATGATAGCAGCAGCAGTGATAGTGAAGGACAATTTATGAAAAGAGTTGTATTTAAAAAAGTGGTTAAGAAGAAAGTTGAGACGGTGCAAAGAGCGGAGGTGATTGCAAAAGCGGTTGTGGAGAAAAATCTTGATATAAATGTATCCAAAAGCGATCTAACAAGGGATGAGATAGAATTGTGTAAATATTTAGATGATAAAGAACAAGATGGAGATTACAAATTGTGGAAAAAAAGGGAACTGGATAGATTGCACAGGGATCGGAATTTGCGAATAAGTCGGGAAAATGTTTTGTAAATAACAATTTTATACGTCTACAGCTGGCTCTGTGCCAGTTGGTACATAATTACGCATGGATATTTGAACATCATTATAGTAGTCTTGGGTTGATACATTCCCATCTGTAAGGACGTAAGGAACATAACATTGATTTGAAGATAACTCAGGGAAATATCTTCTATAACTCCACCAGGCAATGAATGATCCAAGCACCGAGCCTATTATAACGTCAATAAAATGATGTCTGTAATCTTGAGTTCTACTTAATGCAACATAGAATGCAAGCAGACAAGGTAAAAATGCAACAACCGATCTCCAAGCACCTTTATGTGCGTTCATACAATTCAATTGACCATTTAACCATAATGAAACATAACCAAATGAACACCATGACAGAGAAGAATGGCCACTTGGTGTAGTTCTAAATCCATCTTCCAATTTAGGTATATCAGTTGTAGTGCAAATATCTTTTGCATAGTATAAAACATTAGGTAATGCATCTTCTGAAGGTATACAACGTGCAAGAAAATCAGGTCTACATCTACCTATCCAATTCTTTAAAACGTCGGTAACAAAAACACATGTACCCATTGAAATAAATACACCAAGTAATGAAATGTAAATGACGTAAAGTTTATATGGTCTTGGGGTGAGTACTGCGGATATCGTTGATATGATAAGAATAGGAACAATAAATATCCAGTTAAACAAAGCTGCTGCAGAAACTCTCTCAACTTCAGCAAATGGGTGACTGATGGTTATATCATTAATTGTGAATTGTCTTTGATAAGGTTTGATGTGTTCAAAATAAAAAGAATCAGCAGCAAAGATCAGAAATACGTATATTGCATCACTTAATTTCCATTTGTAAAACTTTCCATAACCTGGAATCTTGTCTAATCCAAGAGTATTTCTATCGAGTGACCATTTAGGCATTTTAAATGTCATAACTGTAACATATAATCCTTAAACAATACAAATACAAATACAAAAAATCACATGTATAATTGCAATTTAATCACCTCGCCCTTGAATATGATTAAAAACTTGCTTGTTATAAATCAACAAATCAAAGGCAAATAGGTGGCCTCCATTAAGTCGAAGGGTAGATACGAGATCGGTGATGAACTGGTCGAAATTTGCAATTTGAACATGATAGAGAGGGTTGTTTTCTTCTTTTTTTGGCTGGTGTTTCGATAACCGGAGAAACAATTCTGAAACTGTAGGAATATCTTGATATCTGCCATCAATGCCGCATACAAGATCCCTGTAATAGAGGAGTGATGTGTAATGTTTCTCTAGAAATTGAGAATCATCCGGAAGTTGTTTGTACTCCGAAGATAGAATCGGATTTGGTGTTGACTGTAGAGATTTAAAATATTTGTATGCCCAGAGAGCCGTGTTGTCAGGTTTGATGATGGTTTTAGTGCGTATGGCGTATGGGCTGGATTTGGCAAAGCAGAATAATGCCGGTTTCATGATTAAAAATATATGTATGTATTTATCTATGTATGTATGTGTTTGTTTATATAAGTGTATATGAATTGGCTGTCAAAGGCTACCGAAGTAGTGAAAAGAAGAAGAAAAGAAAAAAAATATTAGGAGTATTAAAATATTAAATCAGGAAATTAAATTAAATTAAATTAAATGGTGTTAAACGTAAACCATTAATTTCCAGCCAACCATTGAAGCTCTGGAAAAGAGCAGAAGTATTGTGGCAAACAAACACGTTGATGCAGCAAAAATGATCATGTTGTTATAATTACCAACTGCTTGTTCATTGATGAATTGAGAACCGATAGGCATAGAAACCAAGTTTCCAAATGCAACAATAAAATAACATGTAGCATAACGAGATCCAAATTCTTTTGTTTTAGAAATTTGAGAAATTAAAACGGGTGTTAGTCCATATGCACCACCAAATGCAAAACCGTAAACTACGGCAAAAATGTAGAAACCAGCTAGGTTATAATAAGGTAACCAAATTGCAAAAAGAGAAATAACCATAACAATCATAATGATAGTCATGACATTGAATCTTCCTATTTTATCACTTGCCAAGGATGGAATGATTTTACCTACAATACCTGATGCATTCATCACTGTAACAATAATATATGTAGTAGAATCATCTAAATTTCTAACCTTACCGTATGTTGCAATATATGTGATAACTAAGATGATGGAGAATTCATCAAAAAACATAGAAAACACCAAAAACATGTAATTCTTTTGTTTGAAATTCCTAAAATCAACCATTTTTTTATATGAAGCAATCAATCTTTCCCTTTTTGGAATATGTAAATGTTCTTCATTCAAAATATCACTTCTATCTTTAACCATAACAAGCGAAGCAATACAAAGTATCACACAAAGACTTGCCATAATAACCATTGCCTTTTTGAATCCTAAAGATGGATATAATGATCTTAACATAATTGGAAAGAAAACACCTGAAACTGAACCACATGCACTGAATCCATTTGCCCATCCTCTATTCTTTAAAAACCAATGGCTCACCACTCCGGTCAATGGGTTAAGCATGATACCTGATCCGATACCTGCGCAAATACCAAAGGAAAGAATAAATTGCCACAATTCCTGGCAAAATGCAGTTGCATATAAACCACCACAATTCAATACCATACCAACAGCAAGAATCACCTTAATTCCATAAATATCAAATATTGGTCCTGCAATAGTACCCATCACTAAGTTGGTGAACATATATAGTGAAAAAATCCATGAAATAGATCCTAGCTTTTGATCCGCAAGTTGATGTTGTGAAATCCATAATTGTATTGATGCCATAGTATCCATAACTCCGAAAACTGTCATTAGACCTAAAGCTGATCCCAAAACGACAATCCATGCTTGTAACCCTCCATCAGGAAACTCTTCAATATTTTCATGACCAAAAGCATCATAAGAAACAGAAGAAGAAGATCCGGACTCTCTTAATAATGAATGTTGATCGATTTTTTCAATTTTATATTCACCTTCGATATCATTATCCAGTATATCTTGCTCTATTGATGGCCCAGATATCATTTCTAGATCTTTTTGTGCGTAATTTTCCGCCATCATCAAAATACAAATTGGAAACTTTGTTTTAACAAAAGAATACCAGTTATTATAAGTATAAGATCAAGTTAAAAAAAAAGAAAATCAGTTTTGAGTGTCATTTTTTGAAGACAAAGAAAGCAATTTTTTTTCAATTTTATGATTAGTGACTCGGCGCAACCCAATTCCGTCGGAACAAATTTTATCTATAATTTTTCAATTAAACATTTTTACACAAAAACAGCAAGTTTCCAGCCAACGATTGAAGCTCTAGAAAGGATGATACATATCATGGCTATGGCGGTCATGCATGCTGCAAAAATAATCATATGGTTATAATTTTGTACGGTTTCCTCATTGATAAATTGTGATCCGATAGGCATAGAGACCAAATTACCGAAGGAAACCACAAAATAAGCCGTTGCATAACGAAAACCAAACTCCTTGGTTTTGGAAATCTGAGCAACTAAAACAGGAATCAAAGCATAAACAGATCCAAACACAAAACCATAACATGCTGCAAAAACATAAAGTCCGGCTAGATTATAATATGGTAGCCAAATTGCAAAAAGTGAGATTGTCATCAGTGTCATGACAATTATAATAACGTTAAAACGGCCAATTTTATCACTGAGCAAGTTTGGTAGTGGTTTTCCTATAACGTTAAAAGCATTCATTACTGTAACAATTGTGTATGTTGTAGAATCATCCAAACCTCTCACTTTACCGTATGTTGCAATATATGTGATCACTAAAATGATTGAAAATTCACAGAAAAGCATACCGACCACAAGAAAAAAGTATGGCTTTTCTTTAAAACTTCTGAAATTAATTATGTGCTTGTAAACATCCCACAATTGTTGTCTCTTTGTCAATTCGGTGTTATGGTTCAATATATCACTTCTATCCTTAACAAGCAAAAATGATATAATGGCAAGAAATGCGCATATACTTGCCAATATAACCATCGACTTTTCAAATCCTAGTTTTGGGAACAAACTTCTCAACATAATAGGAAACACCACTCCAGAAATAGACCCCATTTCAGCAACACCATTTGCCAAACCTCTTCTTTTCAAAAACCAGTGACTAACCACACTGATTAAAGGAGTGAACATTATTCCTGAACCGATACTTGTGCAAATTCCGAACGCAAGGATAAATTGCCATAACTCTTTACAAAATGCAGTAGCATATAGTCCTCCAATATTTAAAATAATACCAACAAACAAAATTTCCTTTATTCCATAAATATCAAAAACAGGACCTGCAAAAATCCCAACTGCCAAACTGATAAACATATAAAGTGAAAAAATCCAAGATGTTGAACTTAATTTGACGTCAGCTAGTTGATTTTGCGATATGTACAATTGAATAGAAGCTATCGTATTCATAACACCAAGAACTGTCATCAGTCCGATGGCTGCTCCAATGACGGATTTCCATGCCTGAAATCCTCCATCCGGAAATTGATCTACGTCTTCATGCGCATATGGATCATAGGATACAGATGAAACATTAGATAATTCCTGTTCTACAGCAATGTTTGACTCTTCTTCCTTCTCCATTAAAATATGATTGTGGATAAGTAGTCTACTGGACAAAAAAAACCACTTTAATGTTAAAAATCAAACTTTTGATAGTTGAGACAATTTACACAATCCACAAACTTTGCAACTTGAAAACTTTTGCAACTTTAAAACTTCCGAAATTAATTAAAAAATTAATTTATTCATCTAACTGTAAAATAGAGAAGTCTGAAAAATACATACGGCGCTAAACGTGTAAATCGGATTATTAGAAAAACCGTTGAACAATAGGAAAGTGCAATATAGCGAACAGGATTAAATGGTAAGAGTAGGCTAATAATAAATGGATGTTAATTGGAGAGTACCATCTATCTTATTCTATAACTGATATTTGGTGATTGGTATTTGATTAACTACAACAGATCAATAGTTCTATATGTGGTAATCTTTAAATTGGCAGGCCATCTGAAATCAGAATGTTTGAAAGTCTAAAATGACAGTACAGATATACACTGGTACAAACTCCTGTATATTGTACTTTTGGAATAGAACCCATCAAATGCGTAGCTCCTTGGTGTCGAAATACATTAAAAGGTTGTGTTATACAAATACAGAAATTTACAAAAAAAAAGCTCAATCTTTTCGTTTTTTAAGTTTTAATTGGAACCGTAGAGTCCCATCAAATTAAGATTGAGATTCAATGAATCACTAACATGTTCATTTTCCTGGTCGGTGTCATTCTGGGCATTATCGTGGTTGTGCTCCCGAGAGTGGTCTTGAGCTTGATTTTGTTCATTGCGGTGAATTTGATGTATTTGATGCATTTGGTGCATTTGGTGCATTTGATCTTCATCTTGAACTTGGTCGTGTTGAATAAATGACACGTTTTGAACCTCTTGCATCGATTGCGATTGCATTTGCTCGTGGCTTCTCTCTGCGCTGCGCATTTCTTGGCCCATAGCAACTGCATTAACGGCCAGAGCTAATGTGTCGGTTTTCCGTGGTCTACCTCTTCCCCTCTTTGGTTTAATTTCTCCTGTCTTTGGTGCAGGAGTCTTTCTTGGTCTACCTCTTTTTCTTTTGATGATATTCCCGTCTTCATCATACGAAGGTGGAAGTTTAGGTCTGGATGGTCTTTCCTCCATAGTGTACTTTCTAGGTCTCCCACGGCTTCTTTTGGGTCCCACATAAGTTACCTGCATGTGTTTTCTTGGACGTCCCGGTTTTTTCTTCTGTGCTTCCGCCAAGGAGTTCTGGGTTTCCGAGGTTGTTATAGTATTGTTCGAAAGGTCGATTTCATTGATTATATGCGATTGCAGTTGTATTTTTGATGCTGCTTGTGATTGTGGCTGTTGTGATTTGAACTCCGTTCCTTTATTACCCATGCCGTCTATATCCCTGATTTGTGAATCGATAACTTCTGTGTTTAACGTATTTTGCATTATTTTTATGTTTCTGTTATTAACTCCTGATATTAAAGACATTTATTAATTTTAGCATTTATTGATTTTTGCATTTTTAAATTTTTGTATTTTTTAAATTTTTGCATTTTTTGCACTTTTTTTCTGTTTTTTCTCTTTTTACTCGATTTTTTGCTTTTTTCGGCATTTTCGCTTTTTCGCATTTTCGGCCTTTTTCTTTTTCGGCTTTTCGCTTTTTCGGCTTTTTTCTTTTTCGGCTTTTTCTTGATTCTGCCAATCAAAAAAGACAGTCGCGTCGCGCTCTGCAAAACCCAAAAACCAAAACATGAAATTTCATTAAACATTCTACAGGAGATATAAAAGTAGTACATAAAAAACCAAAAGACCATAAAAACAATAAAAACACTGTAACCAGTAAACCAGTAAACTAGTGAAAACGATATAACCGTTTAAACCCATAAAAACAAACCGAAAAAGAAATAAGAAAGAGCACCAAAGTTAAAAGCAAAAATAAATCTTACAACCTTGGAAGCCTCAAACCTTATAACCTTAAACTATAACCCCCCTATTTTCCCAATATTTGACGATTGCCATACATTCATTAAACCATTGTAATTCCTTTAATTCTATACCTTCGATATTGACTCTATCAAATTCATCAAAAACATTTCTGTATCTCTTGTCCAATCCAACATCTAAATTCATATAAAGATTGAAGTTGTTTATATTGAGAAAATGTTTACAACAAATTTTAAATAACTTGAAGTAAAGATCAATCTTCTCATTGTTCAAATATTTAGAATGAATCGTTGCATCTCTAAATGCAAACCAATCCGCATTTGTTAAATGGTTGGATCCAAGTTGAATATTGGATTGAAGCAGTTTTTGAAATAATGTGAAAATTTCATTAGTTTCTAATTCAACTGATCCTGACGCCTTTAAAACACATCTATGATAAACATTTGTCTTAGGAAAATTATATAAATCTGCAACTTTAACAATCGATTGAAAAACGTTAACATTTTCCCACTTTTTAGATTTGGTTATTAAGCAATTAAAAAATGGCTCATCCATTGATTTGATTTCATTATATTTAGTTAATAATTTTTTCAACTCAATAGCTGCATCATTATTAAATTCATTATATTTTTCAAAAAAAATATCTAAGTATGCATCATTTAATGATGATGAAATTGCAGTGGTTGATTTATTATTTTTTTCAAAATAATCCCAAGTCGAAATCCAAATTTCAGTGACTTTACTAAAATCATTGGTATTTTTCCATGTATTTATCATAAATTTTTTAACATAATTAATTTGAATTGGTGTTAGATATGGCATTTGATTTTCAAATGAATCTTTGAAAAAAATATTGGCAGTATCAAAATCTTGACAATAACCAATAAAAGATAAGTGTGCCATTGTCATATAATTTTTGACGGCAACTGGTGGGTCAATATTTTTAGATTTATAAAATCTTAAAACATCACTTGTGACTTCTTTGAATATCTCTAATGCCTTATCAGTTTTATTTTTTAATAAACAAGCTCTTAACATTGCAACTTGTAATTCACTATGGATTATATCATTTTTGGTCTTGGAATTTTTAATCGTGTTATAAATTGACCATATTTCGGTATAATCAAATTCTTTATTTTCAATGAGCAAGGTAAGAATCGAACCTAAGACTGATTCACTTGTAAATAATTCATAAAGTTTTGGATCTTTTTTACCCTTATTCCAAATAACAGTTGCTTCTTCAACTAATCCCATATCAGTAAAAGCTTTAAATAAATTAGTCAAACCTCTTGATGATACTCTAATATTTTTGAAATAAATACTATCATCTCTATTAATGAGATCGTTACTGATTTTAGTGAGAGAATTTTTCAAATAAACTTTCATTTGTTGTAATGGGGAATTCAAATCCCTATCAATATTTTTCTTTAACTTTGATAATTCAAATCTATGCATTCTCAAACCATTTCTCAATAATGAAATCAATTCATCCATTCTTCTTTGATTTAATTCACCTGTGATGAGTAATTCGTCATATAATGGCATAATTCTCTCTACTGCTTCCCAAAATTGGGTGGTGCCGCCAGGAACATCGCCAGTTTTAGGATCAAAAAAGGAATTATGAGCCAAGCATTCATCGAATGCCATTAATTGTTTATGGTACGGTAAGGAATGTTTCGGAACGCCCTTCGTAATTTTCTGTAAATTAGGTAAAGCTGTTGAGTTTTTAGAAGAGTAATGAAAGTTTCTCTGTTGGGAATGGGATTTGCCATTCCTACGACTAGCTCGAACATTGGAAACAATATTTGAGGTCTGTTCTGGTTGTTGGAAAACGTTACTCAAAGTTAGACATGATTGTAAGGAAATCTTTGACGTTGTTGAAATATGGGGGACATTTCTAATCATTGCAGCTGCTGCTGGTGTAAAAGAAGGTGGAATTGGGATAGGCATATTGAGGAACAGTTGTAGTTATTCTTATATATCTTAGATGTCAGGCTTCGATTATCTCTTAACTGCGATAATCTCTTAACTGCGATAACCCCAATAATATGTAGATCATGTCTTTCAACGTTGAAAGGTGTCAAAACTGAAAAATTGAAAAATTTGTCTCGGGCTCAAAACCGCTATCTCCGCGAGCTGATTTAGTCATGGGACGCATTTACTACAATATGGATTAACACCAGGACCAAGGTTAAATCAAGATGTCTGCGTTAGATAGTTTAAACGATGAAATACCTTGTGTATTGTCAGATTATTTGCCAAAATCTGTGTCGGTAACTTGTGCAGAAACCACGAAGACTGGATGGGTAACACTCACATATGCACAATCTTTGGACGCTAGAATTGCAGCTGGTCCAGGTGAAAGAACCGTCATCTCACATTCTCAAACAAAAACAATGACACATTACATAAGGTCAAAACACGATGCAATTTTAGTTGGAATTAATACCGTTATTGCAGATAATCCGTCTTTAAATTGCAGATATTTGAGTGAAAATGGCAACGTGCATATTATTCGTCCAGTTATTGTTGATCCTAAGTTCAAATTCAGAGAATTGGCGACTAGTTCTAAACTAATCAATAACTTCAGGTTGGGTAATGTGGCCAAACCAGTAATTATCGTCTCAACCGACGTCAATTATGAATCAACTGATGAACTTGAATTGGTTAAAGTTGAGCCTCACAATGGTGTTTTGCCATGGCAATCTATACTTGATTCACTTAACCATATAGGTCTCTATAGTATAATGATTGAAGGAGGTGCATATATCATCAATACATTGCTTAATCAACCAAAACTTGTTGATTCTCTTATAGTTACGATTGGGCCTGTGTATCTGGGTGAAAGCGGAGTAATGGTATCACCTCCGAAATCAACAAATCTCAAGAATGTCCAATGGTGGACTGGTATTCAAGACTCCGTGCTTTGTGCTAATTTGAAGTGAAAATAGAATACAATCTGATTACAAAAAACTTTTGGGATGCACAAGCTGAGCTCAAATAAATCAACTCTTCCTCATTTGGCAATTAAATTTTAAAATCGCATATAAAGATACAAATATAAGAATTCGACATTAGTATTAGCATGTAGTATTAGCCTGTAGTATTTTTAGTTTCTTTTTTTGTGTGTATACAAGTACAATTATATGATAATAGATAGATAAGTAAATAGATTCTTTAATTAAAGACAGATTCTGTAAGATGCATATCTACCGGAAGTTTCAGATCTTCTAATGATTTTAACAACTTGGCCCCTTTTCAATCCTAAGTAACGAGCAACCGGATCTTCACTTTGAATTCTTGGTAATTGAGATTCCTTCAATCTATATCTAGTAAGTAAATCTTTCTTTTCTTCTTTACTTAATCTAATATGTTTTGGAACTAATTCATGATGTGTAATATTGACAATAATATCGGTTTCTTGGAATATTTCAATGACTGCAGGTTCTGCTGCTGCAATAGCCTTGGTTGCACTTGGTGTTAAGTTCTTTTGATAGATAAATAAACCGGTAGAGAAATTCTTATCTGTTATGTGTGCACAAAAATTCTTCATTGTTTGGATACCAACCGATGGTTCATCACAAAATTCAACCCATAATGGACCTAAATCTCCGTACTTTTCAAGTGCTTCTTGACGTGGGTTAGCTTGAAAAGACATCAGTTTACGTTGTGGCATACCCATAGAGTCACAAATCTTCTCTCTAAATTGTTCTAAAGACATATCTAATTCTTCTTGTGAAATAAAATATCCTCTATCAGAAACCATCTCCTTAATGGTTCTGTAAGCTCTCCATAGACGAGATGTAATTCTGTCAACGTCCTCCATTGCTGTGTTATTCCCCGTTGTTTTTAAAAAAAAATGTCTAAAATCTATTTACAACACACAAAAATAGCTGAAAATTTTTTTCGACAAATTCCATGAAGCGAATTTGAATCACATCTAAATTTTATTTATATTTATACAGTTATACATAATATATTCATTACAGATAGAGAGAGACCAACTCTCATACATAAACTTCATTGCTTGATACGGTATCTAAGGTCAATATCCCCTCCTTGTCTCCACGTTTGTGCCTTGATCGTTGCCACTGTATCCTTCTCTGCTAAAACTAAATTTTTACAAAGTAATTCTATTTCAAACTTCTTTTCTTTTTCAGATAATTTACTCTTGACAAATTCTAGAATCCTACTGACCCTCAACGTACCAGTGGCATTCAACCTTAAAGGATTTCCATTTTCCTCTATTGGAGTTAATTTGGATCCATCAAATGGAATGACGGTAAATCCGATTTTTACCAACATGGATGAAGGAATTGGATACATGTTTAAAAGTAACCCTTTGCTTAACCAAATGGGTAGATACGATAAAATCTTAAACTTATCTATAGTGTCCTCTTTGATTAGCTCAGATAAATAGACCGTAAATGAAGGTCTTGGTTCATGTGCTGTCTCTTCATTTATCACAATTAATGTGGATGTTGAATTGTCGTCCAAATTAAGTATTGGAGTTTCTCTATTTTCTTTTTCCTGTTCTTCATATCCATCTTTGTTTCTAAGAACTTGGTAAACATCTTCATTAAGTTCAATAAAATGGAGTAATTCTGCACTATTATTAAAACTATTGATCTTGTCCATATAAATATCTAATTTATCGGGACTGTTAGTCCTTGATGACTGTGGAGTAATTGGAGCTGGAGAATCCTTTTTGTTGTTTTTTAGTCTACCAAATAATCCACGTTTAGCCTTTTCCGGTGTCGATGCTGCTGCTGATGATGATGATGACGTATTACTTGGTGTATTTGGAGTACCTGAATATGTTCTTGTTTGTGGTGTAGGCTGTGGCATTAAAACATTTGGAGTGGTTGAATTGACAATGTTAATTGAAGTGATTTTGCCCATAGGCATTGAATACTCTGGTTTGGGTTGTTTGATCTCTGTCGTAGCCACATGATTGTTTAATAAAAATGATTTAGTGATAGCGTCAAAGAAGGATTTAGCTATGCATTTTCCTAAATTTATTCTTACTACTGCTGCTTCATTTTTAATATCTGCATAGTCTGCAAAAAAATCATCTGCATAAACTTCACATGAGGTGAAATTATTTTCTTGAATCGTAATAAATAATTGGCCTGATTTAACCTGAACAGAACACCATGTTGGTAATACTTCGGATGTTTGGAATTTTTCGCATATACTTTCAAATCTATCCACTAAATTCAAATTATCTTTAGATGCTGACACTACTTCTTTAGTTGAGGAAGGTTTCAAATTATCTACCGTACTTTTAATACTATTGACCGAATATTCTGGTTCCACACGCTGAATCAATTTCCCAATTAAAATATCGTAAATATAAATACATCCACTTTGATCCATTGTCACAACATGTCTTCTATTATTAAGTATCTTACATCTAATTAAGCCATTTTTACCTGAAATGGTATTAATTGGTTTCAGATTAAATGGTAATAATAAAACTTCATCTTCGTCAATATATTCGTTATTTATTTGCAACTTTCTAGAAATATTAATGATATCCTTGGTATTCTCTTCATCATTTTCACGAGGTTCTGATAAATTGTGATTATCATCATCATCAGCTTGTTCAAAAAATTCATCGGTAAATATAAATTGCGTATTTAAATCACCATTCAATCCAATAAAACAAGTACCATATTGAAACTGGTCATTTATTTCACTGGATGCTTTGTCTTCTTGAACCTGTGTGAAGTCTTCTTGTAACAAAAAAGAGTCCGAATTTGCTGCTTTGATGTTAAATGTATTGCTTGGAGTCATTTTCAACAATTTATTTAAACCATTTAGATTTGAAAATATTGCATTATCAATATAATCTAAATCTTCGCCACTTAATTGACTTACTAAATCATCAGTATCATTAACTATACTATCGGGAGATTTTGAGTATTCTAAATTGTTATCATGATGGGGTGCTGGTTCAACAATGTTTGATAGTTTTTTATTAAAAACTACACTTTGATGTAATAAAAATTTACCCGTTTGGGGAATTGACCAACTGCTTATAAAATTTGTATTCGGACTATGAAAATTTGATGAAGTTGCAGTCCAAACAGTACCTAAATCATCAGTTTCAACAATATCATTAATACCACAAAGATGATCTTCTGGGCATAATAAGTCGTCAGATTCTGGAATTGTATTGAGACAATTTACGTCCGCAACCACTGTACTTATACCTGAAGACTCATTGACTTTATAACTTAAATAACCATTTGATATATCAAAAGATGAATTAAGGTTTGATGATCTCAAATCTGTTTTTAATAATAAACCAGATTTATCTGCAGAGTAAAACACTGAAAAACTATCATTACTAGGATTTGAATATAATGACCAAACGGGTGCACTATGCATATCAAAATTCCTTAAAATTCTTGTTGACCTCAAATCCCATAATTTAATCGAAGTGTCGGAAGAACCAGATAGGAATGAATTCTCTTTTAAAATTAGAGACCTGACGTTATCTGTATGCCCTAAAAAGGTTTTAATTGGAGAAGTCAAATCTCTACGATCAAATAGTGTAATTTTATTTGATGGCCCTGAGCATATAATGATATTATTCTTAACATCTAAAGAATAAATTGAATTATTAAATTCCTCAAATTTATAGGATGAAATAGTTGAGCGTTTTTGTATATCCCAAATCTTAATAGCTTTGTCTAGACCAGCAGATACGAGTTGATTTTTGTGTGTTTCTGAGTATCTAATCTTTTTAACATAATCATCATGATAACCTAAAGTTGATTTTGAATTTGTATTATAATTCCATAATTTGATAGATAAATCATTTGAGCATGAAACAACTGTTTCTTTATCATCTAATAATTGTAAATCATTAATCCACCCAAAATGATGTAGAAAAGAGTTCTTATGAAAGTGAGGTTTAGAATTAGATTTTGAAATTTGGGAAGAATAAAAATTGTCTCTAATTGAAGATTCCAAGTTTTCAAATTCTGACTCATTATCAACATTTTCAGAGATATAATTTCTTAATTCTTCGTCTGTTTTAAAGTTTTCGTATTCATTGGGATAATCATCAAGAATCTCTCGTTGCTTTTGAAAATTCCAAATTGAAATTTGTCCATCTCTACCACCTGATACTAAACAATTATCAAATTTATTATACAATAATGAATTCACCCCAATGGAATGATGACCTTTCAGTTCATTTTCATTATTTGTATTCAAAATATACGTCAAGGATTTTTTGGTTTTGGATTGAACATTACTTCTTGTTGAATTTCCATTTAGAGATTGTTTTGATGTTGGTAATGATGATGATGGCGGGGTATTTGACGAAAATGTGGATTTAAATAAAGATGACATAATTGTTGTTTAGACACCAAATAAATTCCTATATATACTTGGTAAAAGTACCTTTTGGCAAATTATGGAGATACGGCAGTATTTAACTTTATGCTTTGAAATTAACTACTAACCCACAAACAAAAGTCTCAAATTTTTAATTTTTCAAAAAAGAGGTTTACTAAATAAAAATGTAGAAATTGTTATATCAATTTGATGGTAAGTGAAACTGCAGCCTGTGTAAACTTTCAAGCAGCAGACAACAGGTGTTGAAATACTGTTACAACAGCCAAGTATTTTTTGGAGTGTGGAAACGGCTCAATTTCCGCCCGATTCCTGTCGCGTTCTCTATAAAGAAGATTGTAGTGCCAGATTGAAAGTGGAAGCAAAACACATGGTCTATAGTGGGGGACAGCAACTAGAAGTATAATCAAATTGTTGAAAAAGAGGATGGTGAGTACCATACCAAAGAAGTTGGATAGTTTTATATCAAAAAAGAGATTCATTCAAAGCTTTTCTGTAAAAACTTTAATTAAATTGTTTAAAATACTACAATTTAATATTCATCTTGCGCTAATTTCCTAATTGTAAAAACAAGATTAAAATAATTTGTAGTGGATGATTTGCAGGCTTTTTAAATACAATACATCTTTAAATTGGTTAATTTTAATTGTAAGCAATTATCTATCAATAAATAAGCGGTGAATTATCAAGTATTAATTGCCAAGTAAAGAAATATGGAAATAATGTTGCTAATTGATATGATGATGCTTAACCCTAACTATTCTTATTAATATGCTGTTCAACCCTAATTCTTATTATGTGTGGAATATCCGAAATTGAAGTTTCAAATTTATTTAGAGTTGAATTTTATGTATAGACATACTGTCTTGATTGATAATATAACCAATACGGTATATGAGTGCACTAATTATTAAAAAAACCAAACAATTAGAAACAATTAGAATTCTTTTTTAACATTGGGTTTTATTATAAAATCTACCTACAAAAATTTTTACGAAAAAAGCTAAACAAGGCAACAGGCAAAATCATGAAATGTTTCAATATTTTCTTATTTTTATGAATTTGATGAATGAGTTAGACCTGCTTTTACAAAAATTTGTAAAAGGCAATTTGTCCGAGTGGTTAAGGAGAAAGATTAGAAATCTTTTGGGCTTTGCCCGCGCAGGTTCGAATCCTGCAGTTGTCGTTTAAACCTTATTTTTTTGTTTTTAATTGCTTTTGTGATTTTATGAGTTCGCTCACTAATCTACATTAGTTACCTTTTATTTGACAGCTTTAGATTTTATTTCTTTAGAATCTGTATTTCCTTTATTTTTGTGAGCAAGTTATACTACACCAATCAATATCTTTGACAGGATTTTTCAATATTAGATTATATCATTAAAACGAGAACATTTTCAATATCATCATTATAGGTATTATCACAACAATCATGTCAATAATCCCTTCAAGACATAATTCTCCCGATAGTAATCTTACTGATAACGAATCTAATTCATCGTATTGTCTTCTATCAAATAACGACTTGCATTTCTTGCCATATTCCAAGTATCCCATACAGAATGAAAGTTTAACAATAGATAAAAACTTTTCAATTTATAGTTCTTTCCTTAATAATAAGACGGTGTCATCATTCGATTCACGTAACAGTTCCTCATGCAATTTAACTTTGAATAATACAATCAATGAACCGTCAACACCTAAGACAAAAGATAATCCAATTATGAAAATATTGGCAAATTATAAATCGCATGCAATTTATTTACCGGATCATGTTATTCCATTAGAGGAAGATAATAATCAAAATGGTAAAATCAAATCGTTGCTTCTGGATATTTTTTTGCATTGGACTAATTATGATAATATCAACATTAAAAAATTAACAGGAGGTATCACAAATATGCTGCTTGAATGCACCTATAAGAATTTAGTATCAAATGAGACAGAAAAAGTTCTAGTGAGAACGTATGGTAATGGAACAGATTTAATCATCGATAGAGACCGAGAATTTGTTTCTCACTTAGTTCTCAATTCTTTATCTTTAGCACCTTCAATTCACGCTAGATTTGGTAATGGACTGGTTTATGGTTTCATTGAAGGCCGATCATTAAAATTTGAAGAATTGTCTCATAATTTAATCTATCCATTAATATCTTCAAAATTGGCGTGCATACACAAGTTGGCAAATATTAATACAATAGAAGATTCTTTAAATAAACTGAAACAAAAATTCAACTCACAATCAAGTTCTGAACATAATATTTGGTCAATTTTGTTGGATTGGACTGATAAAATACCAAATTCTCAACCAATGCTGGATTTGTGTGCTGAAAACCAAGATATTTGTGCTGACCCTTCAGAAAATTTAACTCTTAACTCTATTTTAAAGAATGAAATCCATTGGTTGAAAAATGAAATAAGTAAATCTTCAATTTCAGTAATTTCTCACAATGATTTATTATCAGGTAATATAATAATACCATCATCTGTTCTTATCGACGAAAAGGAATCAATGGAACATTTTGAGTATAATCCATTATCCTTTATAGATTATGAATATATGATGCCTGCACCACGGGCTTTTGATATAGCCAATCACTTTATGGAATGGCAAGGTTTTGATTGTGATAAATCCAGAATTCCAAAATTCACTTTCAATAAAATAACCAAAAATTATGAAAATGACACCATTTTCAAATGGTGTCAATACTACTTATCCTCTTTTCATTCTTCGAATCCAGATTTTAATCCATATTTTAGAGAAAATGAAGAATTAATAGATAGAATTGATGCAAAAATGACTCAGCATCTGGTCAATGAGATAGCTTTTCATTATGGTATGCCTGGTTTATATTGGGGTGTTTGGGCAGCTATTCAAAGTGAAATCTCTTTTATTGATTTTAATTATTCTACGTATTCTTGCGAACGTCTTGTTGAATACTGGAATTGGAAACGTACTTTTCTAACTAATAAGCAATAAAAATTAAATGTATAAATTTGTTTAAATTAAATACAATTAAATATATTCAACCATCTATAAATATCTATTTATTAATCCCATCAATTACATATTTCAAAATTTTGGTTCTTTGAATAGCTTTACTATCTGGACCTAATCTCTTAATTTCAAATTGGCTTACTCCAATCTCTGAATCTTCATTCTGTGTTTTTTTAATACCACTGATTCCAAAATCTAAATTTGCAGCTATTTTGTCATCACCTTCATGTAAATCATAATCCCAACCACGTTCTTTAATCATATCCATAAATCCTTCAAATTGCTCTTCACTTTCTAACAATTTCTTAGAACCAAATATAATCAATTTACACTTTGCTCTAGTTATTGCAACATTTACACGTCTCCACTCCTTTAGTAAATCACCAATCGCTTCTGTTCTAACCAATGAAATTATAATAACATCTTTATCTCGACCTTGAAATCTATCTGCCGTCAAAATTTCAATATCTGAATAATTCTTCAATGACATGTAAAAATGTCTTAACTGTGCATTATAGAAAGACATAACTCCTATATCTTCACCTCTAATACCCCCCAGTAGTAAAATTTTAATACAAGCAGTAATAATTTCTGCCTCACCTGGATTGTCAATCTTATCACCAACATTTACTTCGTGAATACTTTTAACTTCATCACCGTTGACAAAAACAACTCTCTTTTCAGGGTCTAATATCTTTTCAATGCACGTTCCGTTAATAGGTAGTGATTCAAAATTTTGAATTTTCAACTTTTGTTTTGAAACTTCTTCAGAACTACATTTAAGCCTACCATCATAAATCAGTTCATTTGATAACGACATAATATCTGAGCACATTCTATATTGATGTGTTAATTCAATAACACTATGAGGATGTGCATCACTTAATATTTTAAATAATGACTGATCTAATCCTCCACTTTTAGCTTCTGGATGTCTAACAAGCGGTGGTAATTGATAATGATCACCAACAAGAATAAACTTATCACAGAAAGAAATAGGTCCTAAAACAATTGGTAAAGAAACTTGTGATGCTTCATCAATAATACAATAATCAAAGGTTTTTCCCATTCCAAAAACAACTTCATTTATACCTAAACATGTTGTTGCAATGACTTGGGAGTCTTCAATTAAATGTTTAAAATCTTCTTTAGTTTCAATAGCTAATTTAAAGTTATCACTACTAAAAGAATATGGCTGAACTATTGGACTAATTTTGGATTGCATACCAAGACGCAATAACGGTAATTTAACATTTTGCTTATTAGCATTCCGTATAATTTTTTCACATATATTATCAACTGCCGAATGTGTATGTGATGAGATTAAAACTGATTTCCCATTCTTAACAAGACAATCGATCAAATTACTAATGACCGTTGTTTTACCTGTACCGGGCATTCCTAAAATCAAACAATAATCATCCATTTTAGATACAATCTCAATAGCTTTTAATTGGTCAACATTAAGATTGGATTTAATATGATCATACTCAAATTTAGACAATTTACTGAATGTGGGTTTTCTCAATTCAACAATAAGCTCACGACGTTTCCAATCACCTTCAGGCAAAAACAAATTTAGTAAGTTAAACCTTGCTGTCGCCATACCGTGTGTAATTTGATCTTTATCAATCCTAAATACTTTCTCCTTGACAGATTCACACACAGTTTCTGAAATTTTAGGACAATCTTTTGTTTTTAAAGACGATCTGAAAGTTTGATTATATTCTGAATTGAAGTCAGGCATTTTAAGACCAGAACTAGACCACTCTTTATTAGTTACAATAACAATAGCATCCGAAGTGATTAGTCTTATAATACCTTGTGCCACGCCAAACGTTGAATTTTCTTCACTTAAGATAATTCTATCTGATTTAGCAAGATGACTATAATTTAGGGGTGAATATATTGAAGCATCTCTCTCAAATATGTAAAGGTATTGATTTTTAGATTGTACATATTGAAAACCAGTGAGTTTTAAATTGCCCACACATTCACCACCATTTGATTCTCTTTCAGCCGCAGATTTACGCCAGATATCAGTTTTGTTAATCACTGCTAATCCTTCTTCCTTGGTAATTAATTTATCCCAGTGCTCATAATATTGTTTATATTCTTCCTTTACTAAATGCTTTGTATATGCATCATACATATCAAGAGCAATACCACTATCTTCAGCCGTTCCATTTTCAGTTAATTTATTAAGAACCATACATGGTTCTTTCATGAAACATCTTTCACAGGTTGATCCTAGTTTCAATAAAGGAGGTAATTCAGTCACTGCATATACTAGATATTTGGAAAGTTCATTTCGGATATTCACCAAAGAGCTAATATCTCTGGATTTTACACATTCAAGTATGCAGTTTTTAGTTTTTGTAAAAACTAAACTAACATAAAACGACTCAACATCATACTGTTGCTTGACCAACAAAGTATACAGTGAAACTTGTGCATGATTAGCTATATTTTCCCTTCCTGTTTTAATTTCCAGAGGAACAACGTATTTACCAGATTCAATTTCGGCTTCAATAACCACATCAATGATACCTCTAATTCCAAAAACTGGGGACATAATATTTTCCTCAATATCTAAAATTTTAGTTGCTTTATATTCACTTCTGCGATTAAACTTAGTATTATGTGGCTTCCCGCTTATTGCAACATATTCATCAATCCAGTCTCTAATATATAAAAAATGCTCTTTTATCATGTCCTCAACTTCTTGTTTAGTTTTATCAATAGCAAATATTTCTAAAATATATAATTCAATTTGTTCATCAATTATATCTTGAGCAAAATCATCATCAGTACGCTTTTTAAGTAGGCATTGCTGAAATAGTTCATGTGTTATGCTTCCGACAATAAGTGGGATCGATGATTGTCCAGGAGCTGAAAACTTTTGTCCAATTATACCTCGTCTTCTACATTCAACAGCACCCGCAACTTTAGTGGCTGATAAAAGAGTGTCCGGATTCCAAATGAGCATGTTATGATCTTTGTCAACCAGTCGAAAATTACTATCAGGTTTGGATTTTATAATATGGATAATGTCGTTAATTTTGAAATCTAAGGATGCCCAATGGTCTCTAACAAACACTTTCATTATAGCATCTTCAGCAGTTTGACATTCTAAAATAAATTGCTTTTTACCATTGGTTATGCCTTCTTTGATGCCTTTAATTTGTAATCTTTTCATCGAACTATGATTTAAAGCAGATTTAGCAAGATTCTCATTTTCATCGTATAATTGAAATGGTTTTGTATTTGAATCCTCACGTTCTAACCCACACAATCCATTTGATATATTAACCATACCTTTATACTTGGATTTTCTCAATATTTCTAGTTTTTTGGGGTTTAAATTAATGTTTTCAATCTCTTCAGTTACTAACTTCGTCTCATTGTCTAGAATAGTCACTTCAGTTTGATCAGTATTTGGACGGTTAGTTCCAGTCCTTTCTTGCTGAGATATTTGATCAACAGCTTTTTCAAAAAGATCATCGTCATCACTAAATGTGTCATCAAATTCTTTATCAGAATCCTCTTTTTCTTTGAGTTTTTCTGTATGTATTATTGTAGTTTGTTTCATCATTGGATTACACTGTGTAAAATTAACAATTTGTTGATCAATTTCCGGATCATCAAGATCTATATCATCACTAAATTCGTCGGATAAAAAGTCATCTTGTAAGGAAAGGCTCCCATTTAATTCAACTTCTTTATTTTTTGCAGAATTCTCTTGGATAATGTTTACATCATTTTGTTGTTGTTCGACAAAAACTTTATCATTTTCGTTGAGATTGAAGTTTAAATTCTTTACAGAATTCATGTTATCTTGAGATTTATTTGAATTTAGGCTCTTACCAATTTCAGTCAACATTGCAGCAAAATCAATATGATTTTCCTTTGTAATATTGTTTTGAACATCAGTTTTATCTATTTGATTAATCAAACTTTCCCTTGTATAATTCGTCTTGGCAAAATTTTTCTTTATTTCAAACTTTTCAATATTTTTGTTTTCTAAATTACTAGGATCTGACCTTGTTCGTGCCAAATCTGGTTTATGATTGAAATTTTGCGATTCGGGTTTAAATTCATCTAAAAGTACCTTTAATTGCGGATCCAATACGGCAACAGTGTGAGGATCATAATCTTCTAATTTATGAACATTTTTTAATGGCGAAGATGGTAGTTTTGTTTCAACACTAAGTATTTTTTCAGCGGTGACATTATTAGATCCCGGGGTATTAATCCAGAAAATTCCATCATCTGAACTAGGTCGTGTTTTCACCATGGTTGGAGTCGCATTCAAGTCTTTTGATGTACTCCCGACTCTTTTATCTATATTAAATTCTTGACTTGACCTCAAAACTTTGAAAGAAATATCAGCCTCTGAATCATCTAATTCTATGAAACCTGTGAGGTTGTTAGACATTCTAGACCTTTTCTTTTCTTCTTTAATTTTATTCAACTCAGCAAGAGAAATAGCTTTTCGTTCATTACTGTTTGAAACACTATTCATATTATCAATAATTCCACTCTTTCTCACAGTTCTTTTAGGTTTTATTTTCGATTTTGTACTTGAATTTAATTTTATATCACTGTCTGAAAAATCTCCATTATTGTTGTTTTGCAACACAGAACAACTATTTATCTTGGCTCTTTTAGAAGGCCTTTCATCTCCAATATCCATCCTACAACAAAAAACCTCTTCTCTAATCTTGAAACCCCCAGCAGTCTTAAAAAAAGTCTTCAGACAAGCATTATCCCTCTAGATAATGAGCCATCTCTAAATTCATGTCATTTTTGTCTCTGTAAACGCGTTTGGAAATATCGCGCCGATCGGCTCAGTGACCTACAAAATCAAGTGACTGCTTTATCACAGCAAATAGGGCTTGATGTTTATACGTATCAGGCTTTTATAAAGGCAAAACAGACTCCAAAAGACTCAATCAAGCCTAAGAGTGAAGAAAATGTCTGTACCATATACTGCTATTGTTCATTTTCAATATGATCCGGATCCAGAAAACGCAGGTGATGATTTATCGTTGCAGGTTGGTGAGATGATTACAGTTACCGAGATTGTTGATGATGATTGGCTTCTTGGCTCTAAACAATTAAATGACGGGACTACAATTAGTGGTTACTTTCCAAAATCATTTGTTGAAAAGTATGTTGAAAAAGCCAGTGAAATTCCAGTAGATTCTGTTACTGAACAAGCATTAGAACAAGATGAAGTTGAGCCAATTGGAAAGACCTTGCAAGTCAAAGAGCAGGACAAAGACGCACCTACTACATCAATTCCAAAATTGAATACAAATATTTCGGAGATTGAAGCCAATATTGTGCATGAACCTGAGAATTTTAAAAATAAGTTACAAACTTTTAATGTTTCGTCAACCCCAGTTACTCCAATTGAAAAACCAATGAAAGAAAGTTTTGTTAAAAAGTCTTTTGGCGGCATAGACCACCGTTCCTCGTATATTCCTCCAGCACTAGGAACTTCAAATACACCAAAAAGAGAAGAAAAGAAGCCAGATGTTGTGCCAGGTGATATTATTAAGGCAGACTCTTCTATAGAGGAAGTTGAATCACCTAGACTAACTTTAAAAGAACGTATGATGATGTTACAGAAGAAGCAACAAGAAGAGCAAGAAGCATTAGCAGCTGCTATGAAGCGAAAAGAAGAAAGGAAAAAGGCTAAGCAAGAACAGCACCATCATGATACACATATTTCTGAATCAGCTGGAATTGAACAAACTAATAGCACACAATTAGAAAAAATAGATGATTCTGGTTCCAAGGATGTTGAAAATATATTGTCAGCACCACCAGCTATTCCACTTGTTTCTCCTTTTTCAAAAGAAGATGAATCTGATTCTAAATCTCATGAAGCATTAGAAGAATCAGAAGAAGACTCGGGGAAAGAAAAGGAGCATGGCACAAATAACCAACAGGTTATAACAGAAGAAGTTTCTGTTGGTGAAGAAATAAATCAAGAAGTAGTTAGAGAGGAAGGAAATGATGAAAAAGGAGAAGATGGTGAAGAAGACGAAGAAGAGGAAGAAGAGGAAGAAGAAGAGGAAGAAGAAGAGGAAGAAGAAGATGAAGAAGAATTAAGAAAGAGAAAACTTGCTGAGAGAATGGCCAAATTATCCGGTGGTATGGGTATGATGGGTATGATGGGTTTGGTACCTCCATCATTTCCTTCTAAACCTGCTAAAAAGTCAACAACAAAGACAAAGCAAAAAGAGGACACTAGCAATGATGCTTTAAGACCTGTTCCAATATTACCGATGATGGGTGGTGCTCCGCCAATTATGGGGATGCCACTTCCAGATTTATCGTCTTCAATTGAAATAAAAAGGAATGAGACAGATGATTCGGAAAAAGATGAAATCGTCGAAGAAGACAATGAAATACAGAGTATACCAGAAACTTCTAATATATCAATACCTGTACTTCTAGAGTCTTCTCCGGCTGAATTAGAACACGAAAAAGAACACATTGAAAAAGATAAACCCCAATCTAACCTAGCATCTCCAACATCAGCAACTCAACATTCTGAAGTAATCCAAGAAGCTGTACCTATTGCAACTATTCCTATACCAGTTCCAACTCCAGAAGTTCCAAAGCATGTTCCAACATTGACTACACCAGTGACACCACTACATGTTAACACTGAGACTGAAAAGCATATAGAACCTTTGGATAGACCTGCAGTTATATCAAATGTGCAACCACAAACCATGAATTCAAGCGGAGTTCCACCATTGCCACCATCGATTCCGACACAAACTGCTCCATTGCCATCAGTTACATTAACTGCTCCTCCACCAATACCGGGAGACGTTCCAAGCATTCCAGCTCCTACTGCATTCAGCACGCTGTCAAGCATTCCGCCCGTACCAACACATATCCCTTCTGCTGCGCCGCCTATTCCGGGAGAAGCCCCACCAATTCCTACATCAACTGCAACCGTATCCGACACTATATCATGCAGTTCCTCTATTTCAAGTAGACCTCCAACACACAATGCACCACCACCCCCAACACCAACAGGTCCTTTTCCTGCAATTCCCGAATTTTCGGCTCCACAAATAATTAATAGAGAACTCACGAGAAACTCCATGGACAGCATAGGCTCTACAATTATTACCACATCACCAGAGACCCAAACAGTTGATGGATTATGGTGGACAACAGAATCATTGCCACCACCACTTTCAAAACTGGCAACATATTTTGAAGTAGAAACCACTGAAATTAAGAAAAGAAATGGTAAGACTACCAAATATTTAATATATTATATTTTGGACGTACATCTTACCTCTATTACTCTTGAATTAGCTTATGATCCTTCTGAACCAGAAAGAATAATGTTTTTCCACGAGTCAAAAGAGAAAAATAAAGCTGGACAAAATGTACTTGTTGAAGAGTACACAAAATATGGCCCATTAGCATATAATACTGCGGTTAAATTACTTAGTACACCAAGTGAAGGTGATTTTATTGGTACTATCTTTAACAGTCTACCAGAATCTGTTCTTCGTCCTATTGCAAACAAGACGTTTGGTGCTGTAGTTTACAGAAACAACAACGGAGATTTCAAATTTTATGATGATATAAGACCAGGAGACATTGTTGTCTTTATCAACGCATCGTTCCAATCACATTTAGGAATTCATGAGATAGGCACAACCAAACCTCATATCGCTTTAGTCACCAGTTTTGACACTGAAAAAAACAAAATTAAAGTAATTGAACAACAAAACGGTTTTGTTCAGCAAGCTAAATATAAGCTTAATAAGATGAATGCAGGAAAACTTAGAGTTTTCCGTATTGTTGGCCGTTCTTTTGTCGGATGGTGATTACTATTTTTTTATGTGTGTTTTTATATTTCATTTTTATAATCATATTACTATTACTGTTTTTACACATTTTTTTTTGCAGAGCCTCCACATTCTCATCAACATGTTTTTTCACTTGAAAATATCTTTTGGAATTCGGTGTCTTCAATATGCCAACATTACAATTAGCTTCACTTACCGACTATTGCATCAAGCGTTCTCTCTAATGCTACGAATATCTTTACTCCCAGTTTTTAAATCAACCTTGAACAGTCGGATCAGATCATATTCTGCAGCAACAAAGGCGACTAAACTTAGATTCTTCACAAAGCCAGAATGTATGTTGTGCCATGAGGCTAAAGTTGTTCTTGAAAATGCCCTTGCGGAAATTGAATCTGTGAAGCCTAAAATGAGAGGAACTATTGACGACGTGGAATACGTGAACATTTTAGATCCAAATAATCAAGAGTGGTTTGATTGTTATAGGTATGATATACCAGTGCTACATGTTGAGAGAGATCAGTACAAAAAAGTTGTGTTCATGCATAAATTTGACCACGAGGAATTAGTAGAAGAATTAGGTCAAGAGTTATAATCCGACTAGATATAATTTAAGTATGTTTATAAAATAAAATATGTTTAGCAAATGTGTGTTACAAGAATTCACCAGCAAGGTTTACAAATTATTGCCATTCTATCCAGCGCTTCAAACTCGTTGAATATTACAAGTTCATCGAATATGTTTACTTTTGCATTTTGTTGGTCAGGTTTTTGCAATTTTTGTGATTTAATTGAGTCTTGGGAGGAATCAAGCAATTCACGCTTGGATTGATTAGCAGTTTGTTGGAAATTAGATATTAAGTTTTTTATTTTGGGCGTAACATTAACATGACGGAGGTTTTTAACTTTAGCATCACTTTTTTTGTTTTTTTTAACGTTTGGTTTCAATACCTTTTTACTGGTGGCTGTTCGTGATGTTAGTTCTTCCTTGATAATTGTGCTTGTTCTTGATTCTGGAAAAAGAAGATCTTTTAATTTTGACGCTTCATAAGATTCACGAAGCTTTAATTCCAACTCTGTGATGTTGTTTTCCTTTTCAAGTATAACATTGTAAAGAGATTCAATAACTTTTTGGGCTTCATTAACATTTGTTTGATACGCTTCATCATTTTCATTTATTTTGGCAATTTTATGTCTACATTTTTTAGCATTACGACTATCAATAACATTTTTATAATAATTGTCTTGGCATTGACTATTAGGCTTTTTAATATTTGTATTCGGTGATTTTAGTTCATCGGCGGGTTTGCTATAGTTTGAGTTAAAATTTAAAAGCTTTTCATTACAATCTTTTAATTCATCTTGGAGATCATAACTCTTTTTTCTATTCTCATTAAACAATTCAATATTTTGTGACTCAAACGCTTTATTCACTTGCTTAAGTCTACGTATCTCAAATTCATATTTTTCAATTTCGTTGAAATGACTTTTTTGAAGACTCTCTATTGAAACAATCAATTCTTGTTGTTTTTTATTTAAGTTTTGAATAGTTTCATCTTGCCGAAAAATCAAATCCTTGTTTTCTGATTTCATTGCCGTGAGCTTCTCTGTTAAAATTTCAATCTGCTCAATTTTTGATGCAAGTTTTTGTGAAATAACTGCTGTCTTTATCTCAATATTAGTCTTTGATTTGTATATATTAATATATTTCACTTGCAATTTTTGGATTGTTTTTTCAATAGCCAACTGAGACTGCAGCAATTTTTTAAACTCATTGAATTCTTTTTTAAATTTATGATTTGAACATACACCATTAATCTTTTCAATGAAAAGTTTAATAACATTTTTCTCAGCATCTGTTAATGCATCAATAATTTCATTTTTCAAAATATTCGCCGTAGGCTCCATCTTATTAAGTCCACTCTTTATATAATTGGTTGTCTTAGCAAACTCTATTATTATTGAAGCAATGTTTTAAAATTTTCATTTAAAGTCAGTTTTATCGTTTCATTACTAACTTTATTAAAATGTTTTGATTCAATATCTTGATTTTTTAGGTTTAAAACTAAATCATTTAGTTTAATAATAAAATTGGTTTTTTCTTTGAGACTATTTTCTACAAGCTGTTGATACTTTAGGTCTAAGTTACTTAAAGGAGTTTCATAATTTGCACCATTCTCTGCTATACAGTGGCTCAAAGAAGAGTTTTTAATTTTTTTTTCACTTAATATGCCAGCTAGATTATCAGCCTTTTTTTGTAAAATAGTGATCTTTAAATTGTTTTGGTTTAAGATTGCTTTGTTTAAAGCCGGTTCTGTTTTTATCGTGTTTACCAATTTTTTTGAATTATTGACAACTACACGTTGCGTTGTTAATATTGTTTTAGTATGTTTCAAATCAAAAGCCAAATTATTTTTTTGAGATTTATTTGTAATATATTCTGCTTTTAGTTTATTAAACATATAGGTTAAATTGCCAATATTATGTTTAAACTCATTAACACGACTTTTTTAATAATTCAACAGAGTTAGACTTATTTGCCAATTGTTCAGCTAAATTTTTATTTTCCTTGTCAAGATTTTTCAATTGAATTTGAAGGTTTGAATTACTTTCCTTTAAATGTGATATGGTCTTAAGTAAATATTTAATTGATTCCCTATCGGTTCGTTTTGTCGACATTATATTTTTAGACAAGGGCTTATTATTTTTTTTGAACTCTTTCATAGAAAGATTTACCGATTTATCTATCAAAGTATCTAATGAATTATTAATTGAATTATCAATTAAAGAATTTACAGTTTCTTTTCGTTCAGTAATAATTTTAGCATTACTACAAGCAAGTTCTCTAACATCACTAGTTTCAATATTCTCATTATTGCTATAAATTAATTCTTTAATATTTTTATTTAAATCACCTTCTTCTATATCTTTATGTAAAAATTGATTCTGCTTTTCTTTAGTATAAGACAACTCTCTACTAATATTACAAATTTTACCCATATCTACATTTTGAGAAAATAGAGAAACTTGATGAAAATCATGTACAGTTTTTTTATTGCTCTTACAGTTGTCTCTAAACAACGGTTTACTGTTTTTACTTACAAATACGTTACCATTTCTAACAATTCATACCATGTTGTTGATGTTAAAAAAGAGTATTCAACTAAGTAAAAAGAGGCCAGTGGCAAAATGCTACAACAAGCTGCTATCCTTCGAATAAAAAAAAAAGTACGGGAGCAAAATGCTTTTTTTTACCACAAAGTACAATTATTACTCGAGCCAGAAATAATTGAAGTAGAAGATGGTGAATTAATTTGTTATGTCTTGATATAATTCATGTATCAAACTGAACCAACTAGGACTGACTAGTAACTTAAAAAATGATTTTTTTCCCTTAAATACAAAACTATACTAACAATATAATGATCAATTAAGTTTCAACATGATATCTTGACCAATGTCTTAAGTATTCATGAAATCCATGTCCCTTTTCACCTATCGTAAAAGTTTCCGTACAGTTCTCATAAGGACAGTAAAACCCACTAGTTTCAAACCAATGATTTCGTATCCATTTATAACAAAAGCAACCTGAAGTAGGCAGTTTGGCAATCGCACCATTTGGATGAATACCATGTGTATTTATCATATGACCTCTGTATCTTGAGTTATTCCTTTCAAAAAAGTTAAAATCCCATTTGTTGTCTGTGTTTTGGGAGCAATATTTGCAAAAACCAGGATGATCTTTTTTTATTCTTCTTCCTTTTATATCAAAATCATCTGTAGCTTTACAACGTGTTATATATGGATCATACATGCGATTTTTGTTATCAATATTTTCTTCATAAATTAAAGATTTATCGCAGTGCTCAACAACTTCTTCAATACTTAGCTCATTTGGTTGATTGTAAATTTGGAACTGTTTTAATTTTCGTTGAAAATTACATTCTTTAACATAGCAAAAATATAATGTTTCATTGACTTTTTCACAGTATTCACAAAGAAAATAGGGTACTGGGTTCATGCTAAACTTATCATCTGTTTCAAACTCCCACGAGTCAATTGTTTTTCTATCGTTTGAGGATGGTTCATGTGAATAAATCTTCCTTTGCTCCATGCTTCTAGGTATTATGTTTTCTACAACTAGCATTTGCAATATTTAGAATATTAAAAGAAGGATTGCCTTTCTTTCCGATTACATATTTATTTATTGGGGCCTTGACAGTTAAAAAAACCATTATCAACCCCCAAAGGTCTTTTAATATGGCATAAAATTGACGCTAACATGGCAAAAGCTAAAAAAAGGCATGTTTTACTAAAGATACATGGTTTTTTTTTAGTAGAGAGAGGGGAAGATGGAGGAAATAGAAAGGAAGAATAAGGAAGAAAGAAAAGAAGAAGCTTACTACATAATATAAGTAAGAAAATTTTATTTTATTTTTATTTTATATATATATATATATATATGTATATTTTATATATATTATTATACATAAAGATATGGCAGATTACAAAGAACAAAAGAAACACAAGCAAAAACTGGGTAATACAAGAAAAAGAAAAAGAATTGTGAAATTTAAAAACAAATGGGAACTGAAAATGGGAAAAAGAAGAAATAATGTACATTAGTGTGGATCATACTCTCTAAATTGAAGCAATTGAAGCACTCTTTGAAGTCCAACTTTCGACTGTAGAGGAAGAAAGAGAACTTGAGAATGAAGTGCTATCATCTAAGACAACAATTGAAATGGTACCATCCTTGAAAACAACTGCTGCCTTCATAGATGAGTCGTAAGGTCTTGCGAAGTAGTCTTGGGAACCACCACCACCTTGGGAAGTTTCGGTATTTGAACCTTGACCATCATGTAAATGAGAGATTAATTTATCAGAACCTGAGGATAAAATTTCAAAAATGTCAAATTCACCACAACCAGTTGACCAACAGGAACATTCAGAGTTACCATATTGTAAGGTTCTTGGAATTTTTGCATTTAATAACCAAATTGCTGGCATATCGTAGTTGACTGAAGCAGAATCAGTTGCTTCAGGCATTAAAAATTCAAAAACAAAAATTTTATCAGCACCTGCAAAACCGTGATAAGCTGGAATACCATCTCTGTAGTAGCCACAATCACTACCAGTAGATTCGGAACAGTCCTTGCCTGAGAAAATAATGAATTCCTTGTTTGATGGAACAAGAACATCACTTAAAGCTTGCGCAGAACTTGCAGCGGAAACACCATCAGAACTTGCGTAAGAAATAGAGTTACCGAAACAAGAGGACCAAGTACCAGAACCTGAACCCCCTAATGTGTTCATGAAAACACAGTTATCAGTTGAGCCTGGGGTGAAGTAGGAAGATCTGATCCAAGCACCTGAGGTATCAACACTTGCAGATGAAGTAGTTTCAGCTGCAGAGGAAGAAGATGAAGAGGAAGAAGAAGAAGAAGTTGAAGAGGTAGTAACTACAGTATCAACTTCTGCCTTTGTTGTTGCGATTGTTGATAAAGTAGTGGTTTCTTCATTTGCAGTGGAAGAGATGGAAGTTGAGGTATTTTCTGCGGTAGAAATGACATTACCGTCACCGTCACGATAAACAGTTTCTGTGACATATTGATATTCAATAGCTGCAGCTCTCTTATGTTTATGATGGATGTGTTTAGTAGTGGTACATGAATCTTCTTCAGCATCATCCGAAGCTTCTCTCTTTGCGAAACTTGAACCGGATGGATAATAAACACCAAATTGTTTTAATTTAATTGGACCTCTAAAATGAACGGATAATTCTTCATCTAATGGGGACATGGTACCGGAAAAATCAACTGTGGAAGATGAACATGAACAAGAGGATTCGTCCATATTTGTGACATCAGCATAAGATCCAGAGAAACCGATTCCTTGATATTGGATTGCAGAAACTGAACTACAATAGTAGTTACCTGAAATGTACGAACAGCCTGCATCTACGCTTGCAGATGCCATCAGAACTGACGCAATAGTATAAAGTATTGAAGTTGAGAATTTCATTATTGTAAGAGTAACAGTGTTGTGAATTTATATTTTAACAAATGACCTGGAATTATGTTCTAAAAGGAAAGACTATAGGTGAGTAATAATTTAAAGAATGATAACGATACAAAAATGAAGGTATATATATATATGCGATATATAGATTCAAATGATTATATCAACTAGCAAAAGGGTTTGTTAAGAAACTGTCACAGAGAATACGACTCAAGAGAAAAGGAGGAAAAAGCTAGAGAAAAATATCAGGGATTAAGACCAAAGAAAGAGAAAAAAGAGCAAACACCACACAGCAATAGGATTTCATCGCTAATCAAGAAGGTGTCGTATTATGAAATAAAAAGAAACGCTGTTTTCTGCCTGAAAAAAGAAACAAAAAGAAACGCGCTGTTTTACAAAAACCAGCCCCGTTTCGGGTTTTTAGCAGTTGAAGGGGAAAAACGCAAACAATGCCGAAAGCGGAAACTGCGTAGTTATCGGGCAGAAAACAAACGCCATCACAGCGCCGATCGACGCGGTCACGTGCACATATAGAGGTGTACGGGTGTAGAGGGTCGAACTTTAAACTTTAAACGGCTAAAAGAAAGATAGATGGATATACACGAGATTCTAGTTGTGAGGCGGCTCAGCGTCGTTGTTTGTAGTATCAGATTCTGTACGGTAAACACCATCTCTGAAGTGTTTGACAAATGCAAAGGGATGGTTTTCGTCTCTAGAAATGGAGTTCTCGGGTAGCTCGTAGTTAGTTCCGGCCGCAAAACTATGGACAGGTAAAATGAGTACATCACTGACTAGTTTGGGTATTTCCATTTTGGTGAAGTCTTTCCAGGTAACCTTGGTGTATACTCCGCTGAGGACATAATCGTTGAAATAGGCAAGAATGGAGTCGGACCATGTACCACTACCGGTCCAGTTCATCAGATCGATTCGCAAATCCTTATGTTCTTGGGCTTGGAGTTTCAACCCCCCGTTCCTCAGTTTGTCCAGTGTGGTTTCGGTGATGGTGGCAATCATTTCTCTCAGGATGGGATGCCCCGGTTTTGATTGGATCACATGATTGGCAAATTGCAGTTTTCTACTATACACTCCTTTCCACGCCCCTATTTTAGCAGGATCACTTTCGATTCCTATGATCAGACCCAACTCTCTGACTTCCACATTGTCCGGTATCCAATTAGGTATAGGCTGCAGTGGCATCGTATCCACATCAGCATAAACTCCACCCATGGCATATAAAATCAAATATCTGAAAAAATCCATCTTGAGTGCAATATGGGGCAGCAATTCGTACGCCTTTATGATTTCAGGGAGGTGCATGTACAGATACCGGATGATTGCATCCGTAGTGTCATCATTGAATAGCTCGTGGACAAATCCCGGATTCATGATGGCCCACTGCTCTTCGCCTCTTTTGTACTCAGACCCAAAGTTGGCGTCATTGAGGCCAAACTTCCAGGTTTGCCAAATATATGCTGGAAATTTCTCCTTTTCTTCAAATGGATACACAAAGGCCAGTTTTTCTCGTAAAGTCAGGCTCTCATGTGGTCTTCTCATACTGGAAAGTTTCCTTGTCAGCTCCATATTTTCTGCTTCTAGCCTGTCCAGTCTTTCATTCGTGTAGTCTGGCACTTCCAGCTTTTCAATGACTTTTTCCACCTTTCCAGGTACCTGTTGAAAATGCTCAAAGGCCCTCCACACCAAAGCCAAAACTATAAATACAGTTAAAACATAGGTCACTCCCTTTCGTATCTTATGTGAGTGCATCGTTCAATCACCCTGCGATACAATAATAGCAATCCTGCATCTCATAGATCAAGAATTTTACAATCAACACATTCTTTGATGTAGGTTACCTGCCCTTAAATTCCAATCGACGCAATCGACGTTGTTCTTATTTGGTTCGTTTATATTTACATATCCAAAACGGCTATTCAGATCTTCGTTTTAGCCTTATGTTTATTGAGGCTTGAATCAATCTCTTTTTAGCAACCCACCCTGCATAGATCACTTCTACTTCTGGTACACTCTATCAACGTTATCTGCGCTTTGTTATTTCTATTTTCAAAAATCACTTTTTGCTCTCTTTTGTACCAAGTTCACCACATGTTCTGAGCCTGGCTTCTCATCTGCGTGATCTCAAACATTATCTGCTGCTTACATACATAAATGCACACTTTAACTACATAAAACATAGCTGTCAATCGATATGCTACGTTTCATTTCATGTGCCTATAGGTTGTTAAAACACCCACGTGACCTTCAATCTTACGTAAGCTTGGTCTTGTTTTATATAAGAGGTTGAAATCTATCTCGACCGCATAGTAGACTTGCTTAATATCAGATGACGTATATACTGCTTACAACAACAAACACGGCTTGTCTCGGTCTCTAATCTGCCAGCAGCATCCGTCACGGTGTGCAACAGCTGTGAAGCGTCTCGTCCGAGTTCAAACGAGTTATAGAAGCAAAAACACTACAGCCGCTCTTATCGCACTGACATAATAGAATTGAGAAAATAGATAACAGTCAAGTGAAATAAATATAAAGGATCCGATTTATCGAAAAACCTGAAGTGATAGGTTTTGAAATGGTTTTGTTTGTTATTATATATCTTTATATTTCTGGTTATTCGCATACTTCAGGCAAGTGACGAATAAGATATCCAACAAAAAAGCAGCAGCCAACAGAAAAGCAAACGAACAAAAGAGAAACAAAGACAAATATAATAATGATTCAACGTATTGAAGTCAACGAGCCAATTGAAAAATTCATCTCTGCCCTAAAACATGACGGTTTAGTCGTGGTTAAAAACTTTGCATCATCCGAAGATCTAGATAAGTCGCTGGAAGAAGTACAACCATATCTTGATGCTGATAAACCATGGGAAGGTAAATTATTTCCACCAGAGACAAAACGTTGTTTCAGGTTAATTGGAAGATCAAAGACTGTACGTGAAAAGTTCTTTAGTAATGAATTGTACCAAGGACTATGCGACTTTTTTCTTACTCGTACAACGACCAATTATTATGACCAACAGCCAACAACCTACTCTACATATCCTTTGCTATCGATGTCCATGACAATGGCAATTGGACCAGGGGGAAAAGCGCAAAGAATTCATCGTGATGATAAAAACCACCATGCTAGACATGTCAAATCCGATGAATATGTAATGGGTAATGACGTCCTTGTTGGATTGATGGTTCCAACGTGTAAAACAACAGTTGAAAATGCTGCCACTCAAGTTATCCCAGGTTCCCATCTTTGGGGTGATGAGAGACCTCCATTTAGGGATGAATTGGTTAGTGCCGAACTGGAAAAAGGTGAAGCCGTTATTATACTTGGAAGTTTGTACCATTGTGGTGCCACTAACTACAGTGATACAATAAGACCTATGCATATAATGTTCCAATGTCCCGGAATCTACAGACAAGAAGAAGTTCCATGGTTAAGTTACCCAATTGAAGATGTTAAAACTTATTCTCCTCTCGTACAACAAAGGCTAGGTTATTCAACAAGTGCACCAAACCTTGGCTGGGTCGATTTGAAGGCACCAGAATTCCTCTTAAGAGAACCTGACAGCACTGATGTGGGCCATCAGGATCTTGATGCAGCTTAAGCTAATTAATTCCAGCGAATGAAAATTTTCATCATGAATTTTTTATCTCTTAAAAAAGTTACTTGATTTTTCACTTCCCCAAAAATTGAACTGTAGGTGAATTTCTGAACTTATTCCTTTCATTATTTATTTATTTATCATTTCATTTTTATGTATACATGTGTTTTTAGATAGTCTATATATTAACAATGTTCACACTTTTGAGAAATACTTGTCGACAGAGCGTAGTACGGCAAATTTTTTGTACTTACAAAATTAATTCTGCAACATCCAACAACATAAGGTTCAGATCCACATTATCGTCAAAATATCAGATTTCAAGCACTTCGGGAAAAATTGTTTTGAATCGAATAAATAAGATACAACTGAGATCTTATGGACAAGAAAAAGAAATAAAAAGTATAGAACCAACAATAAAACCAACAATAAAACCAACTCAAGAGTTACACCAACAACCACCACCACAGCAACAACCGAATCAGCAATCAACGCCACAGCAACAACAGTCACAGAAACAGCAGCAACGTGAACCAATTGGCACCAGAATCAAATATTTCTTACTCAGACAAAATCGACCTTTTAATATTGATGAATTCACAGCATTTTTTTCATGGATTTTAATGGGAAATGTACTTTGGATTATTGTTGGTACTACAACATTTTTTGGTGTTCTTGTATATATTGTGAATTGGTTTGGAGATGGAGAAGTTGAAAGAATAGTTTTAAAAAAATTACTTACTTTCGATAATATGTTAAATTTTGATTTAACTGATAAAAATTTTAAATCAACTTGGGAAGATGGCAAGATTAAAATTAGAAATTTAAAGGTTTTATCGAGTTTAAATGATGAAATTAAATTAAATTATAAATTTGAAATTAATGAAATCAATTTAACTTTCTCGTTTAATAAATGGTTAGATGGTCTAGGTTTGATTGATGGAATAGAAATTGATGGTTTACATGGTGATGTTTACATGAGTGATACTGATCAACTAATAATTGACGATTCTATTAATGATAAATATCAATTAAATCATTTAAAGGTTAAGCATTCAAAAATTAAATTTCACAATGATAAATTATTCAATCACCCTTTAGAATTGGTAATTTTTAATTGTGATATGGATAAATTACGTAAGAAATGGATGGTTTATGATTTTCTTAACGCCAATTCAATGTTTGGCTCATTAGGTGGCTCTTTATTCACACTACATAAAAGACAACATAGGTTTGCAAATTTTAATGAAGAAGATGATGATGTGAGCAATAATAATGCAAATTATTATGATGATGAAATTTGGAAAAAAATTACAAGGTTACGTGTTGATATGCTAGATTTATCATTTTTAAATAATGATAATTCGAAACTTAATTGGATAAAATCAGGAAAGGCAGAACTTATTTTTGATATAATGTTACCGAATGATGAGGACAAGGAAAATAAAGAGAAAGCCAATTTAAAAAATGAATTTAATTTTGAATTTTCAATCGATGGATTTAAAAAAACTTTTGATACTATTTACAAAAAATTAACAGATAACAATTATGAAATTGTTGAACAAAATAAATATGTTCTTATTGATATGAAAATTAATTATTACAATTTAAAAGCGAAGTATCCTAAAGTATTACCATGTTCAAGTTTAACAGGATTGCCGTATATTTCATCTCAAGATCTACAAGCTTTGGTTACATTTATAAATGATGAAAAATTTGGCCTTTCATCAAACAATTTTCAACAATTTTCTAATGATTTAGATATGGAAAAAGATGAAAATCCTTTTGATGGCTCAGAAATTGACGGCTCTGACCTTGATGATGAGAATAAAGAGAATGATGTTAATGAAACTATTAAAGATACAAATGATGATGATGACGAAAAAAGTGTTGTAAATATCAAGGGTAATTTGTTACCACCAATTAAATTTCGTATTATTCAAAATTTAAACGATTTTGAATACTTAGATTTGCCTTCCCTACTTGGCTTTTCAAACATTCCAACACCACCCGAAGGAGCTGATGAGAAAATACTCAAAAGTTTTCAAAATACCAACAAATTCATTGATGCAAGCATTATCGAAGTTTTATCTTTATTACTGATTTACAAAGAAGAAATTCAATCAAAATTGATTGGAATGTATTCACGCAGAAGTGGTTTTGAAATTTTGTTTAATAATTTTATTCTGGGTAATCTAATCCTAGTTGGTCTTGGTAGCTTTGTGATTTAAAAAAAAATGAAAATCTTATTTATAGAACTCTTTGTATTATCGAAGCATTAGGTCATGTTTTTTTTGCTTCAAACAAATATTTTAACGAAAACTGTAACGAAAACTCTAATGAAAACTGTAATGAAAACTGTAACGAAAAGCTCAACAACATCCCAAACAACAGCCAACACAACTCCGAACAATCAACTCCGAAGCGAGGCCCGTTTTTCTGCCCGTGTAATTTTAAATAACCGGGGTAATTTTTTAGCCAGGGAAGGCTTTTTGGTTTTTTTGGTATTTTTGTACGGTTCTCTACGTTAGCATTTGAGGAATATAAAGTGGGTGCTGTAACCAATAGCTATAATATTTGCCTGTTACTAATTTTTGCTTCTGCATCATTTTTTGTTCTGTTCTTTTTTTGATTAGCCCAACACAAAAAAATTAATATTTCCTATCCTTGATTCTAGACGTCAAAAAATATTATTACCTTTTTTGCAAACCGTATTAGCTACAATACAAAAATTTCAAACAATATCCTAGAAGAAAACAGCTCTAAATAATTATTTTACATTGCTAAAGAATAAGTTGTCTATATAATGCAAACAGAAAAGTATCATAACACAGACATCAAGTCTATTCATAAAAAAACAAAAATCCAAGGGTCCAATTTGGGACTAGAAGAAAAATATTCAAAACCAAGAACAGATGATTTTGATGAAATTAACGGTTTGCTTGTACAAGAGCTGGAAAAAAGGTTGAGCTTAAGTGATGAAGCTAAAGAACATAAATCCCAAGTTAAACAAGTTCCAGAAAATCAAATAAAAGTGGGAGAGGTTTTTGAAAATTACCTTAGTAATAAACAAAATACCAAACAAAATAAAGATGACAATAATTCTGCAAAGGAATCCAATAAAAACAAAGAATTTGTAACTGCAAAAGCTAATAGTTTGGCATCATCGATGCCCTCAAGTCTTTTAGATAACCACGACTCACTTTTCAATCCATCATTTCTGGGACTGAATGCATCTGCCTTTTTAGATACAACATTACCAACCAACTATACTACTGCTGATGAACATATAAATTTTGATCCCCTTTTACCACCTTCAATGAGTGGAATTAAAGATATGTTTTCACCATTGTCAAAATCTCCTCCAAAAGAATTGTTTCCAAATGATTTTTCAATTACAAATTCACTTCATAATAAAGACCCTCTTTGGAATTGTGATCATACATTAAATAGATCACGCAGCATTTCTAATACTAGCTCTTTCACTAATGAGAATTTTGCTGTCAATAATTTTAAAACCAGTGACGATCCTGATTTCACAGGTTTTTCTGCTCCTGAGTCAAAACAGACTAAAAGAAAATCACTTTTTTCAAATCTTTTTGATGAATCAGCTAGTTTGAATACTGAAAATTCAACCTTTTCAGGTCATGATATATGTAATCCTGAAATTACTTTAAATTCTGAAGATTCAAGCCACTCACTTGGCAATGCATTTAATGAAGTCAAAAATTCCGCTGGTTTTATTAATACAGCTACAACTACTTCTGTAGATAATTCTACTTCAAATAAATTTGATACCAACTCAAACAATTTCAAAAATAATCAAATTGGAGAAATTGTCAAAAATTTCAATTTGGAAAACATTGATGTTTCACGTTTAGATCCAGCAACTATTAATGTGTTACTGAATTTAGTAAATTCTAATAAAAAAACATTTAATAGTTTTAATAATTATACCAGTGAAACTTATTTTGAAAATAAAAATATTGATAGCTACAAATATAATAGAAGTCAATCCCTTTATTATTCTGATTTAGATGAAACTAATTTAGATAATGAGTCTAACAAATTTAGCCGTGATTATGAATTTAATACGTTTTATGGCAATTCTTCATATATTCAGCCTTATGCAAATATAAATTCAAACAGTATCAATAGCTTTGACAATAATATTTACACATATCAACATCCACAGACATCCAACCAAAACTTTCCAAGGAACTCGTCTTTAGTTCAGCCTGTGGGATTTTTCTCCCCAAATTCAAATCTTGATATTTTAACCGAAGAAGAAATTGAAATCAAGTTGAAGGCAGTTTCACAATATTTAGGTAATCCTACGCCCGAAGCACTTGATATCAAAAAATATTTTGCTAAACTGGATAATTGCTCATTACCACAGCTCACATTTTCAATTGATACAAGATACGAATTGAAAGAATATAACTTTATTGCTTGCTGTTTTAAAAATTCAAGACTTGATGTTTTTTATATTAATCCAGAGAACAAACCCACTTTAGAAAATTTAAAAATTGGTGATTTGGTTATTGTTGAAGCTGATCGGGGTAAAGATTTGGGTAAAGTGGTTAAATTGAAAGTTTCAGTTTTAGAATCTAGATTATTACGATATGCACAATATTTACAAAGAAAAGTAGCTTTATCTTCTAATGACGAAACCAAAAAGCCAATTCTTAATTTTCCGAAACCTGTTCTAAGATTAGCCAAAAATGAAGAATTGATTACTATCCATAATAAAATTAAAGATGAAATCAAAGCTATTGAAGTTTGTAAAATTAAAGCTAAAGAATATGGTTTAAACATGGAAATTGTTGATGCAGAGTATCAATGGGATATGAAAAAATTAACTTTTTACTACAATTCAGATGTAAGAATAGACTTCAGAGATTTAGTTAAAGAATTATTCAAAATCTACAAAATAAGAATTTGGATGTCAAAAAAGGTTGTGTTTGATAAAAATATTTAGGTGGATGGGACATGTATATATCTATCTCACCTGCTGAAAGCAAAAATAATTACACTTTACAGTTACCATTCAAAAACTGTTGCCAGTGAAGATCTTTCAAGAATTTACTATCATTATATTTATTTCTCCTTTTTGATTTTTTGTTTATATTTTATGCATTTCTGTTTATATATATTTAATCATCTAAGTAAGTTAAGAACGATTACTTAAAAATGTTTACAAAATTTTAACCAACTTTGTCCACCAAAATCTCTACTCTTTTCTATTATATTAATTTCAAGAAAATGGTTGTGTGGATGTAAATTATTGACGCTGTAGTTTAAAGCGAATGGCGTTTTGTCAGAGTTTGTACATGTTTATCAAATTTGCTGACGCGGTTTCTCTGTCTAATCGTATCCAATATTGACAAATTCAAGTAGTTTCTAAAGGAGTGAAGCAATCAAGGGCAGGTAAAGGTTATCTAGTTTTAGTGTTTGTGACTGTGTTTGATATGGGAAGTGATGGTTTGGATTCTATGAATTTTGAGAGTTCAAACAAACCCAAAAATGAGGTGGAGTTAAATGCAACATATATAGATGAACGCCAACAAAATCATACTCAAAGTATTGAACGAATGGGGTCACCTATAAAGAACAGAGAACGCTTAAATTCCAACTTAAGCTCTAATAGTGTTCCAGCGATTGCAATCGACGAATCCCTGGATAGTAGGGAGGTTGAAAAATTAGAAACTTTAGCTAAACAACGTGATAATTATCTCAATACTTCGAATTCAACTAATTATGATAATGAATATAAAATCAACTTTGGATCTAAAGGATTTTTAAAATCGTTATTTACTGATATTGACTCACATACAGAATATTTGTATTATATTTTGGCAATTGAAGTGTTTTTCATTTTTATCACATATTCTCATTACCCATATCTTGATAAAAAGAACAAATTTTTGACACCAATTGTTATGGGTGGTGAAACATCTTTACTTGGTGAGACACTTAGACAGATATATACATGGAGAAAAAAACTGATACAATCAGATGAAGAAATGAATATTCAAAATCACAATCCAAGTTACCAAACACATAAAAAAACCCAAAGTTCTATTTCAATTTCAAGTATAATGCAAGACAGTGGCAGAGATGGCAGTGTTAAAGAACATCTGAAATTTCTTGCATGGGGTGGACTCAATGGTCTATTATGCAGTTACTGGATTGAATTTATTATTTACTTATTCCCAACCACGAAGATTCTATGTGTTTGTGTTGATCAAACATTCGGTACAATACTTTTCCAAAATCTATATTCACTTTTTATTTGTCTTTGGGATGGAGAATTGGAAGTTTTTACCTCTGGAAGAAGTACTAAAATTGAGCTTTCATGGGATGCATTTGTCACTCATTATTTTGCTATGGTATGGAAATACATGAAACTCTCCTGGATGGTTTGGCCTTGGATATCTCTTATAAGTTTCACCACTCTTCCACAAAATTGGATATTTCCTCTCAATTGTATTTGTACTACCATTTTTACTGTTTTATTAGGTCTTTGAACCATTTCAATGTCCTTTTTGCATTATATCCCATAATACTGCAAATTCTGCATCATATAGCCAATCGGATACTCTCAGTTTCTTCTCGGAGTATAGCGACTATAAATTCTTTGTTCATATTTTTTTCATTTACGGGTTGGATATCCGACGTGCAAATCATCAAACACTGTATATAATTTTTTATTTCTCTGGACCATCAATTATATACACTGTGTTTATATATAAAATTAAAATAAGGTATATCTTTACTTGACTCACCAAGTAACCGAATTTTAACTGATCTGTGAGATAATTTTAACTGTTTGGAAAACAAAAACTAAAGCAAAATAACAAAAATAAACAAAAGAATTTCATTGATATCTCGTTGAGATTTACTTGCTATGGTTGATGACACATATTATATTACCCCCCATGAAGCAGCATTAGCTGTTGTGGCCACATCAATGAAAAAATCACGTTTACCATTTCATATTCTCATAATAAATTCCATCATTGGCGGGTTTTTGTTTAGTTCGGGTGGTATGTTATATGTGATGTGTGAAGCTGGAAGTAAAGAGTTAGTCCCTGGAGCCGCAATTTTTCTATGGATAGCACAAGGAGCAGTGTATGCAATAGGGTTATTTTATGTCATTGTTTGTGGTATGGAACTTTTCAATTCAAATATCTTATTCTTTTCAACGGGAGTTATGCGTGGTGCAGTGACGTTGATGGATTTACTAATTTCTTGGTTTGTTTCCTTTTGGGTAAATCTTGCATCTACTATTTTTGTTGTTTACGTGATTTGCTACTGCTCGGGTGTTTTAAAACAAGAAACGTTTATTGCCGCATCCATTACCATTGGTAAATCAAAAAATAGTTATACATTTGCAGAAAATATTTTGAAGGGAGTTGCTGGTAATTTCTTTGTTTGTCTTGCAGTTTATTTACAAATAATGGTTAAACCATTACATGTTAAACTTATTGTTTTGTTTTTACCGATTTTCACCTTCGTTGCAATGGGTTTTACTCATTGTGTCGCTGACATGTTTATGGTTCCAGCTGCCATATTTAGTGATTGTGGTTATGGATTTGGTCATTATTTTTGGAAAATAATGTTACCTGGTGCAATTGGTAATATGATTGGTGGATCTTTCTTTGGAATTGTAATTCCTTGGTATTTACATTTGCATGTCATTGAATCAGATATGAAGAAATTAAACTTACCTGCTTATGAAGAACGTGATGAACAACCGATGTTGAATATGGATTCAAGGGTTGTTCGTGTTCCTAGCCATATTTCATCAACAAGCTCCGTTGCACCCTCCTTAGAGGAGTTTAAACCTGATTATGAGAATACAATCTCAAGATCTTCAACTAGAACAAACACGGTATCATCTGCATACAATCACAATTTATCTCGATTCCCAACTGCAACGTCTGTTAGAAGTAGAATAAATAAACCAATAAGATCACCTAAGGGAGTATTTCCGGTTATCGATATGGGTGCACCTTTAAGAAAAGAAAAAACGATTGCATTAGGACAAGAACTTGCCCTGTCAAATAATTTGGATGAACTAGTTGATAGCTCAAAACCTAGTATCGACTTTAGTTCTTATAACAATCGTAACAGTATAGATGATGAAACGAGTGAAAATGATGGTGTTAGTATTTATTCAGGATCTGATCAAGAAGACGATAGTAACTATTATAAACCTAATTCATATGATCCTGAACAAGAAAAAGTTGGTGCCAAGCTAAAGCGTGCAATATCAAGAACTATTAGTAGAGACATTCCAAGAGATATAGAAATAGGAGAGATGAGTAGAGATGATGATAATTCTCAAAACTTAACTAAAACTGAGAATACCTCATCAAAAATTATTTCTGGTTCAGCCACTAAACTTGTACAAAATCTTGAATCAGAATTGCAAAACAAATTGCCAATACCACAGAAGGCCAAGATATCAGAGGCAAAGAAAAATAAATCAAAATCCAAGAATGTAGTAATAGATATGAATGACGTGAATACGTTGCCACCGCAACAAGAACAACCTTCCTTGAAAAAAGCTAATAAACTTTTCAGACAGTTTACTTTTGGTGGTGGTGGTGATGATGCTAAAGAAATTCAGCGCAGATTATCCAATGCTAAAATAACAAATAGAGCTGCAGGCATGTCTAATGATATTGCCGGTATACATGTTGATACAGTCGATAGACGAGCTCATGCTAAGTATAATCGAGGAAATTTAACTACAAGAAAAAAAAGTGATTCTTCAACTCCAATTGTTGACCCAAAATTAGGTGGCTTATATGCAGGAGAGAGATGGAAACATTTCATATATGATTATGATCTTGATGGTGAATTGCCAGTAAGTTTTATTAGTGAACATTCAGAAGAAGAAAATTTTCAAAATGACAATAATGAAGATTTAAAACGCTCAAAATCACTTAAATAATACACTTTTGTTTTACACACTTTATACATTTATTTAAAGCTCAAATGTTTATAGATAAAAATAAAAACTATATAAACATAAATTGGCAACTGCTGGTTATAATAATTAATTATGTGTCACATGTTAACCTTATTAATATATAACACAATATAAATTAATTAATGTCAATACCGGTTATAGTTTTGTTTATTCTATTACTGTAAAACTCTTTCTTTTTGCTTTTGAATATAGTATATTTTTGTTTAATTGATGTTTGAACACAAAATTTTTCAAATTTTTCTTTGAATTTATTGTACTTTATTTGCAAATTTTAGCTCAAAATTTATTCTTCTGGAACTTTATTATAGGAATCTTTTGGCAGCTTGGCCGAGTGGTCTAAGGCGTCAGGTTAAGGTCCTGGTCTCTTCGGAGGCGTGGGTTCGAACCCCACAGCTGTCAGAATTTTTTTAGTTTTTTCAAAACTTTTTTAAGTGTGTTTGTGTTAAATACATACTACATAAGTCGAAGTTAAAATTTTCTTTTTTTAAAGATAGGTATATCATCATACTCATAATCCGGTTCCATTTCCACTAATTTTTTCATAGAATAATTAGGTTCTGTATCCCCTAAATTCAACCTTCTTGCTGATTTATATTCGTAATCATCGTCTAAGTCAGTATTTGCAGATTTAAGCTGAGAATCTGAGGCTGTCCCAATTAACTTTGGCCATTTTTTTTGTGAATTTTTCTTCGGGGATGGTAACTGTATAGGAAGTTTTGTAGGCGATGAAATTGGAGACTGATCTTGATGTTGTGTGTGAAACGTGCCACCAGATATACACCTTGCATATTCTAAGAAATTACTTGCAGGCTTCATATTTCTGGGTGCAAAAATACACCATTTGGTATCCAAAACAGAAGGTAAAATGCCTGTTTGTGAAAGCTCCCAAATAAATGCAAGACTGACAACAGGGATATTCCATTTTTTAGCAGAATTAATTTTCTTTTTAGTCAAACTAACTGAAGATGTGGAAATATTACTAGATGTTCCATTAAGAATGTCTTTGAACTTATAAGTAAATAATTGGGGTGAGTTTTTATCATTCAAGCCTAACGATGAAAGATTAGTGACTAAAAAATCACAATCTTCAGTGAGTTCTGTGTTTAATGTCAGATTTAAATTGGATATTAATTTACCTATATGTAATGCTTCAATTTCATAAAATCCAGTAATATGTATTTTAAGCTCATAGTTCAAGAATAGTTTTAGTGGAGGTAATGACCATGAATCGTTTATTATTTTATTATAATGTAAACATCTTTCAATAAACCATTCATTAACAATTTTGGAATCCGATATATTTTTTAACCTTAATATATTGTCTGGAACTTTATCCATAACAAAAGATGATGGTATTATAATATGAGTTATACTCAAATCGTACTCTTCTTGAATTTCAGCTCCTTTTGACCTTAAAATATCAGATAATTTTTGAGTTTGAGTTTCATCAAATCCATAATATGAGAATATAAACCCATTAAACAGACCATGAGGTTCAAGCAATTTTTTATCATTTTTCTTGCTTTCTGCTTCAGCAAATTCTTTGAAAACTGGATTATTATAAGTTTTACCGTAATCTATCACATTTCTATGTTTATTATACGCATTACGCCCTAATTGTTCAAAATTGTGAATTTTGGAAATATCATAAAGATTTGGGTTTAATATCCTTTGGCAGTTACAAGAATCAATAATCCATTTGGGATGTACTGGAATAATATTCCAATCCAGTGATCGTTCATATCGAATTCCTTCTCTCTTATCAGTGATTAGGTAAGACACTTTTGGAGTCAAGGTGGCGGTTGATACACCACCAAACCTGTCTATCAACTTATTGATATAATGCTTTTCATAGCATGGACTTTCCACATTTCTTAATCTCGATACACAAAGCAAGCATTTATCAAAAATAGGCCAGGGGTAATCATCTAAAATTTGAATTGACATATTAGCTATGCATTTTTCTTTAAATTTTTTATAAATATCCATTAAGTCTTCTGGATACAACAATGTCACGTCGGTTCGCTTTTGCAGGCAATATTTTGATTTGGCAGTTTCAAGATTCCCTACAATCAAAACATTTGTTTCACCTGTTAAGTTATTATGAAGTTTCCCTCCCATACAAGAAATCATATCAGCAACCTTTATCTTTTCATGAGACAATAAATTTGTTGTTGTAAATACATAACCTTCAAATAATATTCTATTTGTCCTGTTCAGCTCATCATCCATCGTTGTTTCTACCTTAAACTTATTGAGTTTACATGTAAGTTGAAAATTACAGAAAATAAGATGGAGCGGCAAAATTTCATTTTCGACACTTTGAATTCATGTTAGTTACAACAGTTGTTTTTTCTTGGTTGAGCAAGTAGAAGAAGCTATGTCTGCACCGGAGAAGACAGGGCCAACAACTGCGTCACAGTCCAACAAGCCAAAAGTAACACCACATAAATCTAATATTCAATATGTGGCAAAAGTCAGATATTCTAACACTTTACCACCACCACCATGCCCACCAAAGCTATTAAAAGATGAAACCAATGACTCTAAAGATGGTGGATTGAGCACATTAGTTTCTTCATTTTTCAGGAAGGAGAATTTCAAGAATTTGATTAAATTAAATGAAGATTTAGGAATGCCACTTAACTTAATTAATTTACCACAAAAGGATACAGTTTATGGATTAAATTTACCATTACATCCAAGTGATCAATTATTATTAGCCGATCCAAGTAAGAACATCAAGACTAAATCTGAAACTGTTAGTTTCTTGAGAAGGACGCAATATATTTCATCAGGTAACCAAAGTGGTACAACTAGAAGCAACATTAATAAAACTAATTTGAAAAAGAATGATGGACTAGATCCTAAAGTTCAATTGAAGTTAGTAGAGGACATGTTTGAAATCCCTAATTTTGATGATTTATCAAAAATTAAACATCCTACAAAGAAGCATTTAAAAGCAAAAAAAGTTTGGAATTTCTTACCAGATACATCAATGTTTGATCAATCATATTATGATATAAAATTTATGAGTTCAGCATCTATTTCGAAAAATAAAGATAAATCTAAAGGCTCAATTAATTCCATAACAGATCCAAGATTATTAACTGCAATTTTCAGAGAAATCGAAGTTAATAATAACACCAAATTAACATCATTTTTCCTTACGGAACCTGAAGAAGCTGAAAAAGTTAAGAATAAATTAGATGACGAAACTGAAAATGCGCCTATTGATGATAACGCATTGGAGGAAAGTTGGAAAGATGAAAGTAAAAAGACTGTTTATAAGAAACAGAGAGAATATGACGGAAGTATCAAAAGTGTTGAAGAATTACGTCAATTAGTTATTACTTTTGATGAAAAGAGTAATAATGCGTACTATATTCCAATTTCAGGCAAACTGGAATTAAAGAAATGTAGAATTGATCCATATCTTGTTCCAAAGATTAAAGAATTAACATATGACCAAATTAATATGTTTGTGAGAGAACCTACTAATTCTGAGATTGAAAATAGAGATATATTAAGAAGTACTTATGATCCAATGGAATTCGGTGCAGATGAAGAATAAATGAATGTGTGTAACTTACACTTGTGTATAATAAATATATATATATTTTTACCAAAAATATTTTACTACAAAAGTTAAAGAATGCAAAAAGAAAAATGAATAATAAACAAAAGAATTAAATACGTATATAAAAATGACATATACAAAGCAATATATATATATATATATATCAACTCAAAAGGAAATGGTTTAAGCAATTGTGACTGTTTTATAGCTTCTGTCTGTACCAACGGTACCAGAAATAGTGCCTAAACCAATATTACCACTTGAAGGAGATTGAACAGTGGAATACATCGATGAGAAAGGTTGAACCCATTCAACTGAATAAGTGGCAGTAATACTATTGACAACCGTTGTCAACCAAACAATCGTTTTTTGTGTTGTTGTAGAGGCGCTAGTTGATGTAGTACTTGTGGTAGATGAATATGTTGGAGTGAAGAGTATAGTTGTTGTTGGTGTTTTGACTGGGATAACTGTATCTGCGGCGGTTGTGGCTTTAGTTTTAGCTGTAGTAGTTTTCCCAGTTGTAGCACCGGTGGTGGTTCCAGTTGCAGTTCCAGTTGTGACACCAGTTGTAGCACCGGTGGTGGTTCCAGTTGCAGTTCCAGTTGTGACACCAGTTGTAGCACCGGTGGTGGTTCCAGTTCCAGTTCCAGTTGTGACACCAGTTGTAGCACCGGTGGTGGTTCCAGTTGTGGTTCCAGTTGTAGTTCCAGTTTTAGCACCGGTGGTGGTTCCAGTTGTGACATCGGTTGTAGCATCGGTTGTAGCACCGGTGGTGGTTCCGGTGGTAGTACCCGTTCCAGGTGTTGTAGTTGTTGTATCTAAGGCATGCGCTAAAGAGGTGAAAATAGCCAAACAAATAAAAAAGTAAGAAAATAAGCCTGTGTAAGTGAACTTCATTGATTTTGTCTAGTTGTGTCTATAAATATCTTTTGTGAATTCTGTTTCTAACAAAAAAAATGCAGTATAAGAAATGAAACTGGTTCAAAGGTATAAGGTATAATTTATAAGAGAATGTGTCTGAGTTGGGCTGTTGTCTCAAATAGTAGTCGATGTGTGTGAATGTTTGCTTAGTATCCGCAAACACCAAATGCTAAAACGATGAAAACTCAAAAGAAAATGTTGATCTGGATGAAAAATATTATTTATGGGTCTGCACGGAAAAAGTGAAAAACCAAATTTGTGCTTTTAGCTTTATATTCGGACAGATGATACCAGCTTGAACAAAAGAGTTTTTAATTGAAAGTTCAACAAGTTCTAGCAGCAGAAAAACCAAATCTTGGAAAAGCTGCTACAAGATCCTTGGCTGGAATTGGAAGCCAAATCTGACAGCAGAACACTTGAAAACATCAGTGAGGTAATCGGTTTGCTGTGGATCGTAAAAGCCCCTTCCCAAACAATAGGGGGTGCATTTCAGTGGAAAAACGTCTCGTTTCTTTTTTTTCTGTTAAGCGCGTCGTTTTGTTTTTGTTTTGTTTTTCCGTCGACCGCGTTTTGAGGACGATTTTATTTCAGCAGTGGATCTACGCAGAAGATAAGAGAAGTTCTTTTGGCAATGCTAAGTGATATTTCCAACAACCTGGTCAGTATCTGTGATGCCATCATCACTGACCAGCAACAGAATCTGCAAAAGTCGAGTTTGAATGAGTATTCCAAAAATGGGAAAAAGTACAAACTTACATCTGAAGGAAACTTCATTCGTGTGCAAGACGAAAATAAACACCTAATAGTTTCTGAATCTTATGAGAATTTTAAGATGAACTATTCAATCCTATCTTCCTATCATATTTTAAAAGGCTGTGGCAGTTTATTACAAGAATATAACAAACTATCACTTGCACTGATTTTTACGTCCAGAGAAATTGAACTGAATAAATGGTATGACGAAACATCTAAAACATGCTCTATTGAAAACTCAGCATACGATCCATTTGCTATTGAAGATGAAGCACTCAAGTATATCTCAGATATCGATTCTGATTTTCGAAACGAGCTGATATACTTGGGAACAATGATTTTAACTGCAACTAAAATTAATTTCTTTCAAACAGATCATAATGTCACTTCTCCAACATTAGAAGGCTATGCACTCAGAAGAATTATCACTGAAAACTGTGGCGAAGATGCACTCAAATCAATCGATGTTTATAATGCCCTGAGAGCTTTCTCTCATTGGTGTTCAATCCGTGGTATTTTTTATAGACTCAGCATACCGCATTTACAAATTGATCAATCTTTGATACGTAAATTCAATTCGTTCCCCGAAATTCCATCTTGGATTCAAGATACGGTACATGGCAGGTACCCCGCAGGATGCTCTAAACTTGCGTTGGTGAAGAAAGCAATACATGTGTTAGCTAATTCAATATATGGTCAGCTTATATCTGTACCAAGAAAACTTCATATTAATAACTTGCTTAAAATTTCTAATGATATTGAGTCTGATCCTTTGAGATATCATATCCGTTCAGGGACTTTAAATTTATCCACCAACTCCTATCTTGAAATTAACAAATTGTTTACCAATTCATCAGAATGGATAGAATTTATCTCATGTATATTGCAGGCTGTTGGAAATTACAGACTTGCGTACGAAAATAAACTTATAGTTTCTAACAAAATACTCAAGATAAACAAAATCAAGGACAAGCCACTATTTAAACAAACCACTCAACTAGTTCATAAAATTAAATCCATGGAAGAGATTAACGGATACAATATTCCAGACGATAAGCTCGTACACCTGCTGGGTGGGAAAGTACAAAATTCTATTTCTTCCTGCTTCCATAAATAATCATAGAGATCACCATCTTGCATGAGGCTCATCCTTTTTCAACTTTTCTAAACTGATTTTTGTTGGTGATGTTTTTTTTCTTTTACCTTTCTATAGCATTGTTTATACAAATTTTAAATATGGTATGTAGATCAACCTATCCATCTCTGGCAAACTTGAATACTAACATTTTATAGCCCCTAAAAAGAGGAATATCCGTCGAGGAAAAGCAAGTTAAGCTTTTGGGTTGGTTTCAAGATCAACACAGCATGTATAACATTAAAGAAATTGAAACCATAGCAAGTAAAAAAACAGGAATTAGTCCTATGCAGATTAAAGACATCTTAAAAATGCTTTTGGATGAAGGATTGGTTAATTGTGAAAAATGTGGAATTTCCAACCTCTATTGGTCTTTTAAATATACAACTATTAAAAAGAACAGTGAAGAGTATGCGAAGGCATTAACTTTGAAAAATACGCTACTGGATGAAATCAAAGAAGGTAAAGATGAAATGATTATGCTTCAAAAGGAAAGGGTATTAGGTTTAAACGAAAGAAATGAGTTAAAAGAAAATATTTGTAAATTAAATACGAAGTGCCAAAACTTAACTGATGAGCTTGAATCTATGCTTGAAACTACTTCGGAAAAACTTAATAAAAGAAAGAAAAGAATTGAAAATATTAAAAATGCAATCGATGAAATGATGGACAACATTGAAATCTTGGTAAGTTTCATTGCACAAAATCATTCATCAGGTATGTCAAAACAAAGCATTCGGGAATATTTTGGAGTCCCTGAAGATTTATAGCTATATAAATGAATTTTCTAAACAATAACGCAGAACCAAGAGAAAAGTCCAAAGACCAAGAAAACAGGGTATACCATTATAAAGATTCTTTTATCACCTTCATTTCCATCTTCATCAGAAACCAAAGTAAGACTTCCCCTTCTTTTACAGTTACTAACAATAGCTATAATCAACCAAGTGCATAAAAGTGACCATGCTAGCATTACCAAGTTTATAATCATCCTAACAAATTTATATGAAACAAAAATGGAAATCAAGCCACCAAGGACAACAGGAAACAATGCATAACTTAATAAACTTACACATTGAAAAAAACTCAAACCAACAACACCGTTTGTTAAACCACCATTTTCCAGTCTTTGTTGAACCGGACTTAGTAGTTGGATATTGATAGATAATACAGCCAAAGATCCCCAGATTAAAGTAAATGCAGCACTGAAAGTAGAACTTGAATTACCATTTTCCAAATTCCTACTTTGTAAATATGTAATAATTAAAGAAAATCCTAAGTTTATAACTAAAGGACCCCATAAATCCCAATCTCTAATTTTTTTCATTGTTTCGTTGGAATATTCTTCATCATTAGCACCACCATTTACAATTGAATCTTCTATATCACCAACAGCTAATCCACTCATCTTTTTAACCGTGATTAGTGATGTTCTTAGTTTCATTGGCCATAATATAGACATTAGTTTATCACCAATTGTAGCCAAATCTCTATGTAATGTTGTCAAAACTGATTCATCTAATGTATTACCACCTGAAAAGGGTCTTTCTCTTGTCTCAATCTGCACAAAATCAGGAATCTGAGGTGTGATAAACGAAGAGAAATTAAATCCTGCAGCACTTGTTGCAGGTTCTGGTTCAACATGACTAAGTTTTGGTTTCACAGCATTCGCTTGTGGTGTATCTGCAATAATAAAAACATCATCATCTTCAATTGGTACTAAATCCACATTGTCTGTTGTATCCAACTTGCTATAATTACTCATCTTTAATCAAAAGAAGCTATGTATTAAAGAAAGTATAAAAAATAACTTATTAATTATAGAAAAGGCCTAAGTGGAGGATATCCAAATTAGAATTTGTTAATTTTGAAAATGCTGAGTGTGAGGAGAGAGCATTTGAAACTGCAATATTGATGAGCATTTTATGTAAGGAAGATAGGTTGGTGCCCTTCAATCTGAATAGTTAGGATAACCATTCACAGATAAATAACAATATGGTTAAAACAGCATTAATTACTGGTTGCTCCTCTGGTATTGGCCACCATTTAGCCCTTGAATTTGCTAGTAGAGGGTACATTGTTTTCGCATGTTCAAGAAAGGCAGAGTCCATGGCAGATATTGCATCAATCCACCCTAATAATATTATAACCTTTAGTATGGATGTTTCTGATATTGAATCTATTAATAAAGGTTATGAATTTGTTTTTGGAAAATTACAAGAATTAGGAGAATCAGGTTTAGATTTACTTTATAATAATGCAGGTTCTTCATGTACTTTCCCAGGTATTGATGTCCCAGACAATGCATTAGTTCATTGTATGAATACCAATTTTATTGGCCCAGTTCGAATTGTTCACACATTTTCAAGATTGGTGATCGAAAAGAAAGGTACTATTGCATTTACCGGATCTATTGCAGGTTATTGTCCTTTCCCATGGGGATCAATCTATGGAGCAAGCAAGGCAGCCGTTGGTCAATACTCCAGTATTTTAGCCTTTGAATTAGAACCTTTTGGTGTTGCAGTTAAAAATTTTATTACAGGTGGTGTCCGGACAAATATTGCAGATACTAGACCAATTCCTGAAGATTCATTGTACAATATAGATGCCATGAAGAAGGCTTTTCAAGAAAGACAGAAATTTGCAGAACGTAACCATCCAATGGAACCATCTGTATATGCAAAGAAGGCTGCTGACGAAATTGAAAATGGTTGGAGAGGAAAAGTTGATGTTTATTTAGGTACTTGGGCAATCCTGCCAAAATTATTAGCTGTTGTTCCAAGACAGCTAACCTTGTATATTTTTAAAATAAAATTTCATCTTAGAGACCTATGGAAAGTATTAGCTAAAAACAAAAATAATTGAAAAGTTAATTAATTAATTATATATCATAATTTATACATTTTAATTTTTTTTTGATTTTTTTAATAAATTATACAGGTTTCAATTCCATAATTGAACTGTATAGCTAAAGTTTCGACCATTTTCATTTTCTTTTTCAATTTTGGCTTTCATTTTGACTTTTACTTTCAGAACCGTCATCATCACCAAATTTAAAAGATAAAGGTTTAGACCTGCCAAACTGTTTGTTTATATCGGACAAAGATCCAAATGATGCAAACGAAGAAGAGGATTTAACTGCATGAATTAAATTGGCATTTTTTGCTGAGTAATCATGATCATGAACATCATCCATCATTTCTAAATCATTATCTCTGTGTTGATCATCTTGCATAATTTCATCCTCTGATTCCGATTCGGAATCAACAAATAAAAATTTTCTTGAATTAGTTGTACTGTTGGAACGTTGCAGTATACTAGAACTATTATTGCTCCTTTTATTTGATTGTGGAATTGATTCATTTTCTGAGATTTTTTGTGATGTGTTAGACATACCAGCGAGTTGATATAATTGCGGTTTAGATCCAGCACCCGTGCTTCTTTTCAAACCTGTTGTAGTTAAATCTAATCCCGACAATCCAACTTTAATTGATGACAAACTCTGTGTTGAGGCATTCCTTGAACCCAAACTTTGTGTACGCTTTAAATTACCAAATTCAATCTCGTTTTCACTCTCTGTTCCCGAATCACTATTAAAATTAAAGGATTCAACAGGTTCTGCATTTTGAACAACTGGACGTGGATATTCATTTAAAAAGCTTGGAATTTCATTCATAAATAATGCAGGTACATCAACAACTTCTTGTGATTCAGTTACTGAATTTGGCAATATAAGTGGCGATGCAGTAACGCTACTTGTATTAGATAAATTGTAATTTCCTCTGAAATTTGTTGGTTCAATGGTTAAATTTGATGCAGAGTCAATTTGACAATTTTGTGGAACATCAAACATTTGAACATCAGAATTAACTGTATTATTATTATTACTATTAATAGAGCCACTAGTATTGTTATTATTATTGCTGTTGTTATTACTACTATTATTATTATAATTATGATTATTATAAATCATTGGATTAGATGCATCAGAATAAACAGTATTATAATCATAATAATAATCATAACCTCTATTAGTTTTTGTATTATGTGACACTGTATATTTTGACCTGTTCAAATTTTCAAGTTGATATTCATCATCAGATCCAAATTTTAGTGTTGTAGCTGGTAATGGAGCAATTGTTTTAATTTCATTAATTGAATTCATTGAATTTTGAATTGGTTGATGATTTTTCATGTTTGAATCGAATGAATCAGTATTTAAATGACGTTGATAAATTGGATTAAGAACAAAACCTTCATCATCAGAATCTGTATCCATATCAGAGTCAGAATCTAAATCAGAACCAGAATTTGAAATCGACATTTCTGAATCATCAGTTGGATTTTCATTATCTTCTTTATAAGTTGAAGACACCATTTTTGAAACAGGATAATTATCAGATTCATCAGATGAATCAATATAAGAAATACTATCATCACTTTGCAAATCATTAACTGCAATACATTGATCAACTCTCATATTAAAATGAATATGTTTTTTATTACTGTTAATACTATTATTAGCTAAAGGTTTTGATGTTGAATTTTGTTGCTGGTTATGTAATGCTGAATTTTTCAAAGAAGACTTAATACTTCTAGTTAAAATAATTGTTGAATTTGAGTTTGAATTTGAATTTGAATTTAAATTTGTGTTCAAATTTTGGCTTGCATTTGTATTTAAGTTCGAGTTTAAGTTTAAATTTATATTTGAATGGGATTTTGAGTTGGAATATAAATTTGTATTTGAATTTGAATTTTGATAATTTATATTATTCGAATTCACATTATCGGATTGAAAATGATTCAAATTTTGATTAGTAATTGTTGAATTTGAAGAAACTGAATGAAGATTTGTTTGTTGAGGAGATTCTGATTGTTGTCTGAATTTTTGTTCTCTATTTTCTAATAAATGTTGTAATCGACTATAACTTGCATCACTTATCATTTTTTCAACATTTGATTTTTTTTTCAAAATTGATTTTAAATGATCACAATTATCAGAATCAGAATTTGGAATTGATGAATCTAAAACATCATTAGAATTGTTATTTGAATTAGTATTAGTATTATTATTATCATTAATTTCATTGAAATATGAGGTATTTGAATTTGAATTTGAATCGGAATTTAAATTTAAATGTTCATTTCTAGTTTTTATATTATCTGTGTTGTGAATTTCATTGTCATTATTATTATTTTCAGTCAAAGAATTCGATCTTTTCTCTGTGTCGGTATTTGATGGTTTAATAACAGGTCCATAAAGCCAAGTAACATCTGAATCTTTTGACCAATTTAATTCTTCGGGTGAAATAGTTTTTAAACCTAATCTAGTCTGAGCCCAAGTTCTCCATGAAGCATTCTCCAATCTGGCAGAATCTGCAACATTACCCCTCCTTAGAACAACATATTTCCAAGATTTTGAAATTTCTTCTTCTTGCCATTTATGAGTTAAATAATCTACATGTTGATCAGGTGAATCTTTAACATCTATATCATCATGTAATAAATTGGTTAAATCTTGGTGATGATGATCATTTGAACTATTTTCTAAATTATTATTATTATTCTCAAAAGAAGAAGATTCATTAATTTTTGAATTTAAATGGTTCATTTTCTTCAATTGATGTTTGGGTATTAAACAAATTGATGAATTTGAAGAATTATGCATTGAAGAATTTGGTGACGAATTTGAGGAATAGTATGAATCATCAGAATTATTACATAAATCATCAGAATAATCATCGAAATTTTGGAAACCTTGAAAACTTTGAGGAGAGTTTATCATCTTATTATTGTTTTCATTATTAGCGATTGAATTTTGTGGTACTTTTTTATTAATGATATTTGTTCTGAACAAATTATTGGAAGATGTAGTAGTTGAAGGAGTTTTCAAATTTAATTTATTGAGAGCTTCCTTTGGTATAAAGGTACCATCTGTCAATTTTGAATTTGGAATTCGTCCACCTTTAGAAACGTTTTCAACACATGCTTGTTCAGCCAGAGATGTTGAAGAGTTTTTAGAATTCGAAGATAATTGGTTGGATAGTGGATTTGAAAGTGGCGAAGAAGGTTGAATTATTGGAGACGAGGAAAACGGTACCACTCCGTTATCCAATAACAAACCCATCGATCTAGTTCTCTTTAAAGTGAATGTAGTGTTCTGAAAATGATCATCATCGGTTGATTCTATGTGTTGGGATGTAGTTGGTCCTTCATTAAATACTTCATTAGACATCATGCAATATAAACTTGTATTTTTTTCCCCTTAATATGGCAGTTGAATAATGGAACAAAAGTGGAGACAGTAATAAACCAAGCACACGACGTTTAACAGATATTTTTTCTTAATGAAATCCGCCTGAGCTTGTGATCCTTGAACGTCAAGCGTATAATATAGTATAGGATTATATATTTAGATAATCCGGTTGGGGAGATTCCTGACTTTGACAAGAAGTTGCAATTTATCCACGGGCAATGAACGATATCCGCTAGCGTAGGATATATGAAATGATCTCTGTGAACCCTCTAAAGCCTGATAAGATCGTGTAAAATGGCCAAGATCTTACAAATTTGATACAGCCAACGAAGCGCCAGTAAACACGTGTATTTACAAATGAGATAGATATGTAGCCTAATGTAGATTAACCTATATTAGCGTAGACTGATGCCTGGAATGCCAAAAAAAACAATTAAAAAAAATTAATAATCGCCTTCCCACCTAACTGTGATTACAACACAACGTAATTAAAAAATCAATTAAACCCATATAACAAAATTAAATACATATCCACCACAACCAGCAGGCGCCGAGTCTCCCGCTTTACCCGTTTCGTCCGACTCGTTCTCTGTGCCCGGCCGTTTTTTTTCCTGGGGGCAGAAGTCACTGTGTTCCCTCCCGTGAATCGGATCCGGAACAAACACGTGCGTCAACCACACGGTCGATCGGCGCGCCGATCGACGGCGACGCGCTGCGCTGCGCCACGTTTGCGCCGATCGGCGGATCTGATTTTGTTGGATGCGGCTGGTTCAAAATGGCGGATCCTTTCGCGGGGCTTGTTTTACATTTGTTTTGCTTGTTGCCATCCCGGAGGTGCTCGCTTGTACCATACGGATCTGGTTCTGGAATTGAATGTTTAGTTGTGTAGCGCTTAGAATGTATATTCTTTCTTCTTGGTCTTTTGACAACGCAAAGTATTTACTTACACATACTACGCTTCGTCAGAAATTCCAACTACTTACTCTCCCTTATACTGAACACACTTCAAGTGCAAAACTCTTAGTTTCCAACTATTTACTATCCTTAATTATATCAAAAAAACTAATACCACAAGTTCGTACGCAACTTATATCCAAAGTATGTATTTCCATTTGTGATGAAATGATTTTGATGGGTCATATGATATCGTGCAATTCTAAAGGCAACTGTTGATTTTGTTCTATGATGGTGCTATTGTCGTTTGTGAAGCAGAGATTTTGGACTTGAATTTACATTCAAGTCCAAAATCAAATCAAAACCCGTTGTGACTATATCAGATATTGTACATTTGTTGGTTTTACATTCTACATATTCTATATATTCTACGGCTTGCTTCTGAAATGATCCCAAATACACTCTCAGACGTTCAAACGTCTCTTGTCTCTTGTCTTTTGTTTTTTGTATTTTCTCTTTTTTTCGGTTTTTCTAAAGTGGGGCGGGTTTCAATACTGTTTTCTTTTTACATTTCGAGCTGCTAAAAAAAATTGAGAAAAAGAAAAAAAGAAAAAAAGAAAAAAGAAACGTGAAAAATTCGCGTGTTCAAAATTGTTCCGATTCAAATTGTTCCGATCAAAAATCAGATTGTCTTTATTTTTCCTTGTTTTAAACACAATACTAACATTTTTCCCCACAATTCTTAATGAATTGGCCATTTACTACAGAATGAAATTATCTAACGCATCATTATTCGCTATCACCTCTTTATTAACAAGTGTTTATGCTTCAGATACTGAAGATTGTACCACAACTGCAAATTTCCACATGCATCATCAACATAAAAGAGCTGTTGCTTTTGATTATGTTTATGTCACAGTCACCGTCGATGGTAGTGGTAATACATATGAAACAAGTTCTACTTCAACTTCCACAACTGAACAAGCAACTTCAACTTTATCTACAGAAACTACCCCAACTACTACTTCAACTTCTTCAACTGAAACTTCTTCAACTGAAACTTCATCTTCATCATCAACTTCTACAACTCAAGCAGTTTCAAATAAATCATATTCATCATCTTCATCAGGTGATTTATCTGCTTATTCCGACCCAACTGAAGAATTTACTGATGGTGTTGTCCCATGTTCAGAATTCCCTGGTGGTCAAGGTGTTGTCGCTCTTAACAACTTAGGTTTTGGCGGTTGGTCCGGTTTATACCATGAAGACACTTCTACTGGTGGTTCTTGTGTTGACGGTACCTACTGTTCTTACGCATGTCAACCAGGTATGTCAAAAACTCAATGGCCTTCATCTCAACCTGCAAACGGTGTTTCCGTTGGTGGTTTATACTGTAAAGGTGGTTACCTTTACAAAACCAACTCTAATTCTAACTACTTATGTGAATGGGGTATTGACAAGGCAAGAGTTGTCTCTGAAATCGACGATTCTGTTGCAATTTGTAGAACCGATTATCCAGGTACTGAAAACATGGTCATCCCAACCGTTGTCGGTGCAGGTTCTGAAAACTATTTAACTACAGTTGATGAAGACTCTTATTATACCTGGAAAGGTTTAAAGACTTCAGCTCAATATTATGTTAACAATGCTGGTGTCTCTGCTGACGATGGTTGTATCTGGGGTACTTCTGGTTCAGGTATCGGTAACTGGGCTCCATTAAATTTTGGTGCAGGTTATACCGATGGTATTGCATATTTATCTTTAATTCCAAATCCAAACAACTTGAGTGCAGCTAACTTCAATGTTAAGATTGTTGCTTATGATGACTCTTCCGTTGTTAATGGTGAATGTTACTATGAAAATGGTGTTTATAACGGTTCAGGTTCTGATGGTTGTACCGTTGCTGTTAGCTCCGGTAAGGCTAAATTTGTTTTCTACTAATTTCATATTTAAAAAAAAACAAAAATAAAAGTCTCTTAATTTTTTTTTTGTTTTGATTTTTCTTCCTTTTCTTTTTCTTTACTTTGTTTGTTTTATATATCTTCCCTATATTGTGTTTTATTTTATTTTAATTTGTCTCTACCTGTTTATCTTGTCCGTTATTTTTGTTCCATAGTCTTTTTTTTTCTTTTTAGAGTCTTATAGGTTGAATTACAAATAAAAAATGTCGCTTAAAAAGAATCGTAAAACTCAAATAAATCGATAATGAAAAGAGCAAGGCTCATTATTATCTTTGACAGTTTTTCTATGTGCAGTTTTGCCGATTTACTTCGAACTAAACAATGAAAGTATTCAAATCAAATCTTATTAACATCACAAGTAATGAACCTGATTCAATAGATGAAACAACTCTTGTTTCATCAGCCCCAGAAAGTGTAAAATCGTCAAGCGATGATCCTAAATTAAAACTGCAAAGCAATTCTAATGCGGCTCAGCGGAAACATCAACTACAATTGTCTGGTTCATATGAAACAGAAAACCAACTAAAAGAGCAGCTGTCACAACATTTACCTGAGAATACTACACCCGTTCAAGTGTTCCAAACTACCAACAAAAAGCAGAACAGAGCAGCAAAAAAATTGAAACCCAAAGGGTACAATAAATTTAAAACTTTCCGAAATACAAATAAAAATCAAAATCAGAAACAACTTGAATTATTACAAAATGCTATTCCTGCCAAACCAATTTCATTAGCAAAGACAGAAGCACAACCAACCGCAATAACACTAAAAAAGACCAGAGAAAATCACAAAGCAATATGCAATTCAAAACCCCCTATATCACCAGATCACTTGGAGGATAATCTCTTAAATGATGATCTCTACGATCCAATCCAAGCAATCATCAGTGCTATCCAACAGGAAAGTGAAGATCGTGTTAAAGAGATCGAGGCTTCTGTTTTAGCGTCGGAAATAAAAGCGGTTAATGCCGTTAAAACCGAACATAGACGGCAGCTAAAAAAGCTTAAGGCCGAGGTGGCACGTGATCTATGGGCTGGTGTAGAGATGTTCTTACAGGCCAATAAGAAATGAGTTCATTATAATTTGCTGAGAATTATTTCGCTGGAAGAAAAGAGAGTGGTTTTCTGAAAAATATCTTTGATTTTGTGAGGTGTTGTTGGGCATTGAATACGATTGTTTTGTTATATTTGATACTTCAGTTCGGTAGACTATACACACAAACATGTTATCTAGATTAGCTGTTAGAAATGCAAGAAGTTTGATCCAATCAAGATCAATTGCATCAACTACACCTTTACTCAAATCTACTTATGACTCTCCAGATTTCACTCACTATTTAAACAAATCTAAAGGTTCAAATGATAAATCCAGAGATTTCACCTATTTCATGGTTGGTTCATATGGTGTCTTAGGTGCAGCAGCAGCTAAATCCACCGTTGAAGCTTTTCTCAGTACAATGTCTGCATCTGCAGATGTTTTAGCAATGGCTAAAGTCGAAGTTAAGTTGAACGCTATCCCATTAGGTAAAAATGTTGTCGTTAAATGGCAAGGTAAACCAGTTTTCATCAGACACAGAACATCCGCAGAAATTAATGAAGCTAATGATGTCGATGTCTCTTCTTTAAGAGACCCTGAAACTGATGCTGCTAGAGTTAAGAATCCTGAATGGTTAATTATGTTAGGTATTTGTACCCATTTAGGTTGTGTTCCAATTGGTGAAGCAGGTGATTTTGGTGGTTGGTTCTGCCCATGTCACGGTTCCCATTATGATATTTCTGGTAGAATCAGAAAGGGTCCAGCTCCATTAAACTTAGAAGTTCCACAATATGAATTTGCTGATGAAGAAACCTTAGTTGTTGGTTAAAACAAACTCAAAAAAAAACATAAACAAAAACATAATAAAATAAAAAGTAACAACTTAAATTGAATTTTGTTATTTTATATCTATACATCTATTTTTATACATATCTTTTCTTCCAGATCCCTCTTGTGTGTAACTCACTTATTTATTCTTTAAATCTTATAGTTAATGAAATAATTATTCGCAACATGAATTTTAATTTAAACCTTTATGCCACTTTTCCAAGAAATTTACTTTTTATTTGTTGTTGGGCAATCCTATGTAACTTTTTCTGTTGAACAATGTATTGGCAGGAAGAATATAATACTAATATATCTGTTGCCAATCTTTGTCGTAACTTTCCAACATATCGAACTATTGATTGGCAACATGAAAGACTTTCAGAAAATTCAAAGTATTATAACGCATTAAAAAACACCCAATTTCTTGATAATAATGAAGATGAAGAACTACAAGATTTACGCCCTTCTACAGTCGGAACATTCAATTCTGCAATTACCTTACTTAATGAAATATCCACTTTAAAAGTTATAAAAAGTAGAATATGGATAACTTTACAAACTTGGCTGGTGTTGACAATAGTTGGTATAGTAATTGGATCAATTGCATCATTTTTAAATATACTGACTGAATATCTCAATTTGCTTAAAACAGTTTCCACATCACTAATTCTCCAATTTCCAATATTTTTGTTTTTATCAATTGTATTTGGTTTGATAGCTTCTGTTTCCTGTGTTTTAATAGCACCAAATGCAGCAGGAAGTGGTATAAGTGAAGTCAAATGCATAGTTTCTGGATTTAACAGACCAGATTTCCTTTCATTCCCAACATTATTTGTCAAAGCATTGGCATTACCATTTACAATAGCGAGTGGTTTGAGTGTCGGCAAAGAAGGCCCAAGTGTACACTATGCATCGTGCGTTGGTAATGTAATTGCAAGAAGTATTGTTCCATGGTTTAATGAATCCCCAATTCAATTATCAGATATAATTACAGCATCAGCTGGTTCAGGTGTTGCAGTTGCATTTGGTAGTCCAATTGGTGGTGTTTTATTTAGTTTAGAAGAGATTAGCAGTGGGTTAAGATTGAGTACTTTATGGAAAACATTTTATACATCATTGGTTGCTATTACTACATTACAAATTTGGAACCCATTTGGTACTGGTCAGATCGTTATGTTTGAAGTTAAGTATAATGCTGATTGGATGTGGAGTGAAAGTTTATGGTTTATAATATTGGGAATATTTGGAGGTGTTTATGGAGTTTTCGTCAGTAAATGGAATATAAAATATGTTGCATTTAGGCAAAGATATCTATCAAACAATAAATGGAGTGGAGTCATTGAAGTTTTTTGGCTTTGTTTAGTTTCATCTATACTTGGCTTTGGGAATGTTTTTATGAGATTAGATATGACTAAAGTTATGGAATTACTATTTGACTCATGCAGCAATGATAATAGTAATAGTAGTGATAATTTTGTTTGTTTAAAAGATGAAAGCACAAGTTCATGGTTAACAATGATATTTTCACTTTCTTATGCTACACTGTTACGTATGTTTTTAGTTGTTGTAAGCTATGGATGTAAAGTACCATGTGGTATTTTTGTCCCATCAATGACAATTGGTGCTACATTTGGTAAACTTTTAGGATTATTAGTTGAAGAGATAAATGGTAAATCTGGTGTTAGTTCTGGTACCTATGCATTTCTTGGTGCAGGTGCTGCATTAAGTGGTATAACCGGTTTAACAGTTACAGTTGTTGTTATTATGTATGAATTAACTGGTGCAATTAAATACATTATACCAACAATGATAACTATAATTAGTGTTAGAATAGTCAATGAATTTTGTGGTAATGGATTTGGTGGGATTGCTGATCAAATGATCAAATTCAATGGCTTACCATTTATTGATTTAAAGGAAGAACACGAATTTGAAGGTATAGTAAAAGACGTTATGGTTAGAAGAGTTATAGGCTTAGATGCAGAAGGTATGAAGAAAAATGATGTTTTGAAAATTATGGAGTTTGGTAAAAGAGAATATCCTCTTTTATGGAAAAGGGAAATTATTGTTGGTGTCGTCAATATAAATAATTTACGGGTTATTGTTGAAGATAGTGACGATTTAGAAGATGTTAAATTCATCACACATGAAAAGTTATCAATAATTGCCGGCGAATCAATAGAATATTATACAGGTGGATTTGATGATTTAATTAATTTTGAATTTATGAGTATAGATATTAACACTTCTATTTACACGTTATTTGAAATTTTTGTTGAAATTGGAAACAGACTAGTCTATATTGTCAGTGAAGGGAATATTGCTGGTGTTGTGAGTCGTAAAGATTTGATAAGATTCGAGAACTATCATCATTTCAAAGAACACGGCAATGTGTTTGTGAATCAATGGGATGAAGATATTTTATTTAAACAAATTTTGAGTTTATATAGTTATATAAAGAAGTAGATGTGTATATTATATTAGATCGTATCATCAAAAGATCAAATGAACAGATACGCACATCGGATCTGTGGACATTTACAAATTAAATTTAACAGATAACATCTTGTGTTGCTCTTGAGTTCATTAATAACGCAACAATTAAACCATAAAGACCTAAAACTTCCGCAAAAATAAGAATTAAAATCATACCAACGAATAATCTTGGTTGTTGCGCTGTACCTCTAACACCGGCATCACCGACAATACCAATTGCAAAACCAGCAGCTAAACCGGCCAAACCAACGGAAAGACCTGCACCTAATTGGATGAAACCAGTGTATAATGCCTGTTGTTGTTTCAATGATGAGGAAATCAAAACAGAGACAACCAATCCATAGATGGCAATAATACCTGCCATAATAACTGGAACGGTGTTTTTAATAAGTAAATCTGGTCTGAGAACACATGTTGCACAGATACCGACACCGGATTTGGCGGTACCATAAGATGCACCAAAACAGGTGAAGATGATTGCAGCAGCACAACCAATTGAGCCAAAGAATGGAGCATAGACAGGACTATATCATATAAATTTAGGTATTTAGGATCCATGTTAGTATAATGTCACACGATAAGACATCAATTTTTCAAAACGCCACGATGCAACCATGTTCCATCTGAAAATCACAATCTTTCAGATCGCCCACACATCGCCAAACTTTTAAAACATACCAGAGATCAGACATTGCAAGTATTTGTTGGAGAATGCAGTAGAGAATCAAGTAATCCTTCAATAATCCCCAACTTCAAGCAGCAACACCTTGTTAATTAAGCAGCCACTCGTTCTCACCGCGCAAATGCCATTTCCGCATTTGGAATCCGGCTTTTTTTCTCAAGACATGAATTTTCACCTTTTTTTTATGTGAAAAATTTTATTTTAAGAAATTTTCACCTTTTTAACACATTTTTTTCTTTTGAAACTTTTAGATTTGATTGATTCTCTCTTTCTTCTTCAAGGCGAGCCAAAGCAAGGAACCTCCGAATAGATTAAAATGTCCGCACCAAACCCAAAAGCATTCCCACTTGCAGATTCTGCACTTTCCCAACAAATCCTTGATTTAGTCCAACAAGCACAAAACTTGAGACAATTAAAGAAAGGTGCTAATGAAACCACCAAGACCTTAAACAGAGGTATTTCTGAATTTATCATCATGGCAGCAGACACTGAACCTATTGAAATTTTACTTCATTTACCTCTTTTATGTGAAGATAAGAACGTTCCATACGTTTTCGTCCCATCCAAGACTGCATTAGGTAGAGCATGTGGTGTTTCTAGACCAGTCATTGCAGCTTCAATTACTACCAATGATGCATCTTCAATCAAGAACCAAATTTACGCTTGTAAGGACAAGATTGAAACTTTATTAATCTAAATAAAGTGTATGTTTTTTAATTATATATATATATATGTATGTATATTATCGTATAGTAATATAATAAATAATATAATAAAAAAATTAATAAATTATATGGTGTTATCATAAATAATATGTTGTTATAAATAAATATTACAATAAGATAATAAATAATGTAGCATTTTAAATAAATATTATCATATTTTAATATAATAAAATCATTAATGATATAATATTATAATAAATAATATAGTGTTATCACAAATGATATACTATTATAAATAAATATTATCACAAATCACATAGTATTTTAAATAAACAATATAATAATATCATAAATGACTGTTTTTATGCGTTTTTCAAGATTTCCACTATTTTGTTAGCGTCTGTACTGCTTTCAATACCTGGCATTACAATGCCGTTCACCACAACCGTAGGAGTCACATGTATACCAAGCGTACGTGCATATCTAGCAAAATATTTGTTGTCCACGGCAACTCCGTTACCGGAATTCGAAGGCGTGCCATCGCTATTGATCACTGAAGTCTGCAAGAGACTCTTGATATCTGCTTTCTCTTCACTGGTGAATGGATATAAAGACAAGACTTCTTCATTGAGCTGGCTCTTTGTCTTGTTTTCCACTTCCGAGTCATAAAATTGGGTGATGTTTTCAAACAACACTAGAGAAAAGTCCCAAAATGCAGCAGGCTTGACTTTGGCAACGGCAAATGAAACATCATGCAAGCAGCTGCTTTGAAATCCGTGCCATGGTTGTACTACGTTCACAAACACAAAATTATGTGTCTCTTGTAATTGCGGAATTACATCATTCATTAGCTTTCGGAGCATTTTACCGCTGAACGGACAATTGTAGTCTAAAAACACCTCAACAGAGTGTGCCAGCGGCTTGTATTTGTAAACATGAGAGGCAATATATCTTGGATGCAGGTTTGTCATGCTGTGGTTGCAGATTTGGTACTTTCTTTTTATATATAAGATACATGAAATGCTTGTAATAACCCTCATCTTATTCTCAACATTTGCATTTTGCCACCCAAGGAAATGTCTGTTTTTTCTCAAAGTCAACACCACTTGGATGTCAGTTTCTCTGCTAACAAAGGCTTTTAGACCCATCACAACCAGACAATTCATAAGAACAATGTCCAGCACCCCAGAACAATTACAAATCGAAGTCCTCTCCCCAGGAGATGGCAAAAATTTCCCACAATCCGGCGATCTCTTAACCGTTCACTACACTGGTACTTTAACCAACGGTAAGAAATTCGACTCGTCATTAGATAGAAACAAGCCATTCCAATTTAGAATCGGCCAAGGTATGGTTATCCAAGGTTGGGATCAAGGTTTTGCAAAATTATCTCTTGGTGAAAAGGCAAGATTAACCGTTCCACCACTCATGGCATACGGTAACAGAGGCTTCCCAGGTTTAATCCCACCAATGTCCACTCTTATTTTCGATGTTGAACTTTTAAAGATCAATTAAGGATTCTTTTTTGTTTACTTTTAAAGACCAATTAAGACTTTTTTTTGTTTACTGCTATTTTTGCAATAATATCTAATCTAACATATACATAGTTGTACTTAGTTTGTATTTTTTATTTTTTCAAAAAGAGGTGATTTTCAATAAGACGTAGTTTGTCATGGGCTATGTTGGCTTTCACAAAAACCTGAAATTGTAGATCGTAGAGGGTGAACTCAGGCAATTCTACCATACCAACTTCTTTAACTTTATACTTCAATATGATCTTTTTTTCAGTAAACGGTCCAAGTTCAATACGTCGGCTTTTCACATATTCGATAATTTCCACCCCATTTATGGTATTTAAATTACTTTGATATTGAAATGTCCGATCTGTAGGATTTTCTAAAACATAAATCACTTGCAATATGTCATTGTCACACTCCGCCAAAGTAACCAACATACGTGGATCTGAATGTGGTAGATTGGCTTTGTACATTTCTAGTCGGTAGTGTTCAATCTCCCCATTGACATTATACTCAAGATCACAATTTACGGCCACGGGAACACTTCTTACTACAACGTCCACACATGTAATATCAAGCCAAACTTTAATAATTTTTATTTCCCCTATACCTAACAATGATTCATCCGTTGTTTCTGGAGTCAGCTTTAGACTGACACCTTTCGGTCCTTTGATGGAAAATTTGCACTTGGCTAAATCCATCACATCAAATGATTCGTTTTTTAAATTCAACTTGAATAACCATCTCCTAGTAAAAGGTTTAGTTACTCCATTGATTTCGGCTCGTAACTTTGTTTGCCATTCAATCATTTCAACAATTTTGATTCTTGCTTCCTTAAGAACATCTATGTGTACTCCACCATTTCTAATCAAAACATACTGTATATTAAACTTTATTACCATGTTCGGGTCACCTAATTCTTCAATTATATTTCTAGGTAAACCTGATATTTGAGGAACCTGCACCATAGCCTTGATTACATGTTCATCACCTGGTACCAATTCTCCGCTTTCATGATCTGCTCCAGGCCATTTAATTTCTACTCCATGTTTGCCCAATAAAATACCGCTACCACTTATTTTCACTTTAACTATTGCACTTTCATCTTGATTCTCAAATTTTAGAATTATTGGAAATTTACGACCATTAAATCCAATCTTATCATATTTCAATGAGCACTTCATAACAGGTATTTTAGGTAAAACTTCAAAACTCAAATTTCTCTGAAATACTTCTCCTGTTCGATACCATTTAAAAAATTTATTTTTGTTTTCCCTTAGAGTTGCTATCGTTATGAATTCAATGTCGTTGATTTTTGCATTCAATTTAATTTTTGGGAAAGAATATCTGCCAACATTCTTTGACTTGATATGAAACTGAATTACTAACAACTTTGATTTAATATCTAAACATGCCTTCACAAGTTCATCATCTTCACCTACTTCAACATTCATATTTCCACCAGGGATAACTTTGAAATTCTTAAATCCGTCAATATCAAAATCAAAACTTTTAAGTTCCAAACCTGTACATTTTGGTCTCATTACAAGTTGAATGTCAACACCATCGCTCATCAAGTTAGTATATTTTTGAATTTCAACATCTACTTCAATAACATCTTTAACTATAGGTTTTTGTTCAATAATACCGGGTTCGAAATCACTAATTAAATCTAAGCTTAAGATACTATCCTTAATTTCCGGGAAACTCTCATTTTTAGAAAAACAACACAACTCAACATAAATTCCCGATGCTTCTCTTAACTTACCCAATTTTATATAACATTCCACCATCTTTTTCAAAATAGAAACAACAATAAATCGGCATTTTTCACGCTTGTAAATAGAAATACCAGCTTGATAGTTGTTGACAGCCATACTATAATTTTTCTGCTCGTGATACACATCACCTAAAAAGTCATATACTCGAGATTCTATTCTCGGGAATCTAGTATTCGCCATGCTAAAAGAGTCTAATGCTGCTGTGAGTAATAAAATTCTGTTGTCATTTGTAAGACTCTTAGATCGGAAATTAAAAGCTTGTAAGTAGATGAACCCATTCTGTGGCATGTTAAAACTGTTATATTTAATATCTTTCAACCCTAAAGTCGGCATTAATGCCGAATCTAATGGAATAATTGTTTCATTCACATTATCTATTAACTCAGCCAAACAAGTATACTGATTTGATATCCAATCGTATGTAAAATTCTCCGGATCTAAATCTTTTATTTTCTGTAAATGAAACGTAAATTTACGATATGCAACGTTAGAGTCTCCCAAAACAATACAAGCTCTAACTATATGAATGCACATTATATCTAACCAATTTCTGACCTCTAAATAAGCTGTAGTTTTACGATCCACCATTTTCAATGTTTGTAATAATTTATCATAAGAATATTCAAGAAGTTTAGTTGAGTAATCAGTAACAGATTTGAATTGCTCAAAAATCGACATTTTAATCAAATTTCGACACGAGAAAAACATCTCATTATAAGAGTCGTCTCTTATTTCTCTTTTTTTCAACTTTTGAATTTGTAAATCAAAGAAATCATTAGAATATTGTCTCAATCCTATCATCAATTTGCGAACAAATGTGTTTTGTTCACGTTTAGCACTTTCTTCATTTGATCCGTTGATTAAAAAAAGCGAGTTCATTGACATGTTGATTTTATTTGTTATGTTTTGAATCCTGGAGTGATTTACGGTTTGTGGATCCGAGTATATTAAAATAGCAACAAATTTGATCATGGTGTTTGAAAATTTGTACTTCACTCTGTTAATTTCATTTATTAACAAACCATCAAAACTTTCATCTTTGCCTATTTCATAGATTGAAATAAATACCGTAGGTATATAATCATAGTATTTGTACATCCATTCTAGCGGCAGCAGTGAATTATAAAATGCACCGTCTGGGTTATACGGCGAAAGTGATGATTTCGATCCGTTTATAATGACTTCATAATCTTTACTTGAATACTTTACATTAAACCAAACACCTTTTGAATTCGAACTTCCATTGGCCAATTCTGCCAATTTGGTCATTTTTCTAGCTTCTTGATTTCCCTGGTTGGGCCACCAAATTTTATCCCTAACATTATACCTTTCAATCAGATCTGCAATCCTCTTCATACCTGCTGTATCTATGTCTTCCAATTCCCTTTCAATTTGAATTTGTACACCGTAATTCATTTCTTCATCTTTACTTTTAAACCTTTGTTCTTCGACAATCCGACATCTTTTTTTCTTCTGTACCGGTCTCAAATGTTCAGCTACACCTTGCACAACCACAAGAGGTGCAGTGACAGCTGTCAATCCTGGATGAAATTTATCCATTGTGAAAATAAACAACAATAAATCCCACTTATAAGATAAACTTTCGGATGTTGATAATTCATGTCGAGAAGTTGAGCTACGAACAATCTTTCAATAATGGATATTATTGTTTGTTCTTTGAAAGATTTGTTTTTCTTGATTTTCATCTTCCCCTTAGTTGTTTCATTTCCCAATTCTTGTTGAATTTACTTTCTACATAGTATTACAGACAATTGATCAGTTAAAAAATGGCGGAACCAATTACCCACGAAGTTTCCAGTAACTTTATAATTCCACATGGAAAACTCCTGGAAGGTATTACTTATGATGGTAGAAACGACACTCTGTACTACATTGAAATTCCATCAGGAACCGTTTTTCAAGTTGCAAATGTTTCTACTATTAAAGAACAAGCTACTATTCCTAAATCTTTCAAAGTCAGTAACTCAGTTGGTGTCATTGGCTTAACATCGGATGTAAATAAGTTGATTTGTGGTGGTGAAGAAGGTATTTTAATACTTGATTTGACATCTGGAGACGTCAAACCATTATCCCTTTATCCTAATAATAACGTATGTCAAGGCAAACAATTAAGATCCAATGATGGATCTGTTGCAGCGGATGGTTCATTTTGGGTTGGTACTATGTACGATGGTGATGAAGAATTACCAATCGGTACAATGTACAGATTAAAGAATAAAGATGCCAAGTTAGAACAATTGTGGGATGGATGTGGTATTTCTAACGGTATCAATTGGGATTTAGAACGTGGTGTTATGTACTGGACCGATTCTTCTAAACATGCAGTTTATAGATACGATTATGATACTATAAAGGGGGAACCAGTTTTAGAATCCAAGACTGAAAGGTTCGTCCATGAAGCTCATCCAGATGGTTCATGTTTAGATTCTCAGGGAAATTTATACATTGCCATTTGGGGTGGTAATAGAGTGATTAGAATTACTCCAGAAGATAAAATTGACATGCAATGGATGTTCCCATGTAGAAATATTTCATGTGTTACATTTGGAGGTGCTAATTTAGATACACTTTATGTTACCAGTGCAGCATTAAATCCAGAAGATCCCGTTGACGCTTCAGATTTGAATGCAACTGTTTTCAAAGTTGATGTTTCTGGTTCGAATATTACAGGAACTTCTAAAAACCAGTTCAAACTGTAGCTTATTTAGATTTATAATTTTCAATCCAGTTAAGTAACCAGATTAAAAATTCTTCTACCAACTCATTTTGTTCTGAACCTCCACTTCTTAAATTGTTCAATTTCCTACTTGCGATTTCTAATCGGCCATCTTTAGAATATTCGTTAGTCAAACTCACATTATTGAGGATTTCTAAGACGGCTAAAATATGAAACTGCAATACAGGAGAATTGATATAGCTTTGAAATTGTGCATCCTCAACCAATTCTTTGAACATTGGGTCTTGTATATTACTTTCCACATCCTTTTCTTCGGCAGTTTGTTCAACTTGTTCAACTTGTTCAACTTGTTCAACGTTTACTGTTTCATTCTTATCTTTTACTTGATTATCCAAATCTTGATGTTTTTGACATTTGAAACACACCAAAGAGCAATATTTACACTTGCATTTTGGACATGTATATTTAGATTCCTTCTCCTCACAGATGGCACACAAGCTAATCATGTTCTATGAAGTTTAACAAATTTTATAAAAAAAATATATTTATAAGTTTGAAAAATTTACCTCAAAAAGGAAAACCATGTGAAAAATATTAAGACGTATCTTTTATTTAAAAGCAGATGTGCAAATAAAACTGGGAGGCAGATTTCAGACTTCTCCACATCAATTTTAACCGATAAGAGAACTGTTATATGCTATAGCTGTAACTTTAAAAATTGAGAGATAATTATTAGTAGGGGAATCTAAAAACGTAATTTTTTTTTTACCAATTGTTATGCCTTGTGTAAATATAATTTAAACAAAAGGATCCAGATCCAGATCCAGATTTTGGTTACTTATTCAAACATTAATAGTTTTCACTTATTTGCCCGGATTATCAGGTAAGTATGGAACTATTCCATATATTAAATCATATGAATGAAGTTGACAATTTTTTTGAGTTCATAACCATTTTCAAGTTTGAAAGTGACAAAAAAAAGCTAAATATCAAACAAGAGTTTTATTCATCAAATGATTATATACAAATTTTTTAGGAAACGGAAGTGGTATTTCAAATGTCCAAATAAAACAAATCTTAAGGACGTTTGATACAGACTTGTATAATGTGTTTTTAAGCTTTTTTTGTTTGGTACATAAACAAATGTTTGTCGGTTCTGAAAGAAAACAGATAACGCTTAAATTTACGTAGATAGGTTATATAATAGATTCAAAATATGCATCTATGTATATGGATATATGTGGCCATTCTAGCAATTGATCATTTATAGTATTTATAATATTTGGTAGATTTAGAGTATCGATTGAAAGCAAATAAGTGACTTCCTAATTAGGAACATCAACATATGTTCTTTTTCATAGGCAAAAGTGAAATGGATTTAGGATATTCATCTTCGGCTTCAGAGGAAGAAAATGACAGTGATACAAGGAAGAGACAGACGGATGAGACACTGGATGTCAATGAGATCTTTACAATAAAACAAGTGGGGGTGAAACGAAGAAAACAGGAAAGAGAATTAGCTGATGTTATGAAAGAAGTTTTGAAAGAGAAAATAATGGACACGGATTCCGGGGCCGAATGCGACCTAGAATCCGATGAATCAGGAAAAGAAGAAGGGTCGAAGAACGGCGTTGAAGCATCAGAGCATGAAAAGACACATTTAGCAGCATTTTCAGGACTGAAAGTTCCGAAAGATATCCAACTAGCGGAACTCAACATGTCAGAATTTTACCAAGAGAATCGACAGCTAGCACAACGAGGAGACTTGGACTCGCTGAAACAAGACAATATCGGTAAGATCGAGTTACATAAAGGTAGTGGAGGGGTTGGAAGTCTGAAAGATGTGATTAATTTCAATCTGAGAAACCAAGACAAGATCATCTACCAAAATAAAGAAAGAATAGCACGAGAAAAGGCCAATAAGAAGAATTAAATCGGTATACAGAGATATTTAAATATTTAAATCATGATTCTGTGTTTTTTGTTTTTTGTTTGTGGTTTTTGTTTTGCATTAGATCTTACCTATAATATAATCAGCCACAGTAGACCGGTTTTAGTTTTGGCATTTTATCTTACTTGAAATATAATATATATACATGTACGTGTTTTTTTTTTTCACTATTTAGCATTTTTTTCCGCTTGGTATTCCTTTTGCAATTGTTTGATGGTTTCTTCGTCTAACGGTGGAATAGGAATGTCATCGAAATCATCTTGGTTCAAGAAGTTGAACGTGTAGGTATATATACCCACAGGAACTGCTATAAGAATGGCCAATCCAATCATGTTTTTGACAAAATATGGTTGACGAGCACGCAACATTGCTGGTGACATTCTGTATGTATGTGGTTCATAATAACCATTATTGTTCATTAGGTTGCGTAATGTCGTAGAAGGATGCATCTTTCTAATAGAGTCTCTTGGGGTTCTGCGCTTAGATGTTTTCTTTCCAATAGTCTTGTCGATACACACACAATCGATCTTCACGCAAGCAATTCACACGCAAAAGGCAAAAGACAAACGTTACACACACAATCTATTCCCGCCTCTGGTTGCAAATGCAGCTGCTTCAAATGTCTTTTTCCATTTTCATGTTGAAAATGGAAAAAGGAAAAGTCGAGAAATATTTTTGTGTGAAAAAATTTTGGACCGTAAAAAGAAAATGAAATTTTTTTTAATAGACATATTGTAGATTGAAATTGACAAGTATGAGTGAAGAAAAGAAGCGGACAGTAACTATATTAGTCGACAACAAGGAGGTGGAGATAGCAGCACCGGATTCAGAAGAATTGTTCCTTGAAAAACTTGTTTTTGGGGATGCCGAAGGGTTTGCAAACAACTTGAGAAATATCGATAATTTATATATGGATGAAGAAGAAGAATTGCAAGAGGATAACAACCCGTTCAACTATTCAGATTCGGAAACAGACGAATTTTTAGATACGTTTAAAAACAAACAGGAATATGGATTTGACGAAATCGATGGTAATTCGTCAGATGAAGATGCAGACAATGGTATGGACAATCTAAATGATGATGAATTATTTTTTAATGATTCGGATGCAGATTCGGATATTATGGATGTAGACGAAACAGGATTGAAAGAAGAAGAAGAAGAATCATCAGATGACGATGCATGGATTGATTCGGATGATGAAAAATTGGTTCTTGATGTTAACAGCACAGATAGATTGAGAAAGTTACGTGAAACGGAAGAGGAAAGATTGATCCCAGGATTAGAATATATTAGAAGATTGAAGAAACAATATACTTCGACATTCAAAGTTCCAGAATGGGCAACACACGAGTATGAAGATGATAAGGAGAGCGAAGATGAGGAAGAATTAAACATGAAGAAGAAAGCCCTATTTGACAAAATTGGATCGGCAAAAAGTGCAGTTATTAGCACATCCAACAATCCATTGGTTGAGTTTTTGTCCGCCAATCAAACATATAATATAACCAACGATAAATCGAAATTACTTAACCCAGAACGTTTGAAAATCGACCGGTTGATTGATGCCAACATTTCTAAACCTTCAAGATCATCGATTCAATCATTGAGTTTCCATCCTTCACAGCCTTTATTACTTATAGGTGGATTTGACCGTACTCTACGTATTTATCATATCGATGGTAAGAATAATAATTTGGTCACGTCATTACATTTGAGACAATCTCCAATTCAAACATGTGCATTTTTAAAAGATGCAGAAACAGGATTGACCAATATTGTTGCCGGTGGTAGACGTAAATATATGTTCAAATGGAGTGTTGATATGGGTATAATTGAAAAAATAACCAGAATGTATGGTAATGAAAACAAACAACGATCATTCGAATATTTCAAAACTTCAAGAAACTGTAAATATATTGCACTTGCCGGTAATAGTGGATGGATCAATATTTTATCAGTTTCTACGGGTCAATGGGTTCATGGTTTTAAAGTCGAAGGTACACTAGTTGATTTTGAATTTTGTGATGATGATAAAAATTTGATTGTAGTAAACCAAGCTGGTGAAATTTGGGAATTTAGTTTAGTCAACTTCAATATTTCCAAAAGATGGAATGATGTGACAGGAATTGGTATTACAAGGATAAGATGTTCAGCTAACAATAGGTTTTTAGCAATTGGTTGTAATACAGGTTTTGTCAATGTTTACGATAGATTAAAAGAGAACAAATTGATCAAATCTATTTCTAATTTAACCACTACAATTTCCAGTTTAGAATTCAGCCATGATTCTCAGGTGCTGTGTATTGCTTCCAGAGATGCCAGAGATGCGCTCAGGTTAATCCATCTTCCATCATGTCGTGTTTTTAAAAACTGGCCAACAAGTATGACACCACTAGGAAAGGTGACGTCGGTAGCTTTTGCGCCATCAGGTGGCTTTTTGGCTACTGGTAATGAACAAGGTCGTGTCAGACTTTGGAAATTACTCGATCTATAGAACCATCAATGTGTAATCTGTAAAAGAAAACAACTTTTTTAACATTGAGTTTTTTAAAAGAAAGTATCTGAGAGAAAGGATTTTTTTTAGGGAAAGCAGATTTTTTCTTAGAAAAAGTAGTTTTATTCCGAAAGAAAGCATTTTTTTTAAAAACGAAAGCAGTTTTTTAAAAACAAAAGCAGTTTTTTCTGAAAGAAAGCATCTTTTTCTTAGAAAGAGCAATTTTTTCTTAGAGAAAGCAGATTTTTAAAAACAAAAACATCTTTTTCTAAAAAAAAGTAGTTTTTTCAAAAAAAAAAAAGCAAACTGTTTTAAAGGAAAAGTCTCCTTTTAATTTTTAAATAAAACCCCCTTTATTCAATAGAAACCTATTCTTTTCAGTAACTTTTGTAAATAAAACCACCAATTTTATTTGTTTTAAACAAACCATTTTTAACCAACTCCGTTCAAACTCTCTTTGTTCAAACAATCTCTGTTCAAACACTCTCTGTTCAAACAATCTCTGTTCAAACACTCTCTGTTCAAACAATCCCTGTTCAAACACTCTCCGTTCAAACAATCTCTGTTCAAACACTCTCTGTTCAAACAATCTCTGTTCAAACACTCTCCGTTTAAACAATCTCTGTTCAAACACTCTCTGTTCAAACACTCTCTGTTCAAACACTCTCTGTTCAAACAATCCCTGTTCAAACACTCTCCGTTCAAACAATCTCTGTTCAAACACTCTCTGTTCAAACAATCTCTGTTCAAACACTCTCCGTTTAAACAATCTCTGTTCAAACACTCTCTGTTCAAACACTCTCTGTTCAAACACTCTCTGTTCAAACAATCTCTGTTCAAACACTCTCTGTTCAAACAATCTCTGTTCAAACAATCTCTGTTCAAACACTCTTTGTTCAAACAAACTCCTTAAAACAAACTCCTTAAAACAAGTTTTGCATGAGCCACCAAACAGGGGGTGCCCCCCTCTAGCGGCTGAGCGGCTCGGCGGCTCGGCGATGAGGGGGTGTGGGAAATCGCATCAACGGCAGTGAAGGACGACTGAATTCCGTGTTGCACTTAACGTCATTAAGCCTTGTTGGACATGTTTGCAAGACAAGTACAAGTTGTTCTGCAATCGACAGCAACATGGCAAAACTGGAGGAGGTAGCAGCGGCTCTGGTGAGCGAGGCGGGACAGACGGACGAAAGAGTAGTGGTTTTGATGTATGGGCCTCCGGGATCGGGGAAAAGTACATGTGCAAACCAGCTGATAGAACAGATCAACCAACAGACGGCAGTGTCGGGCATTGATGCTAGAGAAACAAGCCCGTTTCGAGTTTATAGAGGACACGGGGGTGAAAAAACACAGATCTGTGAGTACCGGAACGAAGCATTGAGTGAAGAAGAACAGGTGCCGTTTGGTATACATGTCAAAATGGACGGATTCCATCTACCATTGTCACAGCTGTCACGTGAAATGGCCGAACGTAGAGGATGCCATGAGTCGTTTGACGCAGAATTAGTGGTGCAGCTGTGTAAATTGTTGACTAGGGACGATTGGTCGTCGTTGAGTGTGCCGGATTTCGACCACCAGATCAAAGACCCGGTGAATCCGGGAATACGACTTAACTGCAAATCGAGAATCGTGGTTCTGGAAGGATTGTACCTGCTTCTCAAAGTGAAGCCGTGGAGTGAGATTACAAAACATGTACAGGATTTAAAAAAACAAGGCTACCCCATTAAAGTTGTTCGAATAGATGGTGGGGACCAGGAGGAGCTATCTCGTAGAGTTGCAAACAGGCATTTGAAATGCCAACTGGTGGACTCGTACGAAGAAGGCATGGCCAGATACTTTGCCAACGATGTTCACAATGCTGAAATAGTGAATCAGCAAAGCCAAACCTCCTTGGATGATTGGGTTATATGTAATAGTATACCTGTGTGATTTTAATTATATATAGATACTTAAAAAATATAAATAAAGAAAAACAGTTTGATGGCTTGATTATAGTTAAATATGTTTCTATGTGATTTTCTGCTTTCTACGTGCTAGAATCGTGGCGGAATCGAGCTGCAAACTCACAACTCCATGTTGGGACATCTTTTGTTCAAGCGACACATTGTTTTCACCCGATTCATCACTCCCCACATATCCTTCATCGGTTCCCTTGAAAACATACGGTGTATGTGCTTGACATTTAGCTCGGAATTCAGTATGGCTCAATTTTGTTAGTGCACTTGCAGGTCCAAATCCGTTGGGCGTTTTGTCCTCCCATTCATGTTCAGTGTATTCACCATCATTATCATCCTCATCGTCATCATCCTCCTCATCATCATCATCATCATCATTACTATTATTATTATTGACATCATCAATTCCGCCGGCACGTACATTACCAAGCCCCCACTCATCTGATTCCTCAATGCTGTTACCAGCACTGGTTAGGCTAGGTGTACTGTTTGTACTAATGTTTGAAAAATGAGAGCCTGATGTTTCTGAGGTAATCGATCCAGATCTCTTAGAATGGTTGAGGTCAATATTAAAAGAAATGCTAGTTTTACGGTCTTTCTTGATTTCTTCATTCTGTTCTTCAATAATAGTATTATGGGTTAAAACTGTAGCTGTAGTTGAATGACTATGAACGGGCGTCAAAGGGGATAATCCTGTATCCACTATCTTATATCTTCGAATCATTGGACTTTTAGTACGTGCAAGAGATGTTAAAGTAACTGGGTATGTATCGTCATAATCTTCTGAGTCTAATGAATCATCATCATCATCATCATCATCATCATCATCATCATCATCATCATCCTCATCGTCGTCACTAGTATTATTATTGTTGTTATCGGAATATGCAACAACGGGAGCTTGTCTCATTCTCGTAGATAAACTTAAATCGGAATTTAAGTCACTTAAACTATTTGTTTTCAAGGAAGAAGATGATGTCAATGAAGAGGATGAGGAAGATACTGAGGATAATTTTGAAGATGATAATCTTGATGGCTTTTGGCAAATAAAATCAATCATAGTTGACGGTTTATTTTTACGCTGAACATCTTTAGCTGTATCAAAAACCAGTTTGATAGCTTCAGCCCTTGGTGTCAACAATTGAGCTTCTTCATTACAAATTTTATTACCTGAAAAATAATCATCAACATTTGAATTATTAATTAAATCTTCACTGAATGCTTTAAATAATTCCTTATCATATGTTGTAATTTGTGGAGCATCATCTGCAGGTGATGATTTATTATCTAATGAGAATTCATAACCTTTATTGAACCATGGATCAGCTAAACATTGATCTATAGAATATCTTTTCATAGGATCGACAGTAAGTAAATTGGAAATAAGATTTTTACAACCGTCTGAAATTTCATCAAACCAAGGTTTTAAAAACTGATAATTACCATTCATCACTTTCTCTGTTATATCATTTGGGTCTTGATTATTTGAATAAAATGGAGGGAAACCAACAACCATAGTATATAAAACACATCCCAATGCCCACATATCAACTTTTTTATCATATCCAATATTCATATGTTGTTCAGGTGATGTATAACCCACCGTACCACATGGAGTCTTAGCCAATGCATTTGATGTTTGTAAATGTGTTGAAAGACCAAAATCTGCAAGTTTGATAACACCGATACCACCAGCACCTTTATCGATAGAAAATTTACCTTCATCAACTTTATTATTATCATCAGAAACTCTTCTTGCCTTAATTTGTTCTTCATGTGTTCGTTCAATGAATAAAGACGGTTCAAACAGAAGATTTTCGGGTTTAATATCTCTGTGCACTATACCTTTATCATGCAAATATTTAAGAGCAAATGCGACTTGTCTAAATATATGACGAGTTAGATTTTCACTGAAATAAGTATATTTAATAATTTGATTGAATATTTCTCCACCTTCAATACATTCAAGAATGAGAAAACAATATTTCGATGTCGGTGGGTTAAAGTAATTGTATAGTTTTAATATATTTGGATGATTAAGTTGTCTCATTATTGCAATTTCTTTAAGGACTGAGTTGATCTGTTCTGGCTTCATCAATGACTTATTAATAATTTTAATAGCAACAATCATATTATCCTTGGTATCCAAAGCTCTATATACGAATGAAAAAGCTCCTTCTCCGATTTTATCCTGTAATAGGTATCTCGGATTAAGCTCTGTATAATAATCGGCCAATTCTGGATTTGTTTTGATTAAAAGATCAATTTCTTCATGATTCGGACAGTCGGTTGAGCTGGAGCCAGACTCCAGCTCAACCGACTCTCGAGTTCTTCTATTAATAATGTTCTTGAACAGGTCTAACATGTATTACAGCGGTTCAAATGTGCTAAAATGTATTCTTACGGTTGAAATGTGCCGATATGTGCCGATATGTGCCGAAATGCTGGCGAAAAAACTGTCTAAAAGCAATCCAAAAGTTACAGAATATTTCAAATCGTACAACAAAGCACTGTAGGCAGTGGATGTTGCTCCAGATGAGAGTTCGATGCCGAAAAGACCACAATCCTGTTGGTAAAATCTGCCCATCCACAGCAAAAATGCACGCCCCCGCAGAAATTGGAAAATCATGTTGACAACGCCACATCCGTGCACCGCAACAGTTTTTGCGCCGTCAAGTTTTCCAAACAAAAGCTCAGCAAAAGAAAAGAAGAAGAAAGAAGAAGAAGGAAGAAGAAGGAAGAAGAAGAAGAAAGAGTTGAAGATAACACAGGACAAGCTGAGTGGAGTTGAGTCAAGACAGGACAAGACGAGAATAAAGCATACAAGAGGTTTGGGTACACAGAAACTGGACACTGTTAAAGAAGTAAAAAGAAACAGATACGGAGGCACCAAGACAAACACAAGCATAGACAAGCATACACAAGCATAGACACATATCAAGGAACACACTAGAAACACCATGACAGCAGCTAAATATTTCAAGATAACCCAACTTAAATCCACTATTGGATTACCAAGACTTTACAAGGATACACTGGTTTCGCTGGGTTTGCGCAGAAGACACCAAACTGTTTACCATAAAATATCTCCTCAGCAAGCAGGTGCTATTGCTAGAGTTAAGGAGTTGGTGCAGGTTGAACTTTCAGATGTGTTTAAAAATAAAGAACAGATGAGACAAGAAAGAAAATCCGACCCAGGATTTGAAATCATCAAAAGAGCATAGATTTACCCAATTTTCTGTTATGATATATCATGATAGATAGAATTGCCGATTCACTACTGTACATAAAATTTTATTTTTGTTTATAATTTTAAAATTATTTAATAAGTTTACATGAAATATGATACTTTTCTGTACTTAAACTTTGTCGATATCTTTAAAAAGATTCAATAAGTTTAAATTAAATACTAGACTTTTTCTAATTATATTTATTGTATTTATACTTTGTCTTATTTAATATATTTATTTTATTTATACTTTGTCTAATTATATTTGTTCTACTTATAATTGTTCTACCTAACATTAGTACATAAAAAAGGGGGAATCACCGTTAAAGTTTTATTTAGAATTTCTTTTACAATTTCGTTTTCAATTTCGTTTTCATCTTCAAGTATATCTTTTTTTCTGTTCTAATATTGTAGTTTCCAATTATACTTCCAAGGCATGGGTTTCATAAACCAGATGGTTTTCAATTTCGTCATCTAAAGCATTCATTAAATCGGCTGCATTAATAATTGGTTTTTTATTAAAACCCATTCTCTCTCTTTTTATAAAACTTAATGATTGGTTGTAAATTTCCGTATCACTAGACACCAAACTATCATCAACCATTTTCAAAATACCTTTAGCACTGATTGTCATAGAATTATCAAAATTCGAATATTTGGAGTGTTTTTGATTTAGCTGTGTTATTTGATTCAATTGATTGAGTTGGGTTTTGATTGGATTGGTTGAAATTCCAATACGCTGGTTATTCAAGATTTTTGTTGGTGACTTTATATTTTTCAATGTTCTAAAAAGCAAATCATGCTTTTGAGGTGACATTTTCTTGATTGGTGATGATGGTATAAAAGAACTGTTCACCATGGAGTTATCAATTTCACCACCAAATTCAGATTCATCACTTTCAAATTCACTTTCAACTTCGCTTTCAGAATGATCAAGTCTACTGATTTCTCCTTCATCACTTTTATATAACACTTCATCCATTTCTTCTTCAATAACAGGTTCGTAATTTAAGGCGTAAGAACCATCCTTTTCAACCATAATCAAATAATCTCCAAACCTTAAACTATCTTCACTTTTCATATGTGTGAAACAATTCATAATAGGATCGAATCCTGTACCTGTATTAAAAACATTACCCTTTTCTTGAGATTGTGATGCATGTTTCTTGCAATATCTAAAATTAATTGGCTTAGAGTACTTTTTGATGGCATTTTTCTGAAAATTAATATCTCCTGAAAAATCCAACTTTTCTTCACCTTTAATAATGATATTATTTGTATCCAATCCACTTTCATAAAATGGATGGATCGAATCGCCAACATCAATAAACATATTTGTAAATCGATGATTTGGTTCAGCACACATCTTAATTGTACCAGAATTTTTTCTTTTATAATTATTATTATTATTATTATTATTATGATTGTTATTGCTATTATTGTGATTGCTGTTATTGTGATTGCTGTTATTGTAATTGCTGTTATTTTTTGAATTTTTCACGTTCTGTGTTCTTTTGACTATTTTCAATGGTTTCAATGGAACCTTGGAATTGACACTCATGTTTGTACTACTGGTGCTTGTGCTGGAGTTATTTGAAATTTCAACTGTAGTTGTTTTGAATGTATTTGTGGTATTACAAAAGTTGCTTTTTTCTTTAAAATTTTTCTTCAACATTGCTTTTCGGCCACATCAGAACACCACAGCAACCTTTGTTTCTTTTATAAAATTACCTGTCATCTTTTCTAATAGACATCACCTAATGTTTTTCAATCACTTTACCTCATTAGGCAAAACATCAACATCAACTATTGAATTTCCATATCGGGCAAGTGCGTCTTGTTACATGAATTCTGGGATATTTTATTTTTAGCTTTGATTCCATGGAGTGGGTTTCTGATGTAGCAGTGGTGGTTTGTCTCGTTTTGTTGAGCGTGTTGCACGGATTTCGTCTTTAGGAGGATTGCCGCAGTTGGACTTTTGATTGATTTTTGTGTGATTTTTGTCTGATTTTGTTTTGCAAAATGTTATCATGGAAAAATGATCAAGTATTGTTGTGGTTGAAGAATAGAAAATATGGTGATGATGTTTTGGCTAAGTTCAGAGACCATAATATAGTTGGGTTGACATTACCCATGTTGAACACGGTGGAGTTGAAAGAAATAGGAATTTTGCAATTGAAGACCAGATTACAATTGTTGAATGATATTAATATGCTTATATTAGAGAAAGAAGAAAGTAAAATTGTAACAGATGAATATCCTATGATGATGGAATTGCAAGCAAAAGAATTGGCTAAAGAATTGGCTAAAAGTATCAGTAGAAATTTGATTGAAGAAAATATCAAAAATCAACAGAAGAAAGATGAAGAATATCATACATTGAGTACGAAAATCAATAAATTAAGAGAAGAAGTTTTACCTATACTGAAGGAAATTCAAGATACCAAACCTTTACCTTCTCCAGAGACACCAATGTCACCAAAACCTAAAATGACTAAAACCCTAAGTTCAAATCAGTTATCTTCAAATAACAGAGCAACTCCTCAGGCGGATTCGGTGAATGATACATTGAAGCAATTGAGGGCTAAATCTGAAGATCCATGCTATAAGATTTTACAAGCGGCAATGAAAAGTCATAAATTAGATAAGAGTGAATGGAGAAAATATGTTTTGGTGATTTGTTATGGAGGTGATAAAGAAAGAGTTCTAAGATATGATGAGAAGCCTGTACATGTTTTTAAAGAGTTGAACGAGTTGGGATTATCACCTTCAATTATGCTTAGACGGGTAGAAGAAAAAGATATAACCGGCAATGATATTAATTATGAAGATTATGAAACCCCTGGAGGTAGACTATAAACTATAAATGTAGTTAGGTAAGCTAATTAGTTAAGTTACTAAAATACACACATAAATATGACATTTTTTCTTTTTTTTTTAATTTCTTTTTTATTTTGTTTTTGATTTGATTTTTACTCTTAATAAGGTTTAAACTTTCTTCTATCTCTCATCACTCTGACCTTTTCCTGATCTTGTTTAAACTTGAATAAAAGTTGGTTCATTTCTTGCTTTTTACGTTCTCTAATTTGGAATCTATAGAAATCTTGCTTTTCCTTTTTCTTTGATTTCTTTAAATGTTCAATGTCACTATCTAAATCAGTCTTCTTCTTGATAGAGCCAAGAATGTCGGCCTTGGTTTTCTTTTGTTTACCAACAACCAATGTAAAACCATCTTCATCAACAATTGTTCTCATACCAGAAACTTCTTCCTCTGCTTGTTTCTCCCTATTGGTGAAATCATCCAAAGCTTCAGTAACTGATTTTTCAAGTTCTTCACGATTAAGCAAGCCGGGTATTTGACTATATTTATTTAATCCTGCAATTTCAGGACCTTTCCAAATGAGTTTCTTTGTCTTTTTCAAACTTTCTAAAAATAATTCTAATCCATCTCTGTCTAAAAACTTAATGACGCTACTACCATAAGGCAGTTGTTGCTCCTTTGGTAGTTCTTGGCCTAAATCTTCATTGCTTAATTTAGATAAATTTATATGGATATCGTAATTAACACCAGAACCCGTACCTGAAATTCTGGAAGTGTCTACTGCTTCACGAGTAAGAATCGATTCAATGTGGCATCCACTATTAACCTGTCGGCATAATTCTTTAACTGTTTTCAACGTCCAATATGGTAATGGATTAAGAACAAAAAGTGATTTTGTAGTTTCTGCAAGTTCATCGGCATTTCTACTCACATGCGGTTTGATGTAAATATAATGAATGGATTCTGCCAGTCCTGCAGTAGCGGGCACGTTGATCGGAACACAAACAAATCCTTTGATTATTGCCATAACGTCTCACTGGATGTAAATTCAGACTATATACACTGCTGTTACAGTAATAAATAAATAACATTGGAGAAAAATCTCAAATTTCATGTTTGAAAATTTTTATTCGCAATAGAAACTCATTTATTCAATAAAGATACAAGAAGATTTCATATTTTGTTTTTGTTTGAAAGATATAAGGCAATAAACAAGAATATAATAGTAGACAGTTGTTATTTTTTAGACATCTATATATATAATGACGAAAATTTGTGCTGCTGCTAATTGTGGAAAAGAAACTACATCGAATTTAAAATGTCCAATCTGTTTAAAGGCAGGTCGTCAAGAATTTTTCTGTAATTCGACCTGTTTCAGAGGATCGTTTGCACAACACAAGGCAATCCATGCAAAGGAAGGATGTGATACATATGATCCATATCCTGAATACAATTATAGGGGAGATATCAAACCGGTATTTCCATTAACTCCAAGACGTGCAGTTCCTGCAGAAATCGTCAAACCAGATTACGCTACCAATGGTGAACCGGTCAGTGAACTGAAAAATGACAGAACCAACAAGGTGAAGGTTTTAAATGCCGACGAAATTGAAAAGATGAGAGAAGTGTGTAAAATGGGTAGAGAAATTTTAGATGCAGCTGCAGCTGCTGTGAAACCGGGTGTTACAACCGATGAAATCGATAGAATTGTACATGAAGAAAGTATGAAACGTGGCGGATATCCTTCTCCATTGAACTATTTCAATTATCCAAAGTCGGTGTGTACATCTGTCAATGAAGTCATTTGTCACGGTATACCAGATCAAAGAAAATTGCAAGATGGAGACATTGTCAATATTGACGTTTCATTCTACAAGTATGGGTTCCATGCGGATTTGAATGAAACTTACTATGTTGGCGATAAGGCCAAGGCCAACAAAGATCTAGTCAGACTAGTTGAAACCACCCGTGAATCTCTTGATTTATGTATTGCTGCAATCAAGCCTGGATTGCCTATCAGAGAATTTGGTAACATCATTCAAAAGCACGCAGAAGAAAACGATGTATCCGTGGTCAGAACATATTGTGGACATGGTGTTGGAGAACTTTTCCATTGTCAGCCTGAGGTTCCGCATTATGCCAAGAATAAGGCAGTTGGTGTTTGTAAACCGGGCATCTGTTTTACCATTGAGCCAATGCTCAATTTGGGCACCTACAGAGATGTTTTATGGCCTGATGGATGGACCTCTACTACAGCAGATGGTAAAGCTAGTGCTCAATTTGAGCACACTTTACTTGTCACAGAAGACGGTGTTGAAATTCTCACTGCAAGAACTGCCTCTTCTCCGGGTGGTGCTGTTAAAAGACTGTAAACTGTACAAACTATAGATTCTCTATAATTTTATATAACTAAAGAACAAAGCAGAGCTAATATACCTCTCTTTACAAGAGATAATTGTAATCCCTTATCTTATTGTTCGTACTTTGCTGCCCCATATGTCTTTGTCACTATCTCTGCCTAATTTCCCCCCTGGTGGGCCCCTGGAGGGCCGCCTTGTGGGCATCTTGTTCATTTTTTTTGTGGGAAAGCTGGTGGAAAAATTGATTTTCCCACCAGCTTTCGTGGGAAACAATGATTTTTCCCACAAAATGCTGCGGACGCGCGTGCTTGTTTTGAAGAAGGGTGTGATTTTTGCAGTTATATACTATGAAAAATCCCAGAGACACGTAAATTGGTCTCCAAAAGCAACAGAAACAATCGAACGAACAGAGGAACTCTAACCAATATTAGATGACAGATAAATGTATAAATCCGTATGAGGTATTGGCCGTTGAAAAAGATGCCAAATTAGTTGAAATCAAAAAGGCGTATCATAAACTATGTTTAAAATACCATCCAGATAAGAATCAAGGTTTTAGAAAGGAGTTTGATGATGTACAAGTGGCATACATGACACTCAGTGATGAAGGTAAAAGAAAGGTTTATGACACAACAGGTCGATTGGATGGTGGAGGAGATGTTGTGGATTGGGAGTGGAAGTTTGCAGAGGTGACTAAAGAAATGATAGAGAAAGATAGACAGGAATACCAAGGTAGTAAAGAAGAAGAAGACGACGTACGCAGAGAATTTGTAAGACTGGAAGGAAATATGCAAGGTTTGTTTGAAGTGGTTTTACATTTGGAGTTTAGTGTGGAAGAAGAAGACAGGATGTTTAAAATGTGTCAGGGTTTCGTAGATGACGGGCTGAAGGTTAAAAAATGGCCAAAATATGTACAAAACAGAGAAAAGATAATCAAGAAAATGGAGGCAGCCCGGATCCGGGAAGCCAAGGCTGCAGAAAAGGAGCAATCCGGGGACATGGCCGATTTGCAAGCTCTTATTCTTGGAAACGCCAAACGTCACCGGTCTGCTATGGATGACATTCTAGACAAATACAGTCAGCCGCCACAGAAAAGAAAAAACACAAACAAGACTAGAACTAAAAAGAAGAGCCTTGTTTAGGTTAGTTCTGCCAATCTTCAATGATAAACTTTTTATTTATATTAATAGATTTTCTAATAGATTTTCTAATACATGTTAATACATTTATTATTACATTTATTATTACATTTATTATTACATTTATTATTACATTTTCTAACACATTTACTAAAACTTTCTTTGATGTATTTTCTAATACATTCACTAATACATTCACTAATACATTTACTAATACATTCACTAATACATCTAATAATATTTCTACTTATACATGGTATATTTTATATATAAACACGCAATTGAATACCGTATGTATTTATTTCATGGGAAAAGCCTAGAGGGGGGCTTTTTTTTGTCCGGCCGCCGCGCCTAAAATGGTGGGGCCGTCTCTGTTTTCCCAGGCCGTTATGGGTCTTAACTCCTAGGGACGCCCACCCGCCCCCAACGGTAGCGCCCGCTGCCGTGGGCAGCAAAAAGCGGATCGACCCAAAGCTTAAAAAAGCTCAAGAAACAAATACATGAAATCAAAAACAACAAAACATAACAGATATTGAATTGTTGATTTGATTTGTATCTTTTGATCAACAAATACAGGTCTCAAACATGTCGCCACCGCCTAAAAAACGTCATATTGACACATATTCAGATGATAGTGCTCTACCACTCCCGTCACCGTCTGCGTCACCTATTCATAGCACGAAAGATGACGATACACTCCTGTTTTCACTCCTAGCAAGGGCAAATGCAAATACATTATCGGCACTGTATGCACAAATAGGACGTTCATTGCGTAAGGACCTGGTGTCCGTTTTACCTAGAGAAATCTCGTTTGTGATCCTCTCGCATTTGGAAGACTCGGATTTGATTAGCTGCTTGCAGGTTTGTCGTAGGTGGAACTCAATTATAAAATCGTCACCTGATCTATGGAAGCAGTTGCTGTTTAAAGAAAACCTTATATCCGAAAAAGAATATGAAGAAGAGTATAGATATTTTGTTAATAAACGACCTGATTTATCAAAACACGTTATTCCACGTCTTATATATGCACGTCGCATTATCATCCATAATCGCTGGATGGATAAATCATTCAATCCTAAAGTCACAACCCTACCAGGTGATGCTCTTAATGTTATTACATGTGTTCAGCTAGAGAAAGATAGAATAGCTGCGGGTTCTAATGCCAACCATATACTAATTTATGAAACGGAAACGGGGAATTTAATTCACACGTTACATGGCCATACAGGTGGAGTTTGGGCAATGAAATTTTCTGGTAACATTCTTGCCTCAGGATCAACCGATAGAACTGTTAGAATATGGAATATGAAAACGGGAAAATGTACTCATATTTTCAGAGGTCACACATCAACTGTTAGATGTCTTGAAATAATTGAACCAAAGCAAATCGGTACAGACGATGAAGGTATACCAATAATGTATCCAAAATTCCCACTTTTAATCACTGGAAGTAGAGATGCTACACTATTTGTTTGGAAATTACCACAAGAAGAAGATGAGCAAATGGAAATTCTGGATTTCGAATCAAGTAATAATCCATATTTTATAACTGTTTTAAAAGGTCATTCAGCTTCAGTTAGAGCAGTTACTGGTCACGCTAATATTTTGATTTCCGGTAGTTATGATGCCACAGCTAGAGTTTGGGATTTGCGTACAAATGAATGCAAATGGGTATTATCAGGTCATACGGATCGAATTTATTCTTGTGTTTATGACGTTAAAAGAAATAGGTGTTATACGGGTAGTGTTGATAATACTGTTAGAATTTGGGACTTAAACACGGGTAAAACTATTTCAATTTTAGAAGGCCACCAAATTTTAGTTGGATTAATTACTTCATCTCAAAATATACTTGTTTCAGCAGCTGCTGACTCAACTGTGAGAATTTGGGATCCTGACACTGGTCATGCAAAACATGTTTTCCGTGGTCATTCTGCTGCTATTACATGTGTTGCAAATGATGATAGGAAAGTTATTTCAGGAAGTCAAGGAATGTTGAAGCTTTGGAATACTCAAACAGGAGATTTGGTCAGAGAATTAGCCCATGATGTTGATGGTGCAGTTTGGCAAGTTGCAATGGATTATAAAAGGTGTGTGGCTGCCGTCCAAAGACACGATGTTACCCATTTGGAATTAACTGAATTTGCGTGGCATGGTGATGATCCGGGTGAATGGTTGTTTAGGTCTACCTAGCAAGCTGCATATACCATATTTTGAGGATGAAAATGGAAATATACATGAAAGAAAAATAAAAATAAAAAGAAATCGGAAGAGAAGCACCCTATGGTGAATGGGTTTTACAGCATGTATACTAAAAACTTATATATTTTGATTCTTTGAAAATTGATAAAGTTTTTTTTAATCCTAATATATATATATATATCAGAGCATCCTATTACCAGACAGCAGGTTATAAGAGGTTTCAGAATATATGAACATTCCCGATTGGGAAAGCGTGAAGCAAAAAAATTTCATGTAACAAATTGTTACATGAAATTTTGAAGAAAAAAAATATATAAAAAAATATATAAAAAAACTTTTTATTCGGTAATACAGAACCATGTCTGCAGTAAAGCAAAAAAAGGCAGGTCTCATTCAACGTGACCTTGATAATAAAGTTTATAACCATATTATTCAGTTGCTAGATGAGAAAACAGCACTGAAATCAACAGATTCTTCTCAATCGAGTCAATTTAGTATGGCATTAGCTAAAGATTTACAATATTCTGAAATTTTGGAATATGTTCAAATCAAAGATAAAAGTTTGGGAAGAATGAAAAATGATATTTTGGGTAAGAGTGTCGATAGAGCTTGGGAAGAAATTAAAGCAGAAGAAGCAGAAGAAATGGCAAGTTTAGGCGCAGATGTACTATCGTCAACACATGTTAAGGATGTGGATGAAGTTGAAAGTGATGCCGTTTTGATGGATGTGAAGGATCTAAATCTTGCAAATAAAAATATTGTCTCATTATGGAAATCCGCAGATACTCAAACGAAAAAGCCAGAAGATGAAGAACCAAAGAAACGACGTGGAAAAGAGAAAGAAAGTAAGAAGAAAAGAGTTAAAGTTGATAGATCTGCTCCTAATATGACACTTCAATCTTTAGGTGGTTTAGAAGATGTTTGTGCTGAATTAATGGAAGTTGTAGGAATGCCAATATTACATCCTGAAATTTATTTATCAACAGGTATTCAACCTCCAAGGGGTGTTCTATTACATGGTCCACCAGGTTGTGGTAAGACTACTATTGCAAATGCATTAGCTGGTGACTTGGGTACTTCTTTTATTAATATCTCTGCACCTTCTGTTGTTAGTGGTATGTCTGGTGAAAGTGAAAAGAAGGTTCGTGAAATATTCGAAGAAGCTAAATCTCTTGCTCCATGTCTGATTTTTATCGATGAAATTGATGCAATTACTCCAAAGAGAGATGGGGGTGCACAGAGAGAAATGGAAAGAAGAATTGTTGCTCAATTGTTAACATGTATGGATGAATTATCTTTAGAAAATACTGGTGGTAAACCGGTCATAGTTATTGGTGCAACGAATAGGCCAGATAGTTTAGATGCTGCTTTGAGAAGAGCTGGTAGATTTGACAGAGAAATTTGTATCAATGTTCCAAGTGAACCTGCAAGATTGCATATTTTAGAAAATATGACTAAAAATTTAAAAATTAGTGGAGATTTGGGATTACAAGAATTGGCTAAAATGACACCTGGTTTTGTGGGTGCTGATTTGAAGGCTTTAGTTACATCTGCAGGTGTTTCTGCTATTAAAAGAATTTTTAGTTCATTAGCTGCAAATTCCGCTAATGTATCAAATGGATTTGAAGAGATGGAATTGGACAAAGATGAAGAATTTTCAACACCATCAACTACACCATTAACACCATCTATCCCATCAGCATTGATGACACTAGCTTCAAACGAAGTGAAATCAGAACTTTCAACAATTCAACAATTTTTAAAAAATCATCCAGATCCATTAACTGCAAAACAACTTGAACCATTATTCATTACAAGAGAGGATTTTCTCAATGCATTACCTACAATTCAACCAACTGCAAAGCGTGAGGGCTTTGCAACTGTTCCTGATGTTACATGGGCTAATGTTGGTGCCCTCAGTAATATTAGAATAGAGTTACATATGGCAATTGTGCAACCTATTAAAAGACCTGAAATATATTTGAAAGTTGGTATATCTGCACCAGCTGGTGTTCTTATGTGGGGGCCACCGGGTTGCGGTAAAACGTTACTAGCTAAGGCAGTTGCCAATGAATCAAAAGCTAATTTTATCAGTGTTAAAGGTCCTGAATTATTAAACAAATATGTTGGTGAATCTGAAAGATCAGTTAGACAAGTTTTTTCAAGAGCAAGAGCAAGTGTACCATGTATTATTTTCTTTGATGAATTAGATGCACTTGTCCCAAGAAGAGATACCAGTTTAAGTGAGAGTAGTAGTAGAGTTGTTAATACCTTGTTAACGGAGCTTGATGGATTAAATAACAGAGCGGGTATTTTTGTGATTGGCGCAACCAATAGACCAGATATGATTGATCCTGCAATGTTGAGACCTGGTAGATTAGACAAATCATTATATATTGAATTACCGAATGAAATGGAAAGATTAGATATTATGAAAACTTTGATTAAATCTAATGGTACTCCAATATCATCTAATGTTGATTTAGCTTCAATTGTAAGTGATGAAAGATGTAGAAATTTCAGCGGTGCTGATTTATCATCTCTTGTAAGAGAAGCCAGTGTTATAGCATTAAAGAGGAAGATTTTTGTTGGTATAAAAAATCTAGATGAAAATATAGATGATTCAGGAGATTTAACCAATGTCGAAGTTACAAGTGAAGATTTTGATAACGCCTTAAATTCAACAAAACCCTCTGTTAGTGATAAAGATCGTGCAAAATACGAAAAACTGAATAAAAGATTGGGTTGGGACAAAACTGTTAATACTAATGAAAAGCAAGATGTTGCTTGAATTAGATTTAAATGATTAAATTTAATTTATGATATCTGTATATTTTTGCATTATCTAGATAATTTAAAATTACGATTACATTGTATTTAAGATATATATATATATATATATTTATATATATATCTTTGTGTATATAAGTGTTTAGGGTACAAAGAGAAAAGAACCAGAAAAACACAACAGTATGTATAATAACATATTTTCTTGAAATTCGGACATGAATTTTAATTTAACATCGAGCAAAAAAATGAAGGAAATGCGACGTTACAAGTGATAATGTAGAGATTGTCTGTTTGGGTTGAAGGTGAATATAGAATATCTACCTTTATCAGTATACAAGAATGTCGATGCTAGAACAATCCCTTGATGCAATTATTGGAAACACTCCACGTGGTTCTAAGAAACCGCAACGTGGACCTAAAAATGCCCGTTCAAAACATGCAAAATTTAGAGGACCAACTCCGGAAAGAGCTAGAGGAAATGGACGTAGTTCAGAAATTAAAATAACCAACTTGCATCCAGATTTAACAGTTGAAGATTTGAAGAAATTGATGTCTACAATTGGAGAGACGGTGAAAGTTGATATTAAATTTAATACACACGGACAGAGTACAGGTATTGCAATTGTTGAATTCCAACAACCTAAGGATGCAGATATTGCAATTAGGAAGTTTGACGGTAGATTAGCTGCAGGACAAGTTATTAATGTCATGACTACCATGAAGTTGGCAGATAGAATTGGTGGTGCACACGGTTCAATGCGTGGTATTTCAGGTGGTGTTGGTGGTTCCGGGGCTTCAGGTGTGAAAAAGAACAAGGGTAAGAAGAAAAAGGTTGAAAAGCCAAGAAAGACATTAGAAGATTTAGATAATGAGTTAAGTGCATATATGGGCGGTGATTTACAAGAAACAGGAGAATCTGAAGTAGCAGCTGAAACAAATATAGTATCTGAACCAACAGTAGTTACAGGTGTAGTTGCAGGAGATTCCCAGCCAATTATTCCAGCAAATGAAGTTTTAATCGAAAACAACACAGAAGATGCAATGACGGATGTTTAAAAACATAAAAGTAAGAAAACAAGCAAAAAAAAAAAAGATAATTAATAAACTTACTAAATATATAAAATATATTTAATAGTACTTAAGTGTTTTTAATATTTTCAATAATAAAAATAAAATATATTGAATGTGGTTGAATAAATTAAAGAACTATATAGAACTACTAGATTACTAATAATTATAAATAAATTAGTGGGAAGAAGAACCTAAAGTAACAGCTGGAGCACAACCTAAAGCACCCTTAATTGAACCGTATAAAGCGAATTGTAAAGAGGTTAAAGTACCAACCATGACTAATCTTGTTGGTAAACCAGCGAAAGAACCAACGACACCTAATTCCTTAGCTAATTGGAATAATAAACCAATAGTGGATTGACCTGGAGCCTTCTTGGTCTTGTTGACCTTAGATAATAAAGTATCTGCAGGTTGAGAAACACAAGCAGCCATACAACCAGCAATAACACCGGCAGCTAAGTTGATACCAGTAGTAGATAAAGAAGATAATTGGTCCTTTGGAGTTGCAACAGCACCGTAGATTGCTTCTGCTGCTCTTTCGAAAGTTAAGAACTTAGCAATGTTGTAAGGAATTTGCTTGAATAAAATTGGGGTGAAACCAGCGTAGAAGGAACCTGCACCTTCTTCCTTTAAGATTCTTGAGAAACCACCAATTAAACCGTTTGCGAAGGTTGGTTGGGAGACTAATCTAATTCTGGTTGCTTCTAATGGACATAATGCAATATCAGCGAAGAATTCTGCAATTGCAGCAGAACCAATGTAAACAGCGTCCTTATATTGGGAAGCGGTTTCGTAACCTAATTGATCAATGAACATCTTCTTGAATAATTCGTAACCACCGAACTTGAAAGCACCTTGGATGGAGTAACCGGTAACAGTTGGACCTAAACCAGTTAATAATGCACCTGCACCTTCTTGGGAGATAATCTTCTTGAAAGAACCGAACATACCAGTGTTGTAAACGGTTGGTTCTAATTGAATTCTGGTTTTAACGACATCAATAGGGGTCATTGCACCGTGTGTTAAACCACAACCAATAGCACCTGCTAATGCGAATTTAGAGTAATCGACAACGGTAAAAGATGGGATAGCTGGAGATGAAGACATGATAAATATTAGACAGAGGGGTCTTACTACAGAAAGAGGTCTATGAAAAGAAGAAAATCAAAAAGATCCAAGAAAACTAAAGGAAACAATCCAAATCCAAAAGAAAAGGAAGAAAGAGGAAAACAAGAATAAAAAATGGAAAACCTAGACAAAAATCAGAAAATTCTCCAAGAAAACTCCAAGAAAACTCCAAGAAAACTCCAAGAAAACTCCAAGAAAACACCACCAAAACCCAGAAAAGAAACGATCCGAATGGAAATTTCCAAATATGAACAGATCAAATTCCAAATGAGGCCTTTTGTGCCGAAGAAATTGAACAAATCCAACGTCGAAAAAAAAACGGAAACGGCGATTTGAAGGAAAAAGTCGCAAACCACGCACAAAGACCGATTTTTCGGCCCGTGCGGCACGGCCTGTCGTGCGGAACGCGGGATTAATCCATGGGAAACTGACGGAAGTTCTGGACAAAGTTTGTGGGATGGGGGGAATTTAGAGCGATCCGGCCCAGCGCTGCCGGACCCAGCCGGGAAGTTGGAGGGAAAATGCGACGCGAAATAAGACGAACCAAAATGATTGGCCAATTTCCAAATAGGATCCTGGGCGGTGCACGGGTGTGCAAAAAAAGCACGGGGTCGATCGCCGCGGCGATCGACGGCACGGGCGCGAAATTAGAAAAAGGTGTGTTGTACAGACAGAGCAAAACGGCCATTAAGAGGTTGGGAAACAATAGCAGTATGAAAAGATGGTGTATACAAAGATTGGATAATCCAAAGCACAGTATATTAGCCAAGTATGACGGAATCATCACAAATTGTCAACACATCATGGGACGTTGCACTTGCCAACGGTATCGTTAAGACCGGTCTTGGATTAGGTGGAGGAATTGTCGTATCAGTCTTAGCATTTAAAAGAAAGGCATTCCCTGTTTGGATCGGATTAGGATTCGGATTAGGTAGATCATATGCAGAAGCAGATAGTGTGTTTAGAGAAGCGGGTGTTAGAAAAATTGAGGCTTAAACAAAGGATTGAAGAGCTAGAGCTGAAAACTAAAAGTAAACTAAACCCAAAATTAAAACTAAACTAAAACTAAAACTAAAACTAAAACTAAAACCAAAAAGAGAGAGAAAAATGTCATTAATCAATATATATAACGCCTAGAACTCGAATTGAATTATTACATATCAAATATTACGTATCATGTATCATAGATGGTATCTGATTTGAAATTCTAATTACAATTTTTGTGTGTTTTCTTATAATGCATTATCCACGGTGTTTTTCTTTTCTTTGAAAATTCTATTCACAACCACAATCACTATTATACATTAACGCTATTATATATTTATAAAATATATTTATATAGATATTTAAAAAAACAATATATATATATATAAATAGAAATGACTCATTAGATCAAAGAGAAATATAAAACCATTGTAAAGTAAACTCGTTTCTTATCTCTTATTTGATTTCTCTTTAGGGATCAATTGCCCACACATTTTTGACCCTGCTCAAATCCACTTTCTATGTCTCTTCTCGTAATCTCGTAAACTGATTTCCAGGTAATTGTGTATATGGCACTGCACCGATCGACGCAGTCCAGATAAACAGACGGAGTCAAGCAGGGTCAAGCCGAGTCGAGCCAGGTACAGCCATATCTAACAGAGTCCACTCAAGTCTAACAGGGTCTAACAGAGTCTGGCAGAGTCACCTGATATTGTAACAAGTCATTTTACATCATCAGAAGTCACAGCCAAGTCACCTAATGTTGTTCCAAGTCACCAGGAGTCTCTCAGAGTCACCAGAAGTCACCCGGAGTCACGCGGAGTCACTTTTCCCCACACTCCATTTACCTGATTCTCCCCTAATCCGTTCCTTTCTTCCCCATCCTTCTTCAGTATCATGTTTCTGATTCCGTTACATGTTAAACTTCTTCACCATTTCCTATTCTAGTAGTTAACATTCTCCTGTGCTTCTACCATCACTTTAACATCGTCTTCCTTCTATATCAACCCTCATCCACCCTTTCTAACCCTCAATATTTTGTTACTATTTGCAGTTCCGTGTCTTTCCGCACCATTTTCTCTGCTTTCGGCATTTTTTTTTATTCACTCATATCAAGTTCAATTTTAACAAATTCCCCTTCTACAAAGAACAGGCAGTATATTATGTCTTCTTTTGTTTGCATTTTCGGAATCTCCTAACACTTTTCTGTATTGCAGCTTTTAAACCATGATTTTCCCACTTCTCAAACTTGAGTTAGGGCCCATTGAAAATACGGCGCTATCTAACTTTTGCCTCACAGAATTGCTAGATTTTTCACTTTTTTTTCCACTGAGCCTATTTTTTCTGTTTTTTTTGTATTTTTTTCGGCACGTGAATTACTCATCCGACGATTTCAACCATCCTCTCTCATAAATCTTACTGTACTTATCCTGTACTTGCTTATTTTATAAATACTTAAAATTCCCTTTTTTTGAAATATAATAAAAGAAAAAGCAGAACATAAATTTTTTGAAAATCTTTCTTATTTTTCTTTCTGCAATCTAAAAAGTTATCTATCAATCTATAATACTTGTGCTTTTGTCTTTCATTTTAAGTTAACATTTTAGTGGGCTTTTTCATTTACACTATTACTCTCTCAAATTTATCCAACAGATAATCAATTTAAATTAAAAAATAATCCATTATAAAATAAAATAAAACAATCATATTCAAATATAATGCCAGCTACCAATCAACATTTTCAAACTCATAATGAATTTCGTAGTGATACTTTCACTGTTCCAACACAAAAAATGCTTGAATCTGTTCTAACGGCTTCGCTTGGAGATTCTGTTTATAATGAAGATCAAGATTGTCTCGATCTTGAAAGCAAAGTTGCTAAATTGGCAGATAAACCAGCTGCTCTTTTCTGCTCTTCGGGTACCTTGTCAAATCAAATTGCATTACGTGCACATCTATTCCAACCACCTTATTCAATTTTATGTGATTATAGAGCACATGTTTATACACATGAAGCTGGTGGTTTGGCTACCCTATCACAAGCTATGGTTTCACCAATAATTCCTGCAAATAAAAATTATTTGACACTTGATGATATAATTGAAAATTATATACCTGATGATGGTGATATTCATATGGCCCCAACAAAGGTAATCTCTTTAGAGAATACTTTACATGGTATAATTACTCCATATGAAGAAATTGTTAAAATTTCTGAATGGTGTAGAGAAATGAATTTAGCTTTACATTTAGATGGTGCAAGATTATGGAATGCATCTGCTGAAACTGGTATACCAATAGCAGATTATTGTAAACTTTTTGATTCTGTTTCTCTATGTCTTTCAAAAAGTTTAGGTGCTCCTTTTGGTTCAATACTTGTCGGTGAACCAAATTTTATCAAAAAATGTAATCATTTCAAAAAACAAAATGGTGGTGGTATAAGGCAAGCTGGTATGTTAGCAAAAATGGCTTCAATCGCAATCGATGATAATTTCGATCAAATTGTCAAATCTCATGCCTTTGCTAAAGATTTTGGTTTATTTTGTGAATCTAACAATATACCACTCGAATCCCCAGTTGATACAAATTTTGTTTTCCTTGATTCCAAGAAGGTGAAAATTAACCCTGAAATCTATGATTCAATTTCTAAAAAATACAATGTTAAAACAATGGGTAACAGAATAGCTTTTCATTTTCAAAATTCTTTGGAATCCGTTGAAAACTTGAAAAAAGCTCTTTTGGAAGCGTACAATGATTCTGTAATCAATCCTTATGTCACAAAAGGTGCTGCTAAGCTTTACAGAATCTCTTCTGGTTCATCAAAAAGCTCTTTAACAAATTAGGGTTTTTTCTAATACATAAACTACTACTACTACTACTACTACTAGCACTACTAGCACTACTACTAATCCTTCTTAATTGTATATTACTAAACTATCTTACTGTTTTTATAGATCATTTACATTATTTATAATTACATGATACTTCTTGCATTGAATTCTATTTCCCTGTACTTCGAATACTTTACTGGGAAACGCATCAGGCTCCCCTCGCTTTGGTCTCTTTTTTCCCTCGAATATTTAAATTTCCCCTCGATAATTTACACTTTTCTCATGCTGATTTTCTTTTTGTTTCAAGTTCAAGAATTGAAAAACCTCAAAGACGAGACATCAAAAACTGAAAATCGGAATCGATATCAGATTCAAAAAAGCTTAATACACGGGATAACAAACAAACACACAACAAATCTCCAAGTTTCTTTTTTTTTTTATTAATATAAGTTTACATTTAAAATGCTAGTTCTGTTACTATTAGCATGTTGTGGTGTTCTGTGGCTTGCCCATCGGTTTTCATTACTTTTGTCTTTACCTTTAGAACTTTCAGTCCAGGCATTGGGTATTCCAATACCAAAAATCCCTCTTATTTCAATTGACAAAGTAACCGATTCTTCAATATGTATACATTGGAGCGTTGAAAACGATAAAAAAAATAGAAATTTAAATGCAGCAATATCACATTATGTACTATATTTAAATGGTTTAGAAACATGTCAAATTGGTGGAATGCAAAGTAAATGTACATTGCAAAATTTAAAATCTAATTTTAATTATCAGATTGATTTGGTTGCATTTAATAAAACTGGATTTAGATCTAAAAGTTCACCTGTTTTTGTTAAAACATGTGCATCAAATTCAAAAGATGAGATTAAAAGTTTGGAAGATATTGTGAAATTATTGTTAGTTGAGGAAGAAAGGTATATTTTAACTAAAAATTTTAACGTTCCTAGAATTACCAATGATAGACCAGAACTTTTACAACTGGCACATGAAATTAATAATAATAATGCGAATAAAATTAATAATATTACACAAGAGAATCCCCATTTACTTGAAGATCCAAATGATTTAAAGTATCTCCTTGAGTCTGCTTTATATATTGTAGACCAACACGTTAGATCATATAAATCTGCTGAAATTGATCATATAGAAGAAAAAGGTAATTTGTTGGCTACTAAACAGGCAGCACAAGAAAGAAAAAATTTTGAAGATGCCAGTAGATCAAATTTAAGATCAGAAATTAAATTTTTAGAAGACCAAAAAGTCAGGGGGAAAACAGGTTTGGATTCCTTAACTAAAAAGATTAATGAAATGTTGAAAAAAATTGAAAATTTCAATTTAGAGATACAAAATTGGGAGTTAGAAATTGAAAAAATGGAAAAAGGTAAAAAAATTATGTCTACTGAACATCCAAAAGATTTACAAAAGTTACAATTAGAAATTGACGATTTAAATAAAGAAATTTTTTATCAACAATCTGAAATACATATGGCTGATGAAGATGTCAGAGATGAAATTTCAAATAGAAAATTACTGGAATCTCAAAAAATTAAAGTAGCTAAATTATTTGAACAAATTAATGAAAATATTGATGAAAATACAGGTCTGGTTAAACCCGGTGGTCTCCAATATTTAAATGAATTATTTGAATTAAAACCTGAATGGAAGGATGAATTATATAAAGAACTAGTTACAATTGATGAAAAGGAAGAACAACAATATAAACAATTACAGCAAAATGAATGGTTGAAATTTCATGAGATGAAAACTAAATTAGATTCTCAAAGATTGGAATTATTAAAATCAAAAGAAGAATTATCTACAACTGTTACTACAACGACTAATGTAAATGGATATTTTCACAATTCTTTACCACAATCAAATTCATCTAACCCAATGCCTAATACAAATCAATTTAGTTCTAATTCTTTACGTAGTTTAATAAGACCTAGAATAACAACTTCTGGATCGTATCAAAATTCTAATCAAGATTCTACAACCATGTGGTCAAATAACATGTCACAGCAACAATCAGTTAATATGTTACTACCACAAGATTTAATTGGTGGAGAAGATGGACTGTTTGATTCTCAATCTCTGAATCAATTCTCACCTCAAGTTTCTTCTTTAAGTGGCCAACAGCCTCCTAATAACTTATCAACAATAAATAATAATTTAAGTGGACATCTTGGTGGTTATACAAATTCTTCACCTAATATTTCCCAATTAAATAATTTTGATATCTATTCACAGACACAACAATCTGGTAATTTCCTCAATTCAACACCTCAAAATAATAGAGTGATATCATTAAGTGAAATATTAGCAAATGGAAATGTAACTTCAACAAATAATTTGTTACAATCACAAATTTTATCATCACCTAATACATCTGAAAATTTAATTATAAACCCAAATCAATCCCCTTTCAATCATTTGCAACATCGACCTACAAATTCAAATGGCTCTGATTTTGATCCTGTTTCACTTTTACTTGCTGATTCAAATCAACACTATGGTTCAATTTTTGCCCAAGATGATTCACAAGAAATCAACAGGGCAAGATCATCAAGTTTTGGTTCAAGTATTTGGAGTAATGGTAATAATCCTACATCGCAAAATGCTAATTGGGGATCGAATGGGTTTTCATTTTTAGGTGCACCTATATCAATGACTCCAAAGGATGAAGAGATTGTTGAAAGGGTGTCACATCATGAAAGATCTCCTTCATTTCTAAAATCTATGATAGGTAAACTTGGATCTAGCCCGACCAAGACGATATCTGATAAACCAATGGAGAGTATTTTAACAGAAGTGGATGATGTTGTTGATGATCATCTAGGTAAGACTTTTAGGAGTCCAAGTGATAGCAGTAACAATGCAGGAAATGCCAAATCTTCTAGATTTTTTAAATTAGGCCGTAAAAATTCTGTTGTTTCAACATCTCAACATTCAGCTAATTCAGGATCTGGTTCAGTTTCAGGAAATAAAGTAGGATCAGGATCAACAACTGTTGTAGATTCGAATTTGGTATCGGCTTTGGGGTCTAGTTCTGGTTCAGCTTCTGGAAGTGTTGATGATAACAGCCGATTTATTGGTCGTAAATTAAGTTTTGCAGCGTTTAAAAGTAATAAATAAAAAATGAATTATAACTATTTTATAGATTTGTTTAATATTATTTAGGAGATAAATTTCAATCGGACCAGTCAACAACTATTTTTCTGTTTAATTTCAACGGATCGACGTTTTTCAAAATCATATTCTTTTCTTTTGACCAAAAATCATCAACTTTTTCAAAATTAACATCAAAATTTTCATCATATCCAACCATTACTTCTTTTAATCTCTTATTTTTAAGATCTTCTTCAGCCATCCAAGCCATATGTTTTAAATCATCATCAGATGGTTCATAAATGTGCCAAATAACATAATGAGGTAACCCTACAACTTCTAAACCCATAGCTCTGCACATTTTACCCAATCCTTCAGTTTCTGCATGTTTCATAAATGAGAAAGCGGGGAAATGAGCACCTTTCCTAAATACAGAAGCTTTTGCAAGGATAGAAACACCACCTATACCATCTAACTGTATTTCAACATTAGGATCGCCATATGGATCACGCAAATATGCTAAATGGGGTCTCCATGTAGCATACTCAGGATAACCTTCAACAATAACAGCATCTTCTTCCAATCCTTTTGCTAATTGTAGTCCACCATCACTTTCCTGCCATGAATTGAGATCATATGGTTGTTGGCCACCTAACCAATTAGGTAATGGTCTCCAAACATTTGGTACCAAAACATCTTTATTGTGATTCATTAAATCTTCTAAAATTGTTGGTGGGATAGTTTCAACGTCGACATCACGCCAATAAACCCAAGAATGGTAAGGTTTTAAAGCTGCTGCAGTAAGCCAATTTCTTGCCTTGGCCATATTTTTACGACGTGGCCCTTGTGCTTTAAACCCATGTCTATCAGAAAATCCCTGACCAACTGATTGCCCAAAGTTCTTTTCAAAAATTTCGATATTCCCAAACGGCATAAGTGAATCTTTGCTTTCTTGTATTGAATTGATGAATTTTACAAGGACATCCATTGTATCATCTTTGGAATCGGAAACTAAGAATGATAAATCAATCAAATGATGTGGGTACGTCATATTCTTCAAATGATCGAAAAACATGGGTAAGTGTTCTGCTGCATCCCTTAATGGAACCAAAAATAAGATATGTTCGTCATTTGAATACCCTATATCACTGGCATGAGCATCTGTACGTAGATCAACATATTCAACCGTTGAAATGTCTTCAAAATTAGGTCGATATAGATCATCATCAAACGTTATTTTAGATTGGATATGTAAATTGGTGTTTCTCCATGTGTATAATAGATAAACAATTGTCAGCAAAGTGGAAATTCCAACCAGAATAGATCGTTTCGGAATCATCGAACCCTTTGTTGTCGTTACGATAGCTGAAAATCTTTGCTTCAATTACAATATATGCTTTAATTTCATACTTGAAATGTGAAAAAAGGCGAAGTTTTTAAAAAAAAGCGTAGTTACATGAATTTCAATTTATTATTGTATTATTCACATAAAGAAAGTTTACATAGTTTACAGAACGGTTGAGTTATACCTTCTTTTTATACCCGAAGGACTGGTTTATTGACTTTAGATGGCACAGGAGGCGGTCTTTTGACAACTGTAGGCTGTTTTGGCAAAGTAGATGTTGTCAAATTACCTGGAAGACGTCTTTTTGGACCTCTGGATCTCTTTTTAGTGGGGTGTGATATCGTAGAGATTGTAGACTCCGATGAATGTTTTGGTGTGGGTTTTGGAATTTCTGTGATTAGACCCGATGTTGTAGAATGAATTGGTGATGTTTGACAAGTTGACGGCAGCTGCAATTGCATTTGCAATTTCAGCTGTAGCTGATGTTGTCGTTGAACGATGTCATTGACCAAGGAATTTTTAGTTGCAAATTGATGATTGGATAGGTGTGCATCGCTGGATGTATGTTTAGGAACTATACTTGGTTTAGCACCTATACTTGGTTTGGCACCTATACTTGGTTTGGCACCTATACTTGGTTTGGCACCTATACTTGGTTTGGCACCTATACTTGGTTTAGCACCTATACTTGGTTTAGAAACTATACTCGATTTAGAAACTATATTCGGTTTAGGTTTTAGTTTCGGCTTCAATTTGGGTGTCTGTGTCGGTTTTTCTTCTGTCTTGATTTCTGTCTTGATTTCAGGCTTTATTTCCCGTTTTGTTTCTAGCTTTGTTTCTAGCTTTTTTGACAAATGGTTATTTAACAGATAGTCAAATCGGAGTGGTTTTGGTTCATTCTTTTTTGGTCTCTGCACCTCGATGCAATCCAGTGATAACTCGGCAACCAAAGAAGACAGAGTGTCCGAATTGGCATTCTCAAAATTACTCTTCAGTTCTAGCTTTTTCTTGGGCACAATAGGCGCCACTTTACTTTTGACCACGGTCATATTGCAGCACGTTTCAATCCAACAGGATCCAATTACAACTGGCAGAATGAAAGCTTTTAGATGCAAAAGATAAGAATTACATTTTGCATTATTCGCATTTCCATGTTGAAAAATCCGACGTGTTTTTTTACATGAAACAAGTTTTGTTGTGAAAATATACGTGTCATATGCAAACAAGAGCACAGTGAACAGATCAAATGCTGGATTTGGACAAATTGTTGGACGACGTAAGGTATTGTAAGATTGTTGCGGAAGGGGATGTGCAAGAAATGTGCACATTGGCGCAAGAACTGCTGATTTTAGAAGGCAATATCCAATTGGTGGAGGCACCGGTTGTTGTTTGTGGCGATATACACGGACAATTACATGATTTGATTACACTCTTTGAGATCGGAAAGGAACCGCCTCATAGTCGGTACTTGTTTTTAGGAGATTTTGTGGACAGGGGGTTTTATTCCCTTGAAACGTTTTTACTTTTGTTGATTTACAAACTCAAATACCCAGACCACATCTATCTAATACGAGGGAACCATGAATCTCGACAGATCACTTCTGTGTATGGGTTTTATGACGAGTGTATGAGGAAATACAACAATGCCAATGTATGGCGATATTGCTGTGAGCTGTTTGACTATCTCTCGTTAGGTGCCTATATCATGAGTGATTATGGAGGGGAGGATGGTGTTTTTTGCGTGCATGGTGGACTCTCTCCAACTGTGACCAAGTTGGACGAGATTCAGATGATTGACAGGAAGCAGGAGGTTCCGCATGATGGTACTATGTGTGATCTGCTATGGTCAGATCCTGACAAGGATATTGGAACGTGGGCTTTGTCACCAAGAGGTGCTGGTTATTTGTTTGGTGAACAAGAAACGTGCAAGTTTTTGCACAAAAATGGCCTTTCGTTGATTGCCAGAGCTCATCAGTTGGTGATGGAAGGCTACAAAGAGCTGTTTGACGGTGGTCTAGTGACTGTGTGGTCTGCCCCCAACTATTGTTACAGATGTGGGAATGTGGCAGCGGTTCTCAAACTGGATGATGCCCTCAACAGAGAGTATACTACGTTTGAAAGCACCACTTCTCCTGGCAAACATATGGATGCAAATACTGAACCCCCAACAAAACGACCTGTTGTGGAATATTTCGTATAGTCCATTAATCGATATCGATACATGTAATAAATAAGTATATAAAAAATATACATATAATAAGAAATATGCATAACAAAGTAATTCATCGTCTCAAAAGATGTCATACCTGGCTCGATTATGCTTATGCAAAACACCACCCCGACACAGGCTAGAATTTCTCCTTTCTTGTAATGAAAAGAACAAAAACTAACCCTCCTACCCAGACGACCTTGACGTAACTGGCATTTTCTATTGTTCTTAAGATTGCGCTTTACGAAATTGCATTGTTATTTTGTTCCAGGATCCAAAAAGAAGCCTCGGGTGTTGTTTCTTTATTGGAAACACATCCAGCCGTGCTATATAACAGGGGTAGCGTTGGGTTTGTCGAAATAATGCAGAAATAAAAATTTTTATTATAATCGTATTTTTACAGTTGATGTAAATTAGATCAGAATTTTATTGATGTTTTAATTTTAGTTGATTTGTTCATTTTTTTTTTTACTACAAGAATTTTTTGAGTTATACAAAATATCTTTCTGTTTTGAACATCTTCTGTTCTTGAATTTTACATTTTCCAAAAATGACAACGGCAACAGGAACATCTACTCAAGATGTTATTACTGCCATTATAACAAATGGGGTAATTTGTGCAATTTTTGTTACTCTTTTCTTATGTTTGAGACTTAAATTTAAAAGAATTTATGAACCTAAATCATGTTGTGATATCTTACCAGAAGAAGATAGACCAGAAAAGCTTCCATTGACCCCATACCTATGGATCAGGGCACTTTTGTTGAAAAAACCCGCATTCATGATCAAATATAGTGGTATCGATGGATATTTATTCCTTAGATACTTGCTTATTATCTCTTCTTTTGGTTTAGGTGGTATCTTTATATGGGTGATTTTATTACCTGTGAATGCAACAGGTGGTATGCATGAAACTGGATTAAACCAATTATCCTTTTCAAATAATAAAACCCCAGGTAGATATTATGCACATGTGTTTATTTCTTGGATCTATTACGGTGCAGTGATGTTTACAATCTATAGAGAGTTACACTTTTATGTTAATCTGAAGAATTTGTTATTATCAACTCCATATTATGCAAAGAAATTAAGTTCTAGGGTTATTATTTTTCAAACAATTCCTGATCAGTATATTGATGAAAACGAATTTTTTAAACTATTTGATGGTGTAAAAAAAATTCATGTTGCTAGAACTTGTAGAGCTTTGACTAGTAGAGTTAATGAAAGGGCAAGCTTGGTTGCCAAATTAGAAAACCAATTGAATAAATTGATTGCGAAAGCTGTTAAGATTAAAATTCAAAAGGATAAAAAAGGAGAAACAATTGAATTGCCTGATGAATTGGTGTGTTATATTCCCCAAAAGAAAATGCCAACATATAGAGAAAAATTTCTTTTTGGTAAAAAACATGATTTGATTGATTATTGCAAGGAACGTATTCCAAAATTAAATAAAGATATTGCTAAATTACAAAGAGGTGAAGAAATTAAACCAGAAGATGAAAATGAAAAGAAATTGTTTGGCAAAGATGAAACTAAAGTTAAACCACTTAATTCAATTACAGTTGAATTTGAAAATCAATATTATGCACAATTGGCCTATCAAGTTATGATATCGGACCAACCTTTGCATTGTACACCTAAACATATCGGTGTTGAAGCAAAAGATATTTTCTGGCCAAACATGAGAATGTTTTGGTGGGAAAAACTAGCAAGACTTTCCATTGCAATTGCAGCAATCTCATTTGTAGTTATTATTTGGGCAATACCTGTTGCATTTGTTGGTATGATTTCAAATTTAACTTATTTAACAAATAAGTTGCATGGTTTAAGATTCATTTATCATTTACCAAAACCATTACTTGGTTTAATTACATCCATGCTTCCAACCTTTTTGTTATCGATTTTAATGATGGTTTTACCTATTTTTATTAGATCGATGGCTAAATTGAGTGGTTGCTTGACATATCAATCAATTGAACATTTCACTCAACAAGCTTATTTTGCATTTGAAGTTGTTCAAACCTTCTTAGTTGTTACAATTTCTTCCTCGGTTGCTTCTGTTGTAACTCAAATCATTGAAGATCCAGCATCTGCATTATCATTATTGTCAACCAATTTACCAAAAGCTTCAAATTTTTTTATTTCATATATTATTCTTAATGGATTTTTAATTTCTGGTGGTATTTTATTTCAAGTTGTTGCATTTATTTTATTTTACCTTTTAAGTTATTTTTTAGATAAGACAGTTAGATCCAAATATGAAAAATTCACTTCGTTGACTACGCTCGCTTGGGGTACGACGTATCCAGTTTATGAAGTTTTGGCAATTATTTCATTAGTTTATGCAATTATTTCACCAATTGTATTACTATTCACATTTGTTGCCTTTTTATTCATTTATTTAGCATATGTCAATACACTTAATTATATTTATGGTATTGGAATTGATTTATTAGGTATAAATTATCCTAGAGCAATTTTCCATTTGATGGTTGGTATTTATCTTGGAGAAATTTGTCTATTAGGTCTATTTGCAGTCTCTAAATCTTGGGGCTGTATTGTTCTTGAAGCAATTTTTCTCGGTGGAACTGTTCTTTTCCATATTCAAATGAATATTGCATTTGATAAATTGATTAAAGTTTTGCCAACTACATTTATGAGACCATTAGATGGTGAAAGTGAAACAGTTTCATGGAATAATTCTTCATTAAATAATCAAAATAAGAATAATAATCTCACCAAAGGTGACGAATTATCACCATTTGCAACCGTTTTAGATGAGCCATTACTTGTTGAAGGTACCGAATTCCATGAATCTGATGAGGGTATGGTTTTAAAATACTTCAAGCCATGGAAATATATCAACTATAAGGAATTGAAGTCGTATATTCCAAACGATTATTGGAGTTATGATGATGAAGATACCGAACTTGGCACAGATTATGAATGTCCTGACTTGAGAGCAAAATGTCCAACAGTCTGGATTCCTCAAGATCCAATGGGGTTGAGTAAGGTCCAGATTGAGCAGTTCAAAGGAATTGTTCCAATCACCGATGAAAACACCGGTTTCACAGAAAAGGGTAAGATGTTTTTCACTGGTCCATGTCCTGCTGTTTCCTTAGATATACAAGCAACATCTGTGTCTGATGATATCAAAGACAACTTTGACTCCATCAGTGATTAGCCCTACTATCATCTATCTGCCCGTCGTCTTTACTATTTTTTTCTGTTTTAATTTATAATATAGGATTGCTGGTTCTAATATATATCTCTTATAACCTCAGGGTCTTAGAATCGTATACTCGTATAACCGGATACTCGCATAATCTTATAATCTTATAACCTTTTAACCTTTTAACCTTATAAATTTATTTTCTAGTATGCTGTGCCGCCGGTATTATAATGCCATTAGGGCTGTACTGCACGGTATCACACTACCAGCTCTGGTGCTACACTGTCCGGCACTATATTTACATTTACATATATTGATCTGCACCGTGTTAGTGCTACATTTTTTGCCAACCCACTTTTCTACATGAAAAAATACCCATACCATGCCTACATTGTGAAATTACCGCCATGGCCCCCATCTCACACTACACTGTCCCTTCTTGGCTTGCTCTATGCTCTTACATTCCAGCACTCTCTTAATCGGGAAATGTTGAGAGTTGCAGATCTGCAATCCAAGCAAAAGCGAAAATATTGACATGGCCCGCAGCAAAAAAAATAAACCAGCCAATTCGATTGCCAAATTGGGAATGAAATAGACTTTATGCAGGACAACAGCTTATACAGAACTCTAAAGATGTCAATAATCTATTTGCTACTTGCGGTAAATGTTGCGGCTGGAGTGTCTCATCCTGTGAAAAGACAACAGCAGATGCCAAAGTAAGGTGTCAAAGTAAATTATATTGTATGGAGTGGTTTTTCAGGTTCATCTGATGTTGGGTTGTATCGTCAGCTGATTTTGTGTATAAAAAGGGTATGTTTTTCTGTCAGAGTTTGAAGCACTTAGGAAGTAGAAAAAATATATAAAAGAGAATTAATCATCAAGATTTGTTTGAGAAAACATTAGCATTCAAACAAGAAATAATTAATTAATTAAAAACAAGACAAGACAAAATGGACGCTGAGCAAAACTTAGGCTATTCTTCAGATGCCACCATAACTGGTACAGGTAACTCTGCAAAGAACTCATTAAAATTACAAGGATCCTTCAAGAACCTCATCTATGTCATTTCCGGTGAATTCATTGGTACTTTCATCTTTTTATGGACTGCGTACATGATTGCATCTGCAGCAAACTTAGATGGTTATGAAGATGCATCATCTGCAGCTAAGACCATCATGATTGCATTTGGTTTCGGTTTTGGTGTTATGATTGGTATTTCTCTTACTGCTAAGGTTTCCGGTGGTAACTTAAACCCTGCAGTCACCCTTACTTTAATTTGTGTCAAGGCAGTCGATCCAATTAAAGGTATCTGTATGATGATTGCACAAATCATTGCTGGTATGGCTGCAGGAGGTGCTGCAAAGGGTATGGTTCCAGGTCCAGTTACCTTTGCAAATGCATTAGGTAATGATTGTTCCAAGGGTAGAGGTTTAATGATTGAAGCATTTGGTACCACCTTATTATGTATTACAGTTGTTATGACAGTTGTTGAAAAGTCCTCATTAAACGATTTTGCTCCTGTTTTAATTGGTATCTCACTTTTCCTTTCCCATTTGATCTGTATCAACTACACTGGTGCAGGTTTAAACCCAGCTAGATCTTTAGGTGCAGCAGTTGCAAAACGTTCATTCCCTGTTTATTTCTGGATTTACTGGATTGGTCCAATTATCGGTTCTTTCATTGCTATTGGTATCTGGTACTTCTGGGCTCTTGTTAAGCCAGAAGAAGAAGAAGAAGCTGAAAAATTCGAATAGTTCAATTCGTCCCCATGGCATTCACTTTCAAATAATTACATTTAGTTTTTTATTATGCTTAGTGATTAAACAACACCTTTGATTTCTGTGATATTCAAATTCAATTCGATTTCAATTTTAATAATTTTAACTTAGAATATTTTTGACCAAGATTGTTACTTATTATAATTGGGGATATCATTGATAATATCTTATACCATTATCTTTTGAATATCATCCCATATATACCATATACTAAGTATCGATTTAGTAGACTTTATTTTTAATTCTAACGTATTTATAATATAACTTAATAATAATTTAACTAATATAACAACTATCAAGCAATTATCGAGTTCTCAAATATACAGTGCTTTTGGTATTTTACACCTAGTTGAGTTTTTTGGCTATTTTTGGGTATTATTGGGCTCGATTGGGTATTTTTTCATAATATTTCTTCATAATATTTTTTTCTGTGTGTAAAACAAAAAAATAGTCTATTTAACTAATTTCATCTTAATTCATCGTGCATGAAATTCGAGCCGTTTTTCATCCGCCAAGTCAAACAGCTATTTAGATTTGAGTCAAAGGGTTCTCCAAGTTTGTGGGTGCCTCGTTTTTAGTTTCTTTTCTTTCACTCTTGTGATTGGTGTTTTCAGTGTTTGTCTGCTAAATTCTTCTAGCCCCAGTATTGCGTATCTTTAATTGATCTAGGATCAATTCTCTATATAATGGAAAAAAGCTGGCATGTGATTGATGAACTTTTTCCGCCAGCTGTTGCATGCATGCCAGAATATTTCTCTGAAGAGACTGCCAACACGGGTGTTTTGGTAGGATCGGGTGCTTTCTCTGTCTCTCGTACCGGGGAATCGACAGAATCAAATGCCAATGAGAATTCCAATATGAAGAGAAATATGGGTAGAAATTACCAAGGCAATAATGATATCAATAATGCAAACACTGATTTGAAAGGCGATAACAACAACATTCTAAATTACAGTAACAATTATAATGTCAATGAAAATGAAAATGGAAATGAAAATGAAAATGAAACAGGAGAAAAAAATGAAACAGGAGAAAAAAATGAAACAGAAGAAGAAAATGAAACAGGAGAAGAAAATGAAATTTCCAACTTCCAATTGACTAAAATGATTCATTTGCACAATTCGAGATCGACACCAAATACCCCTAATATATCCAATCTGGCAGATTCATCAATGACCAGTAATAATCCTCGGAACTCCATCAGATTGAATTTAATCAATTGCAAAATTGAAAATATTTGCTCAAATCCTATATGGAGTAAAATTGAAGCAGAACAACAGCGGCGAATAATCAGATTTACAAAGTCATTAAAAAATAATTTTATATTAAATGTAAACGCTTCGATTACGCCATTGGATCCTGAAAATATGCCGTTATCATCCTATGGTGAAGACTCGAATTTGAATTTACAATTTATTGAAATTTCATGTTTGCGATGCAAATTTAAACCAAGCTCTGATCGTGAACCGATTTTTAAATATTATATTACAAGTGTTGAAATACTCAAACTTTTACAATTTTTAATTGGAACTTCAATGTTGCAGGACGAACAGGCTGCTAGACTAGAACGTGGTAGATTGCGGTCGAATCTGCTACCATTTTGGTCTAAATGGACTGTCAAATCCAAAAGCTCCATTTCTGCAAATAATTCTGCATCAACAACCCCTTCACTTTTAAGTGATTTGGAGGACCCAAATACAATATATAAAAATCAATTGAGTGATAGAATAATGGAATATAAAATACGGCGTCCGAGGGGTTTTGAAAAAGACGTCAGAGTTATAAATTGGAATAAACTACACCAGGCTCTTGAAAGGGTCTTACAAAATTATCATTACATGGTACAATGATTTCATGTGTATCGAAAAAGATTTGTTATAGCATATATATAGAATATTTTATTTTCATTTGTATTTTCATTTCTACTTCCATTTTCATTATCATGTTGATTTAAATTTAAAATTTATACATCAGTGTTGAGTTTTAGCTTCTGTGGCACTTCATTTCAAATAAAATTTCCCTCTCTTTACTATGAAATCTTACCGTCTACATGTTGCATATCAATGCTATTGTTATATTTATTCTCTTTAACATACTCATACTGTTTACGATACTGTCCATGTTCCTTTTCTTTATAAAAAAATTTATTACGACAGCAAAATTTGCTTTATATATGACAGAATTCTTGTTGTATGCCGAGAAAACAAAGTCAAGTGCCAAAAAATAAACCGTTCTTCAGGAACTATAATAATAAAACTGGAATTCCATCTTGGGAACCCCTGCCCAACTACCCACCAAAAATGTCTTTAATGAAACTGGTGGGTAAAAGCGCTTTACTGGGATTTCTGGGATCGCTTTTTTATTCTTATTGTTTGTAAAAGTAGTGGATCTATTTCTCTCTTGTGTGTGTTGGCTGGGCCTGTGAGCAAACAGGGCCTCCTGACTCCCTTCCTTTTGTTTTTTATTTGCCTTTTGCCTATTTCGAGTCCCCTTAATCAGCAAAGTGCCGACATCTTTCATCTGCAAAGCTATATATCATATAACGGTATCTGCTTATTCCCGAGGTTGTGCTTTTTCCTAAAACAGCAATCCATTTTTTTGTTGATAAGTGTCAAAATGCTCGGCAATACACCACCTTTTGCCGAACGGCGCCCTAGAGAGGATCTTTTCTCAAAGGATCCTTTCTGAGAGACATAATAGCCAGTTACGGTGGTATGATTTGGTTCCAGCGACAAGGGCTTGTGGGAGCGGTACTTGATAGATGAAGGTTGTTTTACTGTTTCTTCTTCCTAAAACTGACAAAATATATATACAAAAGAAAGCAGGAGCATTTCTAATATACTGGTGCAAGGTCCTTCTAGAAGTGACATGTCAGTCGGTCTTTAGGAGTAATGGTTGTTTTAAAAAGTAGATTTTAGATATAATGCGGTGCACTGTGTGCTGTTTCCAAGAACCACTGCTGTTTCCAAGCACTGTGTGCTGTTTCCAAGCACCACTGCTGTTTCCAAGCACCACTGCTGTTTTCAAGCACTTGTGCTGTACAAAAAAGTTGATCTGCGACAATTTTTAAATTTATCTGTAGCATTGTAAGGGGCTGGTTGTCCAAAAAGGGTGGAAGGAACAAAGAAGGCCAGTAGTTTTGTCAGTAATTATGGATCTTCAAAATGCAGATCCTTGTAAATTGTGACAGGAACGAGTGCCAAGTCTTTATGCGTACCAACCTTTTTTTCTGTTGTAACAGGAGCTTGTAGCATTCCCCTAAAAACAGAATACACTGGAGGTTTACAACTAAGAACAACACCAGTATTGATATTAAAAAACAGTATCTACAACAACTTGACAAAACAGAGCATGTAAAAACCACGAAAGGTCAATCGATAGAATGCATTATAAAAACCTAAAGAGAACCTAGTTGAAAGTTAAAACCCATTTTTGGGTTCCTTTAACCTTTGTACAACATAAGGTACACGATATTATAAAATTGAATTCAAAAGATAAAGCCGTCTAAATACACAATGCCTTTAGTAAATGTCTAAAGGATATCTTTTCAAGATGTTAATATTGATGTTTAAAGTAAGAAGTGTCTGTTAATAAAGGTTGCTAAAGAGAAGTTGTAGTTATACCAAAAACCTATTTTTTTGGAAAGCCTCTTCAAACTGTTTATTTAAAGTATACCACCAATGACATGTTTATTCTTCAAAAATCACAAAAAATATATACCACCAAATAGAAATAGAACTCAGCTTTTTGAGCAGGCTAGTCATTAAAGAAAATGAATTTTTATTCTCTGACATCTGTTTATAATTCATGCATTATTTTTGTGAACCGGTAAAAGGCCACAACCAGTTCATGTACGAAATAAATGAGTATTATAATGGCAGGTTGTATTATCTTCTTTCTTTATTTCATTGCTTTGCTTGGAATCAACTACTTAATTTTGTATGAACTTTTAGTGATAAAAGACCAAATAGTTATTATGTTTGGCTTCTCTTTGATCCTTTTCATAAACACACCAAGACCATATTTGGACAGACTGGCTCTATTTCTCCTATGGCGTTTTCTTAAATTATAAATACTTTTAGTTGGGACATTTTAACTCTTTCGTTGATTTCAACTGCTAAGATAAACTTAGACATACAACAATAGACTGTAACATAAATTCACATCTAATCTACTAATAACTTTTCGTGCACTCAAAACTCACCTGATTTATACCAACACATTTTAAATAAAGAATAATTTCTAAAAAGCAACTTAAAAGTTATTACCTCAAACTCTCGTACAATACTCCAGGTGCTTTTATTAGATAAATACATTTACAAATATGTCTATTATTTGTTACTTTTTGCGCAATCAAAGACCCCAAATCTTTTAAAAGTCATACTGAATAATCCAATAAAATACGGTCATCTCAAAATCTATATAATTGTATAAAAGTTGGTTGATGATGTTTTGAATACTATCAAAAACCTACCAAAAAAACTATCAAGGATGTCATGTTTCTTTCAACTCAAGTAGATTTTTAAAATTTTGACTTCACGAAAAAGAAAAATGGCGTTTGAAGTTGATTTCTTCTGCTGTGCCATTACATGGAAACTTTTCCAGCATTTGCAGTTCGTTAGAGCTCGTTATATGCAGTTTGAAAGTGTGGCAGCTCTACAGGCGAAACAATGGAGCGTGAGAAGTGGTATTGCTAAGTTGGATTTGGCTCTGCTTGGTGCAATGGGGTTTAAAAGTGGAATTTATGAGATTGGCGGCACGGTTGGAGATTATGGACTTGCGATTTATGAGCTTATTTTTAAAGTAGTGATTTCTATTTTGGAAGACCAAGGTAGTGTTTTGTTTGTGAGGAATTTAGAAAAGATACCGTGGTTTAAATTGTGTAAATGCAAAGATTTCAAAGAGGACTATAACTCACTAATTGACGAGGTTGAAGTGAAAAACATGAATGAGTTGATTATCATGTTTAAAAACGCTGAGTTTTTGAAAAAGTATAAAATGATCGTCATCACTTCGTTTGGTGTATATTATTCAACCTATATTAATAATTTAAAAACGGTTGTAAATGGCAGCAATGACCTCATGAACAAATTCAACCAATCTCAACACAAGTTATTTCATTTGATGCAACGAAAATGCCATTCGTCTAATTCGATTATTTTCACTATTGGCTCCATGAAAACGTTTAACCAGCAGATGCGATCCAAACCAGCAGAGGTTGAATCTGATACCGAATCAACCGAAACCCCGAAACTGGTCACCCAACGGATCTTAGTTCCAAGCATTTCCCTCAGCACTGACATTAATTTATACTACAACAATCGGATCATTCTATACCGAGATTGGGTTTCTGATTTAGACTCCCAACTTGTGTCCGGTCCTCAAACATTTGAAGACTCGGTCCAGTTATTATCTGAAGGTAAACTGAAATGTCTTCCACATTGGCAATGTACTACATCCAGGCCACTCTCTCATTCAGGTAATTGGGCCAGTGGCTTTTTTTTGGTGGATAATAACTTCCAATTGGTTGACATCGAAACTAGAAGTATGGAAGTAGAAATACCCGATTCTCAAGAGTGGTAGCTGAAGGATAAAACACACATCACATGCAAATCCCATCCATCCAATCCATCCAACCGCCGAGCCTCCTCATCTATAAGATTCCGACATGTTTCAAAATTCCGCCGCGGTGAATCCAAGTGTTTATTTTTCAGATATCTACAATATGGAGTGTCAATTGGATTGTTTTGTTTGTGGTGAGTGATTGTAAGGAGAGCATGATGGATTTACAATGGGAACTGGATGCGGAATCGGGATGGCTGTATTTGGAATCGAAACAAACGACGAAAGTGGATTTGAATAGTAAAATAGCGGAAATAATTGAGAAGAAATTTGAACAATCAAGTCAGCCGTACAAGCTTGAACTACAGATGATTTGTGATTTGCGGAATGAATCAGTTTGTCTTTGCGTAGATGTGGATTTAGAGTCAACAATCAAGCTGAAAAAATATTTGAGTATGTTGAAAAAATTGTCACATATATTCCCGGATGATATTATTGAATTCGAATGGTGTGGTGTTAAATTTAGTTCCTTGGAATTGGAGGAAAGATATGCATTGTATCAATTGGCATCGTATTATTCCCGACTTGCCGTGAACGAAGAAACTTTGGACAAATGTGGTATTTATTTCCAATATTGCGCAGGTATATTACAACAACTAGAATGCGATTACAGTATCATGCTTGCACAATCACAAGAAATTTATTATTTGAAATCAACGATCAATGGATATAAAGACACAGTGTTGGTTAAATTGAGCAATCAGATAAAGGAATTTTATAAATATTGTGAGGAAACAGAATACATAGAATATACAGACTTGAAACGATTATATTTTGAATGTGTGGCATATCTACATTATGCAAAAGTATGCGAGTTGAATAATAAACTTCATGATGAAAAGGCATTTCTCAACACTATACAAAAACTTTTAGGTCAAATCAAAACAGAAGAACAAAATTACTTTAAAGTTTTACAGGATCTTGAAAATCTGAAATTGAAAGTATTAAACATGTTAGAATGCATAGATGATGATATTATAATCGGTGAAGTCAAAGAATTACCTAAAGCACAGTTAGTTAAATGTATAATACCAAAAGATTTAAGTGATTATAATAATGACACTAATGACACTAATGACAAAAATGATAACGATAATAGTAATACCGATGTGCTTTTCAAAGGATTAGTTAAACTAGATACAATTATAGAAATTAGAGAATATGAAGCACAATTGGTTAGTTTAGTTGACAATGAGATAGTTTTACGCGTTAATGATCTCGATCTTAAGTTGGCCAATTTCTTAATACCCCCCAAACTAGAAGAGAAAATAGATTTATTAGTTTCACCAAGCGTTCCAGAAATATTGATTAATTATCGGGATGAATTATTGAGTATTGGTAATTTCCATAAATTGCAAGAATTATTGGATAGAATTAATGATCTTAAAATTAAATGTAGAAATGAGCTAGAAAATGTGTGGTCAATGAAAATCCCACAGACGTCTAGCAGTGAACCATTATTTAAAAGCTTCCATATTTATGAGCAATACATGAAAAAAAGTATAGACGGTGATGAGTTGATCAGTGTTCAGGTTAAACAACTAACACCCTTTTTACAAATTTTTGATCATTATCAACAGCTACTAGAATATTTACCGGATTGTGAGTATCTAAAACTAAACCCCAGTTTTGCTGAATTAGTTAGTGAAATAAAGAAGAACTCGGCTGATATAGAGTCTTTCAAAAATGAGAAAACAAAATTTCTAAATGATGTCGAAAATAAATTAAAAAAGGTCAAATTAATCCCAATATATAAACAGTCTGGCGGAGCAATTGAAGAAATACTTAAGAATGAAATTTTAAAATTTGGTAAAGAAGTTGAAACTGTTGATAGATTTGAAGAAAAGCAAAATGAGATTATAGTTTTATTTAATAATCTAAATAATCATTTTAACTCACAAATCAAAGATTTGAAAGTTAATTATAAGCGTCATGAGACAATTAAAGTTTTAGCATCTACATATGAAGGATTTCAAGAAACTTATAAAAATTTGAATCAAGGAGTTGATTTTTATCAGAATTTGCTGGAAAACATCAAAATTAAAAAAAATCTATTAGCAAGTCATTGTTAGGTGTATTAAGACAGAAATTTCTTTTTTTGTGAAGAATAATCCATTTGCAACTTGGATTAAAATTTTCAGCTGGTTTTTTTTTAGATTTTGTTTTATATTTTAATATAATTGACATAATTGATTTTTTTTCCATCAATGTAGCTACTTTCTTTATCACGGTTTATATGCATAACATCCAAACTTTATTTCCGGAAGTTTGGAATATTTTTCTTTAAAACAAAATTATTAAGTTATTATTTTAAAAAGGTTTATTCTATAAATCCCAATTGTATTACTATATATCCAACCATACACTAAAATATTTAAAAAGCAGCTCCAATTTTACTAGTTAATATTCAAATAAACTCTTTTCTACCCTTGTTGCCCATTTTCAAAGCTATTCAAATTATGCAGAAAAACCAGTTTTTTTTCATGCGTTTCTAGTATATGTAATTCGGAAGAAGAAGAATTAAAAAATGTCAATGACAAAAAAATACCTGTAAAATTATGATGGTAATATAGGAAAGCAGTCTTGCATAGATTGTGCAATCTGTAGAGCAGTACGGTCTTTATATTCATTTGAAGAAGCAATGTTATTGCTGTGAATGTTTGGTAGAACATTTCGTTCATAAAAGTCTGAATATTCTATGATATCCTGCTCACTCCAATTTAATAGATCAGTAAAGCTAGATTCAAACTGTATTCGTTTCTTCATATCTGCAAACTGTCTTTCTGGAATGATAATCGTAGTCCCCTTGCGGTTTTTCATGTACAATGATGCCATTCTGGCAAGTATTTCTTGTAATTGAACTTCTGGATGACATTTTCCCTTGACCATATCAAAAAACTTCAAACGAATATTCTTATAATCGATATAATTTTTCACTAAAATTGCTATTTCGATTGGTAACTTCATTTGCACTATCGATCGCAGAAGAATTGGAAAATAATTTAGTTTACTCTCTTTGCAATTGTCTTCAATATAACTTAAGCAAAATTTTCCCTTCAATCTAGTCATATAGTCGTAGTCCAAATGTCCATGAAATGAATTCAGCTTGGAAATCGGTATTTGAATTCTCAACTCTCTCGGCAAACAATATTCACTTCTCTCTAAATTAAACTTTTTCTGATACGTAAATCTAATAAAATCTTGTAAACTAATAGGTAAATTCATTTGAATTATTGCTAAATAATTGATGGTAACTAAATGTCCGATATCATATGTTTTCCTCCTGTTGTCAATTTCCTTGTTTAATGACATCTTCAATAATCGTATCCATAATTTTTTCACAATCTTACAATAAAATTCACCTTGAGCTTCTGTTAGATTCATCACCTGTATCAAAAATCGTGTATTCTTACACAAAATAATTTGGAAACACTTCACCTGTAAAAGTTTATAATCTTCACCGTACTTACGAACCAACGATTTATCACTAGAAATCTGACTAAATCGATCTTTTAAGCCCTGAGAAACTGTCAATCCGGCAACGTTCGTTAATCTTCTCCTATAATCTCCACCTCCATTATTTTGATTACTGAAATCATCATCGTCGTTTATTTCGATATCAAATTCATTAATATGTCCATATTGACATACATTTCGACCATCCACTCTTTTCCATAATCTAGACGGACAGTTGTCTACTCCACACACGCTACCCTTTTGGTACCTAGCCATATTTTTCTTGTGTCTATTCAAGAAATTTCTAAATATTTTTTTTTTATTTGGTTTAAAACATTCATGTGATGAAAAATTCATGGCGCAGAAAACCATAACAGAGGCAAATGTGTGTTTATAAGGAATATTCTTCATGCCTCCAACAACAATTGACAAAAGGATGGCTTTAGATAGTGCAGGAGATGTTGTATCAAATAATTTGGATTTGGATTTGGATGGATCAACGATCATGAAATTAGAAAGTAAATCAGACCCGGAAACAGAACTTGGGTCTGAAATCGTAAAGCCGATAAATTTCGATAACTCATATAATAGAGAAAACATGAACACAATATTTAATAAAAAGGAACATTTTCAGGGGATGATGAAGAAGTACTGGAATCAACGGCATTTGATATTTAAAAAATACGATGAAGGGATTTTGTTGACTAAAGAACTCTGGTTTAGTGTGACTCCCGAAACAATTTCTGAATTTACTGCTGTGTTAATCAAAGAAGCATTAAAGGATAAGTCTGGACCATTGTACATCATGGATGCGTTTTCTGGAGGTGGTGGTAATGTAATACAGTTTTTGAAGTTTTTTGATGTGGTATTTGCAGTTGATGTTAATCACGTCCATCTATATTGTACCAAAAACAATGCCAATATTTACATATCGCCGGAAGAAGCCAACAGTAAACTCAAACTTTTCCCCTTCAATTGGATATACGCAGACGAAACTTTGGATCCTTTGTTTGTGGATGAGTTTTTTGAAAATAACCAAGAAACCTCTGATTTGGTAGATAGAGTCTATGCAAATAAATCAGAATCCTTAGAAAGCTTGCAGATTCTTAAAGGCATGAAACTTGATTGTATATTTGGGTCGCCGCCTTGGGGTGGACCTGAATATATGAAGGAAAAATATTTCGATTTGAACAATATATTACCCTACAGTTTAGAAAAGATGTTACGGATTTTACTCAATTTCACAGACAATGTTGTCTTGTTTTTGCCTAAAAACTCAAACTTGTTACAACTACAGAAGATCACACAGGCGATTTTTTATGATGAAAAATATATCCGAGTTTTGAAGATGGTTTCCTATGGCAGGCCAAAGGGCCTGCTTTGCTGTTGGGGGCCAGGCTTTGTTGATTTGGACCTCAACCATGTTAAAATATAGCATTGGTTTTATCCGTTACGCCTCATTTCTCTACTTTTGTTTTAATTTTGTTTACGTTTTTATAGGTAGCTATGTCCTATATTATAATAGAGAGATGTAAACATGACATCTGAAGTTTCAAACCTTTAATTGCAAATCTTAAATTCAAGTTCAACAAAAGATTACGAAAAAATGATTCGTGGTGAAAAGAAAAACTTGACGTTAAGTTTCTTTTCTTATCTTATCGTGTATCTTTGATCATTAGATTTTTGGCCAATCTGTTCCGGACTTGAAGTTTACCCAAGGGTGGAGAGGCACCAATAATGAGTTTTTCCAATGTAATAGAAATGATCTTTGTATCCTTTTCTTTTTCAGACGACACCATACGAAGGCTAGACAGTTTATCTGGATTAAGCGGGTATATATCAATTTCATTTTGGCTATTTGCACAGATTCCACAGGTTATCAAGAACCATGCCAATAAATCAGTGGACGGGTTCTCATTGGGGTTTCTTTTATGTTGGTTTGGCGGAGATTTTTTAAACCTAATAAGTTGTCTTCTCAATGATGCAATGATGTTTCAAATATTGCTCAGCGGATATTACTGTTTGATTGATATTATCTTGGCATTTCAATATTACTACTATAAATGCATGTATCATAATCCACGGTCAAGGTGGTATCATAAAAGACAAAAAAGAAACGGGAAAATTTTGAACTCTCCAAGATCAAGTTTAAGGGATAATTTAGAAACTTACGGGTCAATAGATTGTGAAATGGCCACCACTAATAATATAAATAACAACAATAATACAAATAACACCAGAAGAGAACATTTATATGCCCCGCAAGTTAAAGGAGTTTTTAAACATAAAAATAATAGTATATCTACAATTGTAACATCAGCTTTATTGACAGGATTCACCAAGGTTGAAGGATTTCCAATAACAAAAAATGATCAACCAGAAAGACAAAATAATTCAATAATTTATAGAATAATATACTTTTTACTGGCAATGACAAAAGATGACGTGGGCAAATACTTAGCATGGTTATGCACTTTTCTTTATTTGGTCTCCAGAATACCACAATTATATACCAATTATATGCGGAAATCAACAGATGGAGTATCGTTGAAGCTGATTTTTTTTGCATTATTTGGTAATTTATTTTATTCAATGTCATTGTTATTATGCAAAAGCTCAACTGTTGGAGGTGAGATTTCTAAAAACTTTTGGAAATCAGAAATAAGTTACTTTATAGGTGCAATGGGAACTGTTTTATTCGACTTTCTGGGTATTATTCAATGGTATTCATATGATTATAAAACAAATAATTTGAGAACGAAAAGTGGGAAATTGAAATTAGAATCACCAACAAAGGTTCACGATGTAAAAGTTTTAAATATTTTACCGAGAACAATTGATCATCCAATAATGTATAAAATATCAGACCCAATTGAAATGAGTGCAAGTGTTAAATCTTCACTTTCTCCAAATCATATGAAAAAAATCAATGAATTTACTCCATTATCTCCAATAGATTTCTTACTGGATGATCATATTATTAGTAGGAGTCAAATATCTAATCACATGAATAGTATAGGAAAGAAAAAGAAAAGTTCCAAATCAAGTATTCATACTATTCTTAGAAATAATCATGATGAAGAATTGGAGATGTCTATGGATGAAAGTGATCAAAATTAACTTCACACGTATATTTTGGTTTTCAAAATAAAAATCATTCAAAACAGCTATCTTTTTCCTAAAGAATAATAAGAAAATAATTATAAGAAATAATTACAAACAGCATAGAAAAATGATATTTTTTCAAGAATCTTACGATCTTATAATCTGTTTATGCAGGATATAAACTTTAAACTGACCTAACTCTTGATATCTACCTGCTTTTGTTTTGTTAAAAAGTGTTTATTTTTATGAATAGATAGATATTCATTGAAAATAGGGAAATATTTTTACAAAATATCTTAACAGGATTATTTTGAATATCAAGGATTGAAATTTACTTGCTTTAATTTTGACAAAAAAAAATATGTAGACATAGCCAAACAAAAGATTTTTTTTATTTGTCTTAATAAATTTCCATTCTAAAATTGGTCTAGCTTTGAGGAGAGATAGACACAACCTCAACTTCTAACAAATGAACACATTACTAAATTATTATAATTGAGAAAATGCTATAAATATCACTTATTTACTTCTTCTATAATTTACCAATAGAAAATATGTATATATAAATAAAATAACTAAGATTTTTGCATTTATTAATAATACATTGTGACTTTAAAAAAAAAACTTAAATTACTTTAAATATACCACTTACCTGAATATCAATCTTATACTACTATATAAATGAATGCTAGAGAGTGTAACAAATCAAATTATTTCTAGATATTCCCATACTTAGCATGAAGTATAATGAAAAAAAGGAAATTCGCATATTAATTCCTGAACAAATTGTGCTTTCATAGTTGGCCCATTTATCAAGAAGATGATATACAAAAGGATCACTTTCGCATTTACCATGAGCCATATTCATGCAATTTGGACAAAGCGTATCGTATAAAATAGGTAAAGTGAAAATTAAATTTTTTCTAGCTAAGAATCTAATTTTTTTGTTATTAATATCACAATGTACTAATTTGTTAAAGTCAGATCTGATTTTGAAAGTTTGATCTAGGTCAAATAGTTTAGCCAATTTATTACTGGTAGCATTAAACTTTGAAAATAAATTCAATCCATGCTGAAAAAAGGCAGCACTTGGCTTAACTGTACTTATGTCTAACTTTTTTAAAAAAAATAAAATAAAAATGCACTGGTTCATTAATAAATCATTGGTATTTGTCCAAGCACATAATTCTGGATAACAATAAAGAAAAAATGGGTCGTTGATAAGCCTATAGCTTAAGCTACTATATTCATCAGTTCTGGGTATATAATTATCATAAATTTCACTATTGATGAGCTTTAAGACCCGGTCACGCAAGGAAGAAATGGATAGAGAAATACCTTCAAAGCTCTCAGTTAAAATATTTCTTTTAATTTTATTGCATAAACTAGAAAAAAAGTCGTTTTCCTGCTTATTGTAGCAGCCGTTATTATGAGTTGGCCCCTCAATATTGTAATATTTTGCAATTTCAGATTGTAAACAAACATCTTCATCAGTAATAAACAAAATCATTATTTCTCTATAGAATTCTGTAGCATAAATAATTTCCTCGGTCTTTGGTTTATTTCCATAATAAATTAACAAAGACACGTTGGTTTCGAAGTCAGTAGTTGATACAGGTTTGGTTGAAAATATAATATCGTTATTATCAAAATATGTAGTTCCCGTTTTTATAAGCTGAAATTTGTTATTGTGATTTAACTCATATGGTTTATCATTTTTGTTTGAAAAAACAATAATTTTTTTACCAGGATAGAAAATCCTAAAACTGTCGATAACTGTTTCTAACAGAACATTTTTATCTACTTTAAGTGTAGAAGTATTCAATGATTCACAAAAAACATTTTCGATGGGGAATTTATTTATTAGATTTTTATAATTCACATTTTTAAGGCAAAGCTCGGAAAGCATGTTTGTTTTCAAATTTTCATCAAAAATACAGCCAACACTTAATAATTTTTGAATCTTATCAATTGTAGAAAACTTTTTAAGAGACAATAGAAGATTAGGAGATACAATAAATAGCCCCTTGTAATTAAATTGGTTTATTATATCATAATAAGCTTCAATTTCATTAGTTGCAAAGATGTAGACATTTTTCAAAAATCCTGACTTGATATCATTAGCAACACACTGATAATCACCTACAATAAAGTTCAAATCAGAAAGATAAGTTGACAGTTGATTTTTATTTATTATTGTAGGTAAAATTATAACATTAATTAATGAGTGATTTGTATTATTGAAAGCTTTTAAAAGCACAGAATACATAATATTTTTAGCAAAATTTGGTGGTACTTGCAAAAATGTGCATTCTGAACTTAAGCCAGCAGAATATATTTCATAAAATAATTCCTCTGATATGAATTTATCATTGAAAAGTTCTTTCTTGGCTTGATATAATATATCAATGTTCAACTTGGATGTGTTTACAATATTTGAAGTTGTGATTTTTCCTATTGTTGATGTATCTCTTTGAGTTTTAAGCCTTTCAGTAGTATCATAATCAGCTTGAATATTAGAGTGCAAGCTATCATGTATTTCATTTTGGGATATATGGATGTGGGAAACAAAATTAGAATTCAAAATTAAGTCGATATTAGCACCGACTTTTAAAGCACATTCTGCTAAATAAGACAATCTTAAATCAGTTTTTCTCCTCTTTAACCAAATAGAAGACTCAATCCAATCATCGATGGAAAAATTCAGTACATTAGAATCTTTTAAATCCATCAATAATGCCTGACCTATGGGAGTCTTATGTGGTTGAAAATTAAAACCAGGAAATAATGATAATTTTTCAATTAGGGAAGATTGAGGTTTTTGCAAACTGTCAATATAATAAAATGCCCTTTTTATTATAAAAGTATAATGGAGCAAGTATTTTGTTATTTCATTATTAACAGAAAAACACAATTTAGGTCTGATACAGAAATAAGCCATTTCAAAAGTGTTTTTTTCATCATAAAATATAAAAATATTTCTCTCATTTGGAGCATCTTTGAGCTCAGTCGGATTATAACTGACATTGTTAGAACTAAAAAACAAAATTGAACAAAAAACTTTCTGCAGTAAAATAAGTAAATATTTTAATTTTTGAACTTTTTCCGAGTCTCCATTTGTGTTATCTATAACAGTTTCCCAGAGACCATCTGTTAATTTACTATCATAACAAGATTTAAACGCTGTATGTCCATACTTATACTGGAATTTGAGTTTGCTGTATGCAAACTCAACGCTTGGCAAAGAGATGCCCAAATCCAAAACTTCTGTTAGCAATTGATTGTAACGTCCAACAAGAGCATATAAAACTACTTGCAAAGGGCTAGTAGTGTTTTCATCTTTCAATTTGGAAAATAAATCTACGATTTTCGGGTATAGTTCTGGATACAGATGTTCCGTGGCCGGAATATTATCCGATGCCGCTTTGTCTGTCCATAGATAAACCGACCTTCCCGCCTTAAATTTCAGTTCAATACATTTGCCCTTAATATAGCATACTGTCTTGTGATCTGCCATATATCTTGGCAGCACATAATAGTCATCCGACATGTCGTTCTTTGCAAAATACAAGACTTTTGGTTCTGTTTTTTCAATGAGGTTCGGACACGAGTACGGCACTACAGCCCGATTTGGCAACGATGCAAAGTACTTGTATGTTTGAAACGGCTGCTCTTTGTCGTCCAGCAAAGGTTTCGTTTTGTCCATGTTGACCAGAAATTCCGGTCTCTTACGCTCAAGTAAAATCCCATCCATCAGAATATAAGACCTGGACTCTGGTGTTTTGCCGTTGCGCCTTCGTGATTTGTTCCCACCATATCTGGCTTTATCATTAACCCTGTGCACTCCTTTCCGTCTGCCCATAGGTGCACTTGTTACTACTGTTGTCGTTATCGTTGTGCTTGTCGTTGTAGTTCAAACATCTCCTTCACAAAACAGAAAACACAAAACACAAAACACGGCGTTCTTTCTCCGCGCCACTGAGCCTCCGCGCTGCTGAGCCTCCCTGCTTTGCTGAGCCTCCGTGCGTCCAAATGCGGCAATTGCACAGCCCCGCCGCCCAGAAAAATAAATAAAAAAAACGTCACCTTTTTCGCACCAATTAAATTTCTGCCGCAGTTTCATTTTTGCCTTCTGGCTTATCGTAAAAGAATAAGAGCCATCGTGCTCAGCTGCTTGTATGTCATTTTCTTTTGAGTTAATCAATTGCTTTTATCTTTTAGCTTGTTGTTCTTTTTCTTGTTCTTGTTGTTTTTGCAATAATTGACTGAGTGTTTGTTGTGCCCCTTTCATTTAACACTAAAACAAATCAGCCTAACCCATTCTTTATCCAAATGAATTTTAAATCGTCAGTACTAACCTCGTTGGCTGTCATTCTGGCATCCTTTAACGATGCAGCAGATGCCAAAGTGCATTCAGCTAAAATCCAAAAACATTCTTTTGAAGACAACTATAAAGATGTGTCATATTTGGATTACGTCGACTCTATTAAAAACAAATACGTTTCTAATTTTGTCAAAAATTTTAATGCCCCATACATCCCGTTTGTGGAAGAATCACTGGTCGAAGATAAGGCAACACACGATTTGCCTTTGACTAATTACATGAATGCCCAGTATTTCACAGAAATTAGTTTAGGTACACCTCCTCAATCGTTCAAGGTTATTTTAGATACAGGCTCATCTAATTTATGGGTCCCATCTACTGAATGCTCGTCGTTGGCTTGTTATTTACACCAAAAATATGATCACGATTCTTCTTCCACTTACAAAAAAAATGGAACTAACTTCGCAATTAGATACGGTTCGGGCTCTTTAGAAGGTTTCGTGTCTCAAGATACCTTGTTATTTGGTGATTTGTCCATCCCTAAACAAGATTTCGCCGAAGCCACAAATGAACCAGGTTTGGCTTTCGCTTTCGGTAAATTCGATGGTATTTTAGGTCTAGCTTATGATACAATTGCTGTCGATAAAATCGTCCCTCCAATTTATAATGCCGTTAATCAAGGCTTATTAGATTCTCCTCAATTTTCCTTTTATTTAGGTGATGCTTCCAAATCTGAAGATGGAGGAGTCTGTTCACTTGGTGGCTATGATGAATCTAAATTCACTGGTGACATTACCTGGTTACCTGTTAGAAGAAAGGCTTATTGGGAAGTTAAATTTGACGGTCTTGGATTAGGTGATGAATATGCTAACTTAGAAGGTCACGGTGCAGCAATCGATACTGGTACTTCTCTTATTGCTTTGCCATCCCAATTGGCTGAGATTTTAAATGCTCAAATTGGTGCTGAAAAAGGTTGGAATGGTCAATATTCTATTGACTGTGCAAAGAGAGATTCTTTACCTGACTTAACATTTACTTTCAATGGTAACAATTTTACAATTACTCCTTATGATTACACCTTGGAAGTTTCAGGCAGCTGTATTTCTGCGTTTACTCCAATGGATTTCCCTGAACCAATTGGTCCTTTAGCTATTATTGGTGATGCTTTCTTAAGAAAGTATTATTCTATTTATGACTTAGGTAAAGACGCTGTTGGTTTAGCTAAGGCTATTTAATTGTAATATTTTTTTTCTTCGTTTACAGAAATAAAAAGTTTGCTTACAGAATACAGTACACTACAATACATCACAATAACAATACAATAAAAAAAACAAAATGCAATAGGCATAACAAAAAAATATGAAAAATATGATTCAAAATTTTAAGTTTTGAGTACTAAAAAACAAAAAAAAATATTTGGGACTATTATTGTTTAAAAGAAAATGGGGTTGATTTTTTTCTTATTATAACCAGGTGAAGTTAAAAGGGAAAACTAAAAATAAAAAAAAAAACATATATATAATTGTAAGTATTACACACACATACACACACATATATATTTATATTATATTAAACAACGTTAAATAATTTTACATTTTATTATTATTTTTAATTTATCTATTGTAACAAAAAAACTTAAAGATTTGGTCTTTTATTGGAAATTTCGGCAATTGATTCAACGTTCTTGCGCTTTCTGATAGCTTTAGCATCAATCTGTCGTAAACCTTCTTTTAGTTTATAATTATATAGTTTCTTGTCATTTTCATCCACATGAACTTTACAGCGATCAACATTTGTATCTTCAATAAATAAACCAGTTTTATCAATAATTTTAACATTATAGTCTAACCTGAGGTTATTTTTACGATCAATAAACAATGAAATCACGTCACCATCTCTTAGCTTGATCTTTCTCCCCTTTCCTACTCTGACATTATTCACATAACATGTATTCGTGCTAAAATCTACCAACCAAACATCATCTAATCCCATTGCAGGTGAAGAAAAAAAACTAGAGGATTCTTCCATTGGTACACCATTGACACTAATTGAATTATCAGCCACATCTTGTTCTTTTGTTGGGTGTCTACGTTTCAGAATCATACAATGAATTTTGGAAATTCTTTCATCTGACATAATCACATTTAAATTATCTAATCTACCGAAATAAAATGCAGGTGTGCCTTGTGGTATATGAATATTTGAAAGACGTGGTTTTACATGACTTGACGAAGTAGTTAATGACATGAATGTTGCTTTAGGAGTAGGATCAAATGGTTCATCAAGTTTAAGCTGCTGTTGCTGCTTTTCAATTTCTTGCTCTCTCTGTTTCTGGCTCTCTTTCTCTAAGGTTTCGAACAATTTAAAATTATCGTTCGTCTCTTCCTTATCTTCTATTTGACTCGTTAAAATGCCTATATTAGTTGTCATACTTGGATCTTGTTCAGTTCTGAGGTTTCTATCTTTGGGTATATTTGGAACTTTGAAATCTTTTGGAATATTCTCTAACTTTAAATGTTCTTTCTTCTGGCTTTGAGTGTTTTTGTTAGGTTTTTGACTTTGTGATAGATGCTGTGATAAACTAACTTGTGCGTCGCCTTGACTCATATTATTAATCCATGGATGAAACAAAGCTTGAGTGGCATTTAATCTGAGTGCAACGTTGGTTTCTAATAATCTACTTATAAAATCACGACCTTCAATTGAAATATTCATACTTTCTAAAAGTTTGTGGTGATAATCCCCTGATGTAATATGTTTAAATAAACTATCTTGAGCCGATCCACTAAATGGTAAATGTGCTGTCATTATAACGAATAATAAACATCCAATTGACCACATATCAACTTTATTGGAATATAAATCTTCAGTGATTCTTCCATTACCAAGATATCGTTTCTTATTATTCTGTTGTTTCTTATTTGTTATCACTTCTGGGGCAAGGTATGCTAGTGTACCACAGAAAGTTTTCATTTTACTCTCATTCTCTTGACTTTTTGCTAATCCAAAATCCGTTATTTTAACAATTACTGGATCATCTTGCGCAATCATAATATTATCAGGTTTTAAATCACGATGTGAAATACCTTTAGAATGAACGTATTTAATTGCTTCCAAAATTTGTCTGGCAATCTCTTTACTTGCTTCTTCATCAATTGGGCCGTTACTTGCAACAAAATCCATTAAATCACCACCCGATATAAATTCCATAACCAGATAATAATTTTCTTCATCTTCATAGTATGCTTTTAATCTAACTATACCTGAATGATTCAATTGCTTTAAAATTTTTAATTCTCTTGTAACACCTTCTAATCCACCTAAAGCTTTTTTCTTTGATATAATTTTAGCTGCATATGTTATTCCTGTCGATCTTTCAATTGCTTTCTTAACAGTTGCAAAAGCACCCGAGCCAACGATTTCATCTCTTATTATAAAATCTTTGTGGATACTTTCCTCATCTTTAGGTAATCCATGGGAAGCGGATTTACTCGGGAAATGAACGACAAATCTAACAACATCTTTTTCAATTCCTATACCTACTGCAATTTCATCACCTTGATTTAAAATATAGTTTCGTCTTGATATCAGTTTGGCATTATTTAACCATGTTCCATTTGTTGATAAGTCTTGAATCATCATAATATTATCTTTTCTATTTTCATTATTTGAATTCATCCATAGTTTAAAATGTTTATTACTAATTCTAGTACTTTGATTCGGTAAAAGATAGGTGCATCCATTGATATTTCTACCAAATATCCATTCTTGTCTGATATTATTTTGGCTATCATTGAGGTTTTCTTTTCTTCCATCATTCATTTTAACATCAATATGAAAAGTTTCGTCAATTGTACGACCAATTAATCGACATAATATACCTTGCCTAAACAATTCTTGCCCCAATGGATCTGTTGTAGGATTATAACTGCTTGGTTGTGTAGGTTGTGTAATATTATCTGGTAACTTCTTGGATTGTGATTCCTTTTCAGCTTGGCTGACAATTGGTTTTCTAATTTCCATATCAAATTTAAAGTTTTGTATTTTTAAAAATATTTATCCTGTTTTTCCTATTTGTATCTAATTTTTTTTAAATCACTTAGTTTATTTTTTTCTTTCAAACGATTTTAAATGCTGTAATCCACGTTAATCACCTCCTAATATTTATGACTACTTCCTATGCGTTCCGCACGGAGCTTGCTGATCTGCTATTTTTGAAGGTAAATCTCATACAAAAACCTGTTGAAGAATCCGAAATGTGAATTTTTTAACGCGTTTTGTGGCTGGTGCAATATTAGGAGATTTGTGGCGCTGCAACAGAGTTGAATAAATATTTAACAAAATTTTCAGTTGTTTGAGTGAAAAATTTGATAATATTTATATAAATATATTAGGATATCAAAAGACATAACAAAAATATAAGAATGTCAAGTAGTGCAGAAAATAAAAGAGCACATGATGCAGAAACAGAAATAAATTCTAGTAAAAAACAAAAGGTTGAAAATTCTTCTGTCATTGCAGTTGATGAAGAACTAGGTGGTGTAACCGAAACTGATGTTGGTATTACCGAATTTTTGAATCATCGTGAATCCAATACTAGAATTAGAGGTACTTTGAAGCAAAGATACACCGATTTCCTTGTTAATGAAATTGATGTCAACGGTAATGTTGTCCATTTGACAGACTTGGGTTTCAAAGCAAGAGAACTCACAGAAGAAGAAAAGAATGTTATTGCTGAACAAGAACGTAAAGCCAAGGAAAGAGAAGAAACTGGATCTGTTACAGAAGCTGATAGGGCTAAGTTGATTGAATATTTTGGTGAGACTGATTCTGATGAGATCATTGGTTTGCTAACTGATGGAAAAAAAACTGTTGAAATTAACAAAGTTTTTGCAGATAAGGATATCAGAACCCAAATACATAAGTTGATTCGTGAAATGTCTGATAATAAAATTGAATCCGTCACTACATCAAACAACACTTTTATTTTTGGTCACAATGCTAATAAAAATCGTAAAAGAAAGAATACCAAAGTCACTGCTCAAATTCAACATGATTTAGGTGAACGTAAAGATTATCTTCATTTTTCTTTGTACAAAGAAAACAAGGAAACCATGGAAGTTGCAAGCATACTTGCGAAATTCTTGAAAACTCAAATAAAATTTATCAAATATGCAGGTACAAAGGACAGAAGAGGTGTCACCGTTCAAAGAATGTCAATTGAGAGATTTACCGTTGAAAGAGTTACTACTCTTAATAAGGCATTAAAAGGTTGTAAATTGGGTTGTTTTGCGTATAGTGATGCACCAATAAAGCTTGGTGATCTATCTGGTAATGAATTTATCATTACTATAAAAGATGTCGAAAGTGTTGACCCAACAATTTCAATTGAAGATGCATTGGTTCCAATTTTAAATTCTCTTAAAACTAATGGATTTATTAATTATTATGGTATGCAAAGATTTGGTACATTTTCTATTTCAACCCATGAAATTGGTAAAGAAATTTTAAAATCTAATTGGAGAAATGCTGGTGAGTTGATTTTAAGTGAACAAAAGCTTGTTATTCCAGGTTCAATTGAAGCTAGAAAAATTTGGGCTGAAACTAAAAATGCTGCTTTAGCACTTAAAAAAATGCCAAAGAAATGTAACGCAGAGTTTTCTATTTTAAGTAGATTAGAAAGAAGTGAAAAGGGTGAAGATGGTGAATATAATGAAGGTGCATATTTTAATGCAATCATGGGTGTTCCTAGAAATTTACGTATTATGTATGGTCATGCGTACCAATCATATATTTGGAATGTTGCAGCGTCTAAAAGAATTCAACTCTTTGGTATGAAAGTTGTCCCTGGTGATTTAGTTTTATGTAATAATGAGAAAATCATGGATGAATACACTGAAGAATTAGAAAAGAAATTTATTGATACAGATGACGATGAAAATATTGTTCAAGATCTTAAGGAATCACATGGTTTAAAGGCAAGACCAATAACTCAAGAAGAAGTCGATTCGAATAAATTCGATATCTATGACGTTGTATTGCCAACTCCTGGTTATGATGTTATTTATCCAGAAAATGAACAATTGAAAAACATCTATGTTGAAACCATGGCACAAGATGGTTTGGATCCATTCAATATGACTAGGAAAGTGAGAGAATTTTCTCTTGCAGGTTCTTACAGAAACCTTATTTCTAAGGTCAACAATTTGGAATATTACTTCAAAAAATACAACACTGTCACTGATCCTTTGGTCAGAACCGACATGGAGATCTTAAAATTAAAACAATCTCCTGATAACAAAGACACCCAAGTCAAGCAAATTTTAGATGGTGTTCCAGATGGAGAAAAGACTGCTGTTATTATAAAAATGCAATTAGGAGTCTCCACCTATGCAACTATGGCGTTAAGAGAAGTTCTTGAAGGTGACACTTCACGTTTTGGTGGTGTTGTCAACCTCAAGAGTAATTAAATATATGGGGTCTGGTCTTCCCGGTTGCTGAGCCTCCCGTGTTGCCCCCTCTTTTCATAAGGTGGATATATTTATACAATGGATTGAGTGTTTTATATAGCCATTTTTGAAACTGGTATTTCCCTGTGGATCTTTTATATATGATTTTTTTTTTGTTTTGTGGTCTGCGATACTTGCTATAATTGGTTGTGTGTATATTTGAATATCTAGAATTGTAGATTTTAAAAAAAAGCAAACGATTGTTTGACTGCTTTATATTTATTGACAGTAGGTACATTTTGTAAAGTAGAATTTATTGCTACCAATTTTCTAAATTAATAAAAATAAAAAGATAGATTTTTCAAACAGAAAAAGAATAACGTAAAAACTTTATAGAGATAATAAACATAATAAAATGCACGGTTGTTCGTTAGAGTTATCGACTGTTGAACACAAGGAAGAGTGTGCAAAAGCAAAACACAAAGAAAAAATGCATTGCAGTGAGAGATTCAAAACACAAACACCGGCAGTTAAAGCCTTGTGTGATACTAATACCGTTGATGTTCATAATCATCATATCGGAACTCTAAATTTAAAGGATGATAAATTTAGTTTCCGTGAGATGGCCAAGAATCTATTATTTGTAAATGGACAAAATGAAGATGGCGGGAAGCACATTTTTGGCCACATTACAAAAACGGTAAAATTAGATAACAATTATAAAGAAACAAATGAAGTGCCATATAGCAAGGAATGTTGCAAGGATAAAAATGAAGTTGACTTAATAAACTTGGATGTAGCAAATCAAATTGAAAAAAAGCAAAATCAAAAAGTTGTTTGCATAAATCATGTTCCCAAAAAACTGAGTATTTCATCATTACTAAATCAGGTTCATGGTGGACCAATTGAAAAAATTGAGCTCGTAAAAACTGATAATTATCAGCTTGTAGATGATGAGGAATTGGGTGGAATGAATCATGCCATAAGCTGGGAAGGAGTTTCGATATTCTTGCATTTTAATAAAGATGAAGATGCTAAAAAATTTTACCAATATTCAAAAAGTAGGTTATGTACAGTAAATGATATGGCTTTGCAAACTATTTTAGTTTCAGATGTTGAAAGTGAAATTTTTAGTGTTAATCAATTTAATAAAACAGTCTCAGATCTTATGATTAGGGGTGAAAAAGCAAGGAGAGTTCTAGTTTTCAAAAAACCATTATTCTGCAAAAAGGAAAGATATTTCAAAAGCAAGCCTGGAATTTTCGATACAGCTCTAAATTACAGTGAAGATTTTGATGTTGAAGAAATTATGAAGGATTTTGAGAAATATGGCAAACTTATTGAAATTTTACCCGTTGTTTCAAGAAAATTATGTTTTGGAGTACAATATTATGATGTTAGATCGTCAATCAAAGTCAAAAGAATACTTCAATCTAATGGAAGGGAAAATCATCATTATGATAAATCATACATTGAAGAGTTTGATAGATTATCAGAAAACGACCATGAGTTTATCAGGAAGTACGGGGGATGGTATGTATGGTATGGAAAAGATCCAGCAGATAAATGCGTCCCGTCCTAAAGCGGAAAGTTAAGCGAAATCATGTTGATGCAAAAATAAAATAAAATGAAATGAAATCACAAGAAATTACTTGGAAGAGAGTAGAGAAAGTGCATACTTGTCTCTGTTTTATATAATTGTATATCCCGATCTCTATTATAAACAATTTACATACAATGATAAACGGTCAACGTTTAATAATCAATAGAGGTTTTGTTGGATTTCGATTTTTCAGTAATGGAACTGTGATATTGAAGGAGGACAAGTTAAATAGTTTGAGGAGTTTACCAAGTTGTGAACTATTGAAAACAAGAGAACAGCTTGAAATGGAAATTTTGCAAAATAGAGCAAATAAAGAGTCCAAAGTGTATGACGGCGCTCTATTGCAATGGAAGAAAGCACGGAACATTTTCAAGTTTTTCCAATCGGGTATAACCAACGTATGGAGAGTCAACAGAGACTTGCGGAAAGAGATTTACAATAAAAACAGATACCTTGTTGACTATTCCAGAGGCGATAAAGAAGGAAGGGTTATTTTGAAAAGAGCAGACTATGCGCAATTGATCGATCTACTGAGCGAAAGGGTTGCGTTACTGAAGATCGAATTCAATGATGGCAATCGTCAAACGCTCTACAACTGCGATGAAATTCTCATCAACAGAAAGCAGTTTATTGAACTTGTGAGAAATCAAGTTGATTTCAAAAAATTGCCATTCTTTGGACTACTTTTTCTAATTTTAGAAGAGTTCAGTTTGCCGTTAATCTATTTATTCCCCAAACTACTTCCAGGAACGTGTGTGCTACCTGGCCTGATTGAGAAAAGATACTACAATAAATATAATGCCAGCTATCAAGAACTGAAAAAGCTGAAAGCCGATAATGTCCACATGTTTTTACAAAACATTGCCAATGGTAAAATCAGCAGTTATAGTTTGAGCCCCTTAGAATTGAAGCTTGTCTATGACAGATTTGTATGTCATGGTCCCGTGACCGCAGACACTTTGTCTCGTCACGTGAAAACCGTTGCAATCGACGACTACCTCTTACTTGCCGGAGCCGAGGCAGGAGATGAACCTGAAGCAGGAGATAGACCTGAAGCAGGAGATGCACCTGAAGCAGGACATGGCGAAGAAGGGTCTAATATAGCAGAAAGAGCGTCGCTTGCAGCTTCCCAATTGAGCGAGCCAGAACTCCGACACTTTGCCCTGGCAAGGGGGCTCGTCACCGTCGATCGGCGCGGCTTACGTCAGCAGGTGGAAGATTGGCTTGCCGCCTTCCACGACAGAAAATGATGTTGTGGTGCCCAGCACCAAAACAGAAAAAACTCCGCGGGAGATGATTTTTTTACTGGTTTCGATTTTTGAGGAGCTGGATTTTTGTGCAGATGAATCATGTTACGGTGGTGAGATGTGTATTTTGTATTGTGTGTATATTTTACTCGTGTTTTAATTTTGGCCTGGCGGATTGAAGGATTTTTGAAAATCTTGTTTTCCAGTTGCAGTTTGCCTTTGATTAGACGGCATTTGTTTATCATCATATACCCATTAGGCATCGTGGTGAGTGCTTGTTTGTGTTTGGATTTCTGGCTGTTGCATACCTTATCTTTCGAATAGCTGCAGCAGGTTGCCACGTGATCCCGTACCCCTCATCAATTCCCAAACTATTTTGTAAGAAAAACGAATTACTTGGTCGGATTGATTGTTAATTATTAGCCTGTTTATAGATAGTCGTATTAATATAGTCAATATAGGACAAAATAGGACAAAATAAGACAAAATAAGACAAAATAAGACAAAATAAGACAAAATAAGACAAAAGAAAGAGCTTTTCATCATTGTTAGCCATTTTTATTATTTAAAGGATAATAAAAACTAAACTGAATTGATTTAATTCAATAGATATTATAAAGAATCAGTCGAATTCGATAAACAAGAATAGAACAATATAAAATATAATAAAATAAAATAGACCAAAATGCCTCGATTAGGATTCTCGACATTAGGTCATAAGTTTCATGATGATCATCATAGTGTAAAGGATACCACATCTTCAATCAAGAGTAACTCTTCAGGTCAATCTTTCGATCAAACAAATCATCACAATAATCATTCTCATCATAATGAAATCAATAGTTCAACATATATTCCTACTTCTGCATTGTCAATCACAAATCTTCAACAACAAAATTTAAATATTTCAAGTTCTCCAATGAATACTTCACATTCTCATAATTCAAAGAGATCCTTTTTTGGTATAAGTTTAGGTAAATCTTCTTCAGGAGATTCACAATATTCAATTATGTCAGATGATGGACATCATCATAATAATCATCAATATAATTCTCATCATCATAATTCTCATCATAACATTTCTTCACCTCCTCCGATACAAAGAAATGGTTCAAGTTCAATGGTTCAATTAAAAAAATTTTTTAGACCAACAAGAAAAAATTCAAGTGATCATATCCCTTTTCCATTAAATAATGGCTCTTCTAATCACGTAATGAATCATTCACCTTCAACTAGAAGGTTAAATAATGGAACTAGCAGTATTCAATCAAATCCAAGTTTGAAATCTTTGAATTTCCAATCTTCAAATTCAAGACTCCAGTCTCCAATCCAAACTGCACCTTCTACCCCAACTTTTACACACGATGCTAATAACAATATGATTGTTAAAACTGATCAAAAATTTTGGGATGATCTTGAAGGTTCGGTGACTAAAAAATATGGGAAATTGGGTAAAGTTTTAGGTTCTGGTGCTGGTGGTTCCGTTAGATTAATTGTTAGAGAGAGTGATGGTGTCACTTTTGCCGTTAAAGAATTTGTTGCAAGAAGACCAAATGAATCTGTTAAAGAATATGCTAAAAAATGTACTGCAGAATTTTGTATTGGTTCAACTTTACATCATCCGAATATAATCCAAACTTTAGATATTATCAATGAAAATAATCATTTCTTTGAAGTTATGGAATATGCTCCAATTGATTTTTTTGCAGTTGTTATGTCAGGTCAAATGACTAGATCGGAAATTAATTGTTGCTTTAAACAAATTACTTTAGGTGTTGATTATTTACATTCAGTTGGTTTGGCGCATAGAGATTTAAAATTAGATAATTGTGTCGTTACAAAAGATGGTATTATCAAATTAATCGATTTTGGTTCTGCTGTAATTTTCAAATATCCTTTTGAAGATGATATTGTATTAGGACATGGTATTGTTGGTTCTGATCCTTATTTAGCACCAGAAGTTTTAACATCAACTGATAATTATGATCCTCAATTTGTTGATATTTGGTCAATTGCCATAATTTACTGCTGTATGACTTTAAGAAGATTTCCGTGGAAAGCTCCGAAGCAAGATGATCCAAGTTTCAGTTTATATTGTATGGAAGATGACCAACCTCATGATTATGTAGAATCTGCAAAAAAACATACTGAACTCTTACTTGAGAGAAAGAAAAAAATAATGCAATTGCAAAAGGAAAAGGAAGCAGCTCAAAGAGAGAAGGATTTAGCTTCTTCAACTGTTGCTACTTCTGCAGGAGCTCAAAATACTCAAAAAACAGATGTACAAGTTGAAAAAATTACCGATCAAGTTGAAAAAATTTCAATAACAAACCAACTACCTACAACTGAAACAATAAAGCAAGATCAATTTTTAGATGAAAAATTATTGGGTAATCCACAAAGCATGGCGATTGCTCCAAAAATTGCTCAAATACCTGCTGAAAACGAAAAACAACAATTTGAACCAAAACAAGAATCTAAACAAGAATCTAAACCAAAAACTGAGGAACGTTCACATTTACAGCATCATCAGCAGCAACATCATCAGCACCATCACAAGAATAATAAGAACCAAGAACAAACCCCTGGGCAAACAGGGTCGTCTAATAACATTACATCAGAAGCAAACACACATGAAACACCAGAGCGTCGTACTGTAACAACAACAAAATCACAAAAACAGATACATGGACCTTATAGGTTAATGAGGCTTTTACCACATGCAGCCAGACCAATAATTTCTAGAATGTTAGCATGTGATGTAAATTCAAGGGCTACAATCAAAGAAATACTACAAGACGAATGGTTTACTGAAATCAAAAGCTGCACCATTGATTCAAATGGTAAAACAATAAATGACCCTGGCCATAATCATACAATCGTATGATTTTCATCTTTTTTTCATTCTGTTTCAATTCAATCTTTGTTTAATTATTTCCATCATACATGACTTTATTTCTCCATAATTTTTTTATTTATTTATTTATTTTTTTTTTTCTTTTTGCTGATACTAATGCATATGCTTATGTTTGCATATTTGTATTTTACTTTATACTTATATATCATATAAAGATTTTACAGATTCATTCAATTCAAACTTTCTTAAACTTTTTTAACCTTCTATTTAGATAATAATTCATTATCGTCTACACCTTCCCGATTTGGTAATTTGCTAATCTGAAATTTTATCATTTTACTTTGCTAGTTTAGCCTATTACGATTTTTCAATTAATGTATAAATCAATTAATATGAAATATTTTTTATGTTTAAAATATTAAATTCAATTATTTATATTGGTATAGTGCAAATAAAGTTTTGAAGATTAAATAATGAGCATCTCAACAAGATATTCGATTCACTGGTTAGAATCACAAAATCAAGAATCGGAAAACACATCGACGGTAGTGATCACATCACCAAAAGGTTTATTTATTGATATAAGAAAATTTCTAAATCCAAAAGATGAAGTATTTGATTGGTTTTTTGCTGGATATGAGACTGAGCATCCTTTATCAGCATTGGAGTTTAATCATGATTTTTATGATTCTGCATTTATTGACTACTTATTAAAACATGATAGTTCTGAGGGTTACATCTCGGGAGTAGATATTGGAGTTTTCAGTGACCCAGTAGATAAAACCGAACTTGAGTGTGGTATTCGGATAGAATCTGGTGAAATGGTAAATCCTAATACAAATAAAGTAGAGAAATATATTGAAAAATGGATTACTTGCAATCCTGAAAATGGACCTGAACTAAAATATATAGGTGGTGCAAAAGTCAGTCCAGAATGTATCGTTTTAGAAACAACAAATGGAGGTATGATGGATACTAAAAGTGGATACGTCGGCCGACTTATAAAGTTTGGGAAATGGATTCAGGCCGTTGTTTGGGTTTGCAAAAAAGGATTAAATAAACAACAATCTGTTGGGGTTTTGCGTATGTATGAAGCTGAAAAGTTGATCGAGTTTGGTGATCAAGTGGAAAAACTTCCAAGTTTGGAGAGAATTTGTAACTTAACAGAAGGTGATCTGATTGCAGTTGAAGGTGTTGAATGGAAAGTCATAGAATCTACTTAAATGCATATTACATATATATTATAACAAAAAATAGCTCTATGGTAAAAAACCAAAATCATTATTAAAAGACCAAAGATCGTCATTCCCCACAATGTCAAATAAATTACTAAAGTTTCCAGACATTTGATTTTTTTGTTGATGTCTTTGGTTTATATGACTCACTGGCTGATTATCATACAAATAATTACTGCTATTTTGCAAATTTGTATTTTCTTGATAATTTTGAGGATTCGTATTGTTTGGTTGAATGTAATTTCCATCCATATTTTGCACATCGATATTTGGAGCCACATTTAATCCGGTGTTGTAATATGTAGAATTAACATTAATTAGATTATTGAAATTTGAGGGTTGATATTGATTGTGAAAGTTTAAGTAATTATATTGTAAGTTTGGATTAGTTTCTCCGCCATTTTGAAGTGGCAACCCAGTTTGTGGGACTTGCTGTCCACTTTCTTCTGTCCAGGTTGAAATATTACTAATCATTGCAGTTGTACCTCCAATAAACGGAAATAATTGAGGTAAAGAGTGTTGATTTAAAAAAGCATCAGTTTCACCTTTTCTTGATTCGTTAGATTCTGAAGTTTTAGAACTTGTCTGTGAATGTTCAGAATTTGTTGATTTAAACTTTTTATAATTCTTCAAACTGATATTTGAAATATCAGTATTAGATGTTAAAGGCGCAATTGCCACGGTAGAGTTTGTAGGAGTTCCAGTTGGTGTTGAAATAGTTGATTTAAAACCAGAATTCATTCTAGGTGACAAAATAGTTGTAGAGTATGGTGAAGTTCTCGATAAACTTGAAACAGATTCAGGCTCTGAGCCATCTTTTGAATGTTTTCTTTTTAATGAAAAACCAGTTAAAGGACCATGGTTAGTGGGGATTGATTTTAACTCACCTTCATATGATTTAGAGCTTAATGATGATTTTAATCTTGAGGGCTGGGATAAAATTGGCAGTTTTATTGGTGGTGGCAAAATTCTATCCATTTTATCAGAAGAGAACGAAGATGAAGACTTTGGCATCAATCGAACATCAGAAACCTCTGAATCATAATTTGAAACTGGGGACTTTTTATCATTAATTTCATTTTCATTTTTATTTTCATAACCTGGAGGATGTAACAATAAATGACTTAAACCCTTTGGAATTGCAGACCTAGTTAAAAGTCCTTTCCTCTTCAGTCTTTCTTCATCTTCTAATTTATCATCATCTGATTTTTCTAAATTTGATTCAATGTGAAAATGTTTAAAAGGTTTTCTATAAATTGCAGGCGGCAAACCAGCACCACGATACAAAATTTCAGATGAATCGGGACCACATCTTAAAATTAAATTACCAACTGTTGCAGTCATAATTTCTTCAAAAATATCTCTGAAATTTAACGCAAATTTAGTTCTTTCACTCATAACATAAAGACAAATTGAACAAGCTCTTAAATCATCTAAACCAACAAATAAATCTTCTGACACTGTAGGTCTTGTATGTTTCTTATCGTCACCCAATAATTTTCTTCTCATATCATCTCTATTTCTTTGTAACCATAAACAATAAACAAGTGTAATTCCGGCAATAAAGACTAAATGAATATTAAGTATTGAAAAACCATGAAAAGTTTTCGAGTGATAATTTTTAATTGATTGACAAATTTGACCTGCAGCCGCTTGACATTCCTTGAATAATTTTTCATTAGGATCTAATAGTTCAAGATAAGGTTGAATCAAATTTCTAACTGCTTTGTAATAATAAAATAATAATGTTTGATTTTCAATTCCATTATTATTAAAACCTTGACACTCATCTCTCCAATTTTGTAAATCCTGAAAGAAAACTTCGACTTGTGGCAATTGAGCCTTTGAAACGTTTGAAGTATTTGGATTTGATGATACAATTGAAAGTTCTTCAAAAAATTTAGATTCTAATCTTTTAATTTTAATTGATTGATTAATGAAAAAAATTTTACTATCAGAATTTATATTATCAGATTTTGAAGGTTCATAATCAAACAAAGGTATAGCTTGGTCAACCTTTGATTCACTTAATATAAAAGGTTTAGAGATTGAAATCAAAACTGATCTTTCTAAAATATAACAACACCAAAATTTTCTCATTCGTAAATCTCTAACTTCAGGATTTAAGTCTTTATATGTTTTAGCTTTATTTAATTTTAGATGAATAGATGTGTGGACAATATCGGATATACTAAGATATAAATTATTTGAATTTTTATCCGCTCTGATCAAAAACATACAAACTAAAATAAGTAAATCAATTTTTTGGAAATCTTCAAAATCATCTGATAAAAGGATTAAATATCGTAAAGCTGTTGAAAATAAATTAAATGGATTTGGACCTTTATACTTACCGGTTGATTTGTAAAGTAATGCAGAGATGGAAAAAATGAAATAAAGCCTTGCACATTCAAAATAAAAATTCTTTTCATCTTCAATATTAAAATCATTTTTGGATGCTTTATAAAGATCATTAAATTTTTGAATTTCAGTTTCTTTTAAAAGTGGGAATTTATACTGTATCATCTTAAAATATAAGCTAATTAGATTTCTGGAATATTTATAATCAATATCTGGAATTGGGTCAAGTTTTAAAATTTCAAGCAATTGATACTTTTTAATTAATGAATTATCAAAAGCCTGTTTATTCTGATTCATAAAAGTTGAATATGGCAAATCTATTAAACAATAGGTTTTATTCCTGCTCTGAGTATCCTCGGTACCTAACCCATTAGCTATGTGATTATTAGCTGTTGTATTAGCGTTATTAAAAAAAAAGGAAGAATTATTGGTGGTATTAGTAAAGGTGTTATCGTTGATATTATTGGTAATATCGTTAGTAGTATTATTAGTGGTATTATTAGCATTAGTATAGGTAGTGAAATTATTTGGGGTATCATTAGTCATTGAGGTATTTGAATTATCCACTATATTATGATCATTATCTGGATCTTGGATCAAAGCCGAAATTTTCTTATATTTTAAAATTTTTTCATCGTTCAATGTGACTTTTCTATTCTTATTTGAGCTGATTTCATCCAGTTTTTTACTTCTTTTTACATCCAACAGCTTTTCCAAATGTTTGATTTTCTTCACCAAAAATTTCGTATAGTCGTCATCTTGTTTGGGATTCAAATTTTCTCCGTATCTGGGTGGTTGAGAACATTCGATTTTTGACTTCAAGCAGTTTGTGCAACTCGGTGACCTCTGGTCACATTTTTGTTTTCTCTTCTGACACAGATAACAAGAGGTAGATCTACTATTTTTTTTTTCCTTGGCAAACTTCTCTTCGTTAAACGTATTGATCTCGTTATTTTCATATTTCATTGTTATTCCTTCATTTTTGACAGCGATAGAGGGTGCTGATAGTGAATTCCTTGTATCCTTGGATATTTTTCTCTCATCTTCCATGTCTAACGCAGAAATTTTCACTTCCGGGGTCAAACTATTACAGATAATTACACGCAAAGCAGAAAATCGTCCAAACAGAAAACGGCAAATCCAGCCGAAATGCGATATATACCTTATAAGTTCGTACAACTATTATAAAAAATTCCAGAAGAAGTCAAAATCGTAACAAAAGGGTCCAAACGGCTCTTTGACAAGGAACAGGCGCAGCTCATTTGGGGGCCGGGAAACCAGAAAATTTGCAAAAAGTGCGGTCTCCGCACATCACCGAACCGCACGACAGAATATTCTGTCGTGCGGGCGATATAATCACAACATTAAGATCTGTCGCGGGCAAGCCATTGAAGAGCCACCGGGTAAAGAGAGGCGAGCTTTGCAACAATTAGACGAGTAGCCGATGCTTGGACGACGGTTGGTTCCCCTTCACTGACAAAGGAAATGTTCTCCTTGAGGTAAGACTCGTGGATAGCACCATCCTTGATATGGACCACATTGTCGGCCCATTTTCCTAGGCCATCAAAAATATGGGTGGCGTAGATAATACAGCATCCCCTCTGTTGGGTTTCGGTGTAGAGAAAATCCAACAGTCTCTGTCTGACCAAGACATCAAGATCAATTGTGACCTCATCTAACAATAGCAAATCAAAGGGTTTCAGCAGTCCCATACACAATTGGACCCTTCTTCTCTCACCATCGGAACATCTGTTCATTCTCCAATTCTCGTTGATTTCTAATAGATCCATCAGTCTATCTCTTCTTTCGAGATGAAAGTCACCACCGACACTTTTGATCAATTCCGTAACCTTGATGTCTCTCTTTGTGATTTCGTTGTTGGCCCATTCGGTACCCAAGTATACGATGTTTTTGCTGTTGATTTTATAGTTGTTTCTCAGATCAAACGGATTGACACCAAACAATTCAACTTTACCACTTTTGATTAATTTTTTACCTGCTAAGATTTTTAAAAGCGTGGATTTACCGGCACCGTTAGGTCCAACGAGTAAAAACTTATCACCTCTCTTTAATTGCATGTCGATGTTGTTCAATCCAAGCTTTTTTTCATCTGGATATTGGAAAACCAATTTATCCGTGTAAACAACATATTCATAATCTTCACTATCCATCTCGGTGTTAACTTATTTACTTAATAATTTTGTTTCTAACCAAACAAGTGTATTGTTTGTCTTTCGGTGTGTAATTGAGTACCCTTTTTTCGGTTCTGAAGATGTGAGATGATTTTTCATGAATATTTTTTTTATCAGTGTAAATAGCTTTTTGCGCATTTTTTTCGTAACAAGAGAAAAAGATTCAGGCAAAAAGACGGGAGAAGGTATCTTTTTGTTTTTATTTAAATGGCGTATGGCAGATAAAGATGGGGAGGAAAGAATTAATAGAGGAATCGATTACCAAAGAAATAAATGAATTGAATCCATTAGTTGCAATTCCATATGCATCATCAGTTTATTCTATGGCATTTACGAAAGGTCCAAAATGGTTATTTACAGGTGGTGAGGATGGTCTGATACGTAAGTTTGATTTTTTCCAATCTGTTGAAGGTAAATCGTTACTTACTGTGTCGCAAAGGCATCAGTTGATTGATTCAATTCATTTCAATGGTATGATATGTTCATATTGGGAGAACGAAATGCCGTGTTATAAATCAGATTTAATAGAAAAAGAGTCTCAACTGCCAGCTAGTTCCAAGAAAAAGTCAGTTTCTGACCCTGGCACGATCTACGATCCGGTGTTGAGTCCCGTTTATTCACTGTGTGCGGACATGGATGGATTTTGGCTTTTGAGTGGACTGCAGGACGGGTCCATCACTCTACAGTCGGTAAGATCAAACGAAGGGGCAATCCAGTGGTATTTTCGAAATTCAAATGACAAATCGATCCCGATTGAGGAAAGAAAATATTATCATTCAAATACAGTTTCTTCGATTGTCACCAATTCAGAACAGACCAATTTTTTGTCGGGTTCCTGGGACACCAAAATCTTGAAATGGGATTTGAATACTGGTAAAAACCTAAACACGTTTACTAAATCGACAGGTCAAATTTCTTCAATTCAATACAGGCCAATAATTGGAACTGAGATTGACTGGGAATGCCAGAATGGGGATAATAAGGATGGTAATGATGAAGACGACGACGATGACGACATGGATTCTTTATTTGCGGATGATGATGATGATAATGATAATGATAATGACAATGACAATGACAATGACAATGATGAAAACAAGGACAAGCATGAGGAAGACGTTCAGGATGGCGTTGCAACTGAATCAAAAGAGAAACTGGCCAAAGACGTTCCTGATGTGAAGAGGGATATTGTGCAGTTGCAAAAGGATTCATTACAAACAGGAAAGTACGAAGGTTTGAAGACGTCCAGCGATATTTTCTTATCGTCCGCCATCGACGGAACCATCAACATCTGGGACAGCAGAATTTCACACAAGGGTAACTGTGTGGAGAAAATCCTTGTTTCTGGAAACACCCAACCCTGGTGTACATCGGCCACCTGGTCTGTTGGCGGCGACTCCATTTTTGTCGGGAGGAGGAACTCCACCATCGAAGAATACGATATTCGATACCCTGATAAAGTTTCCAAGCTGTTGAAATTCCCGTCTGTGTCCGGCAGCATCTCCTGTGTCCGGACCCTGCCGAATAAAAACTACATTCTTTGCGGATGCCACGATAACATCCGTCTTTACGATTTGAGGCTCTACGAAGATGGCACAAACAAGAAAGGCAGTAAAGTCCCCTTCACCATTGTCCCGGGTCACAACGGTGGTATTCTCAGTGACATGTATGTTGATCCAACGTGTCGTTTCATGGTTTCTGCAAGTGGTAACCGTGGCTGGCAGGGCAAGTCTGCCGATTACGTATACATCTACGAGTTCATGTAAAAGCGCGGTCACGTGCCGTCACGTGACCGGCGGACGAGCCGCCCTTTTTTTTTTGAAACGTTTCGGGGCAACTGTGGGCTCCGCAAAACCCTGTTTCGGGGGAACTTTCTCCCCGCGCGTCGGCCGCTGGCAGTTCCCCCGAGCCGCTCCAGTACTCCGAGACGCTGATGACGGTATCCGGTGATCAAACAAGGATCAAAGGACACGGCAGGTCAACAGTTGGAGCATGGCCTGCAATGCGCACGGTAAAGGGTAAAGGGTAAAGATTGCAGCTGTAAGGTACAGGCAGATTGTACAGACATATAAAAAGCAGGATTTGTTCAGCAGTTGTGGTTCCGAGGGTTGGACCATCAGATAGTGTCGTGATAATAAAATTTGTAGAGGTTTGTGTTTAATTGTATTATTATTTTACTGTTATATCATTATATCATTATATTATCATATCATTATATTATTATACATTATATTATTATATCATTACACGATTTTCATTACACCACTGTATACCAAATAAATTAGATGAATCTGCACATTTCTAGAAACTGTAAATCGAAATTGAAAATTAAGCATATTAATCATAGTATCAATTTTGGAACGAGAAATTTATCCTCTAGTAATATGACAAAGGGGGAATTATTCAAATATCAAGACACGCTGCCTTCTCTTCCTGTTCCTAAACTAAAACAGACATTGGATTTGTTCAAAGATACCATTAAACCATTCTATCCAAACGGAGAAAAGGATGCGGAATTTATTAGATATTCTAAGGTGATTGACGAATTTGCAAAAAGCAATGAGGGGCACCAGCTCCAGACAAAACTTGAAGACTTTTCTGCAGATAAGAGAAACTGGCTATCTGCATATTGGGATGATTATGCGTATTTAGATTATAGGGACCCGGTTTCGCCGTATGTGTCATACTTTTATAGCCATAAAGACTTTAATAACAGGGTTTGTAAAGACCAACTGTTAAAATCAACGGTTATCAGTTTAAGGGTGTTGGAGTTTATGGAAGGTATTGAAAATGAGACTTTGGATGCTGAGTTGATCAAAGGTAATCCATTTTGCATGGAAAGTTTTAAATGGATGTTTAATAATTGCAGAGTACCTGGTGGTGAGAGAGATTGCAATTTGACTTATAATGGTGCAGAAAACAGATTTATGGTTGTTATTTCTAATAATCATATATATAAATTACAAACTCATGATGAAACAAGTGGTAGATTGCTTGATTTCAACCAAATCTATTTTGCACTAAAAAAGATTAAAGAAGATTCTCTTGAAAGGGATACGGATTTAAACCCTATTGGTATTTTAACAGCTTCAAATAGGGATGACTGGTTTAAAAATTATGAAAAATTGAATAAAATATCAATTAAGAATAAAATTAATTTTGAAGAAATATTTAAAAGTTCCTTTGTGCTTTGTTTAGATGATAGTGCACCAAAAACAATTGAATCAAAATCTAGAAATTGCTGGCATGGTGATGGCACTAATAGATGGTTTGATAAACCAATTCAAATGTTTGTTGCCAAAAATGGTAGTTCTGGTTTCTTAGGTGAACATTCAAAAATGGATGGTACTCCTACTTTAAGAATGAATGATTGGTTGGTGAACAAAATCAACTCTTTCGAATTAAAAAATAATGATTTGATTGAACCATCAAAAATTGCTAAATTTGATCAATTGAATTTTGATATTAATAATGATATTCAAGAAAATATTAAAATTGAAACAGAAAAATTCAATCAACGTGTTAATGCATTGAATATTAAAACTTGGCAATATTTTGGCTTTGGTAAAGATGATATCAAAATTTTTAAAATGTCACCGGATTCATTTGTTCAAATGTTGATTCAATTAGCCTATTATAAATACACCGGTACTTTAAGACCAACATATGAAGCTGCTTCAACTAGAAAATATTTTAAAGGTAGAACTGAGACTTGTAGATCAGTTTCATCTGAAGCTTTGAAATTTGTAAAAGATTGGGAAAACTCATCACTTTCAACTTCTGAAAAACTTGGTTCTTTCAGAGAAGCAATTAAATCCCATGGAAATTATGTTAGAAATGCAAGTTCTGGTTTTGGTGTCGATAGACATCTACTAGGATTAAAGTTTCAAATTGACGACTCAACGAAAGACTCAGCAATTGTTAAAGAGTTTTTTAACGATCCGATGATCAACTATTCTCAATATTGGTATCTATCAACATCTCAATTGAGTTCAGAAAATTTCAATGGTTATGGCTGGTCTCCTGTCGTTCCTGAAGGGTTTGGTTTGGCGTATATGATTAATAAGGATTGGTTGCACATTAATATTACAAATTATAAGGAAAACCCTTATGGACTAAAGGGTGAAGAAATGGCATTTTTCTTAACTCAAAGTTTACAAGAATTAAAGGATGCTTTAACCAAAGAAGCTGTCAAGGCTAAATTATGATGATTTTTTATTTATATTTTAATTATATTTTATTTTACTCCATGTTATTTTATTTTATTTTACTTTGTTTTATCTGATATTTTTAACATCCTCTTTTATAATGAAACTCGTTGATCGATTATTTTTATACGCTAAATTTTACCATAACTTATGATGACAAAACATAGTCTGTTCTTGTGTGTTTGCTCTACAAATCGCTTTTAAAATTTAATTATCAGGATCTGAGAGTGTAAAAACCAAATAACAAAATAACGGCCTAAAAATTTTGAAAAAAAAAAAATAATTTTTTATGGAAAAAATTTAAACTGATTTAAATCTTTTGATTTTTCCTGAACAAAGGAACAGAAACATCATCGACTCATTCTTTTAATAAGAAGGAATTATGTTTACTAGTAAGAAGAGTAAGTTAAAATCTGTCAATACGGTGGATAATTTATTAACTACGTATTTACAAACTACAGATAAAAAGATCACTAAAAGTACAGAAAAAGGTGTCAAGAAAGGTAAAAAAACAAATAAAAGCCATGATGCAAGTAAGATTCTTGAGATAAATTCTAATTTGGGTAATTTCAAAAAGAATAAACATGATCTAAAGAAATTCAAAGAGAAGGAAAGAAAAATGAGAAATCGTGAATTGAAAAAACATGAAGAAATTAACAAAAAGATTATACGACAGAGTAAATTAGATAATGGCGATGAGGCCATGGTGAATGAAATTGTTGGAAAAAAACTGAACGATTTGGCCAAGCTTGATATGGTCAGTAAAGATGAAGATTTAATAGATTTACAAAATGACATTTTAAATTTAACAAAGAAAAATTCAACAAAGAAAACACTCAAACAGCTCAGTGATAAAAGGTTGTTGGCAACCAAGAGAAAGAATGCAAAACTTGATTCATTTAATGAAAAGATTTCCAGAGGTCATGTTTCAATTAATGGTTTGACACCAGGTTTAGCTCAGCCTGGAGACGATGATGATAGTGATGAATCCGATGATGAAGAAAATCTCGATGATAATGCCGGATTATCTGGATTTAAAGACGATTTCGATGATTTCAACTAGTTAATATTTTAAATGTATTATATAAAAAAATCTATTTACAAGACTGGTTGTGTTTATATCTGTCGTTTGGAATGCAATTAGATGTAAAACTTTAGATATTTTACTTATTTAGACTCTGATATTTCCGGTTTTTCTCCTTTTTCTAATGGTAAATCTTTCTTTGCCTCATCAAAAATCGGTTTGATACCTTGTTTAGCTAAGTGTATACTGATACACTCTTTATAGTCATCCCAAAATGTTTCACATTCGTTGTGTAATCCTTTACCTTTTAAAAATTTTTCTGAATACCATGTATTAAAACATGTATCGTATTTTTGTTTGTGTTCATTACATTCTGATGCAAATGATGTAGACATTACATTCCCCATAGTGGCAGATTTCTTCTATTTAAAGGCACAATAAAAAAGACATTTCTTTCATTTCTTAAATATAAACTGGTTTTTAAATTGTCATATTCATGTTACTGGCAAAAAACCCAAATTTACATTTTTGGCGTCGATCGTCGTTGTAGGAATGAAAAAAAATTGAAAAAAAAAAAACGCTAAAATTGCAATTTTGCAAAACGCGTTTTTCTTTTGTGTTAGTTCCGTCAAAAACGCGTTCTGCGTACCCCTGAAAGTGTAAAGCGTGTTGGTTGCATTGTTAAAGTGATATTTAACATACTATTTGAAAACTTTCAGTAATTGCATTTCCAATTACAGCAATATAGGGCTCCTAACTAAGAAACTCTAGTTTGCAATTAGCTGTTGTATTCTCTGGTGTGTAATGTTCATTGACCATTTTCTTTTACTCTAAAGTCCTTTATTTTATTAGTTTCTTTATCTCTTTCTTGAAATTATAGATAACTAAAATATATATATACACACACAAAATCAAATACAATGGAACTTTCACTGAAACTCGTGATAGTTATACTAGTGAACATTTCAAATGTGGTGGCAAGCGTTTACTTGGGTTTCCCATTTAGTGAACAATTGCCTGATATTGCTAGAGTAGGTGAGACTTATAAATTCACAATAAACTCACAAACTTTCAAATCTGATAATGACGAAGACTCTGCAATCAGTTACCAAGCATTCAATTTACCTTCTTGGTTGTCCTTTGATTCTTCTTCTTTGGCTTTCAGTGGTTCCCCGACTGATAATGATACTTTAGGTGCTATAGAATTTATTTTACAAGGTACTGATTCTCAAGACAGTTTAAATCAAACATGTTCGATTTATTTATCAAACCAAGCTGCTCCGATAATTAATCCAGATGATTCCATCATCTCACAATTAGAAGCTTTTGGTTACACTAATGGTTATGCGGGTATCGTTTTGAATCCGGGAGAAGCTTTCTCGATTTCTTTTAGTCAGGATACTTTCCAAGTTCCTTCAAGTTCTGATAACAAGATTGTCATGTATTATGGAAAATCTGCAAATAGAACTTCCTTGCCAAATTGGTGTTTTTTTGATGAATCCACTTTAACTTTTTCAGGAACAACACCTCCGGTCAATTCGATTGATGCACCAAGCTTACAATTTGACTTGACTTTAATTGCTACAGATTATGAAGATTATTCCGCCGTTTATTCTGATTTTAGAATTGTTGTTGGTGGACATAGTTTATACATTAAAAATACAACTAACTACAGTAGTTCCTTAATGACTAATGCAGGTGAAACCATCTCAATTGATTTACCAATTGATGAAATTTATTTAGACAGTCAAGTCATTGAAACTGATCAAATCAGTAGTGTCGTTGCCTATGATGCACCATCATGGATTTCAGTTGTAAATAATTCCAAAATAACTGGTACTGTTCCAAGTGATCAAACTTCTAATTTGGTTGTCAACGTTACTTTATATGATATTTATCAAGATTCAATTTATATGAATTTTGACATTAATGTTTTGCATGATATTTTTACCGTTAATTCTATTTCCAATGTTACTGCAACACCTGATTCTTACTTTCAATATACAATATCTGATAACATTTTTGAAAATAAAACTGCAACAACTTTAGATGCGAGCTTTGAAGATACTTGGTTGACTTTTTATCATTCAAATAATACCTTTGTGGGTTTTGTGCCCCACAATTTTGATTATACTAACGTTAAATTAGAAGCATCTATGAATAGTATGAAACAAGATCTTGAGTTCTTTATTGTTGCTCAATCAAAAAGTTCATCTTCCATTTACTCGTCTACTAGAACTTCATCTGCTATGTCACTTTCAAGCTCCAGTGTCACTTCTTCTTCAGCTGCAAGTTCGAAAACAAAATCTGATTCTGCTCTTTCAGCTACTATCACTACAAGTAAGTCTTCCTCTGCAACAACTTCTACAAACCCAGTTACGTCATCATCTGGCTCTCTTTTACCAGTCTCGGCTAATCAAAAATCAAGTGATTCTGATAATAAGAAAAAGCTTGCAATTGGTTTAGGTGTTGCTATTCCACTGCTTGCAATTATCATTGCAGCGATTTTGATCATATTTTGCTGCTGTGCAAAACGTAGAAAAGATAAGGACGATGATGAAACTCCAAATGATAATGATGGTCTATATATGGAGAAGAATGGTACAAATAGCACTCTTGTCGATACAGCAACGGGGGCATTGGCTAAGAAAAATTTATCTGATTTGGAAAAAGATGACACTGATAGAGCATCATATTATTCAGCTGCACAATCTACATTAACAGGTAAATTAGATTCAAATATTTATCAAGATTCAAATAATCAAGTGAGCTCTGATTATTTATTAGCTTCAAATAATAACAACTCAAATGGAAGTGGAATTTTCAGTTCATGGAGAAAATCAAACAACAATGGTTTTAAAACAAGAAGTTCTGTCAATTCACTGGCAACAGTTGCAACAAGTGATTTATTAACTGTAAATGTTGTTAATGACGATAAAATTCGTAAAAGTCAAATGATTCTACCGACTCTCTCTAAATTAAAAAATATGAATCTAAGTTCGGGTTCATTGTTTGAAAATACTGCTAGAAATAGTGATCACAGCAATAGGGAATTCAATAGTAATTTAGAAACTCTAAGAGAATCAGAGAATAATAATAATAACAATAATAGCAATAATAATGAAATCTCCAGAGACACATCATATGAAACCATTTCTTCAGAAGCTCAATTAGTTGGATTCAATAATAGCGGTTCATTATATAGAAATGAACAACCTGAACAACATTCTTATCGTGGAGAATTGTCTAGTATAAGTGGTGATGAAAACGATTTTTTTTCACAACCATCACGTAACTGAATGTAATTTACCTTTTATATATATAATTTAGCTTTTCTTTTTTCCTGTTTTTTAATGCTTTCTGTATAATTCTGCTTAATTTTAACAAAATTCATCTTATCTTTAACCAAAATTTTTCTTTGTTTTCTTATTTTTAAAAAAAAGTTACTTTATTAATAATTAAAAAATTTTCAACTTATGTTTTTATATATTTATATCATTTTCCCTAATCCATTTCACCAAATAGTTTTAATTGTTCCGCGTAAGCTGCGGTATCATATGCTCTTCTTCTACCCTCTACGTAATCAATCATTTCACCATAAGATTCGGGAATAACAGAAGAATAACCTGGAGAGTCTGGTCCATCGACATCTCTTGGAACATAGAAACTATAAACAAAGGAACCTGATTCTGTAAAGTTAGCAGCATCTTTTAATGAACGCACCTTGGTATCGACCTTAACTTGAATGAGAGTACCTGGAACAGACAAAAATTCATGACTATCAGAGCTTAAGGTATTTGCAGAGGTATCATAATCTTTAAGAATTCCAGATACAATTTTTGCAGATTCAGAATCTTCATCTTTTCCATGAATATGTTCAGTATAGCAAACTTGAGCATCCATAGATAAAACACATCCAACTGGTACTGGAGCTTTAAAAGTAGTATTATCTAAAGAGATAAATCTTGGGTAACTTCTAGAAAATGCACCAGCCGCAGAATATGCTAATTCAAAAGTTTGTCTTAAAAGATAACCACCAAATATAACACCATGTCTATTTCTATATTGAGGTTGTTGAATTTGGTTAGCTGAAATTTTTGTATCTTTCATTAAAGCAATATTCTTTGGTCTGTCATTAACTGGTATTTCAAAAAATTTCTTTGATGAATTATATAAACTGTGAATCATTTTAGATTCTTCAGCAGTTGGTGGGACCTTATCAAGTGAAGAAACCTTAGCTCTTAATTTTTTTGCAGAATTATGAGATTCAGCTCTTCTATATTCAACCCATTCTAATTCGGAGGTTGGTAATAATTTATTGATTTTATGAGCTTTATGGGTTGCTGGATTTCTAGCAACAAAAGTAAAGTTTGCAGATAAGAAACATTTTTTAGCATCTTTTTGAACAATTGTTGAATTGATCTCATCAGATTTTGGTAAATTTTTATCGTAAGCAAAACCTTTAATACAAATTTCCATTGATGAATTACCTGTGTAAGTAACGTAACCAACAATTAAAAAATTATACTTGTGAAGTTCGTCAATTTTTTTTGTAACATAAATTCTATCGATAGAAGCAGTAACATTCATTGGTTCGGCAGGCTTACAATGCTTTGCGGCAACTCTACCAGCTAAAGCATCTAAATCTTGAAATAAATGGGCAAATCTTAATCTACCAGGAGCATTAATATAGAAGTCTCTCAAAAATAGATCATCCTTAAAAGGCAATTCTAAATAAGAAAATGAATCTTTTCTAGTCTTTTCAATGAGTTTGGTAGTTTTAACATCATCCATTGTAAGAGAGTCAATTTCCAAACCTTCTCTTTTTCTCTCTTCTTTCTTTTCTAAGATTTCCCACCAAGTTACTCTATCTTTTGCATGAATTCTCTTTTGGAAATCGATAGCATCAGCTAAAATAGTGGATGTAGCATCAGCTGCATCTTCAGGGAAATTGGATTCATCATTAACTCTATAAGTGTTTTTAGCTTTTGATGAGGGAGTTGATATAGTGCTAGTTGAAGAACTAATTTTAGTAGAATTGAATCTGATAACTGATAATGGTAATACATTCTTAGCTGAATGTAATCTACCAAGTGATCTAGCAGTTGCAGCTAACATTGTGTAGTTAATTTATGAGATATTTTTGGTTAAGTTGATTAAGGAAAGAAAAAAGATGAATATAAAAAAAAAATATTAACTCAAAAGCAATTTTTACACTTTTAAAAAATCAGGTTAGAAAAAGGGAAGAGAGGGTATATTTAAATCGTTTGTACAAATGCCTACAAAGTAACAATAGAAATATAAAATCTTCTACATATACACTTTTAATATTAGAGGCAATTGTTCAATTGTAAACAATTGCCGGGGTTTAAAACCATCTTACAAGAAAAAATGAATCATATGAATCAACAATCAATTTACGGAAACTCAAAATCCGGAAAAGTCGGAGCCCATCAGTTTATGCAAAAAGCGGGCGCGCAAGGAGGGGCCATGCCGGGTGCGCCGTGCTTGGCTGCAACGTGCTGGGCAGAACAGCTGGGAGGAACAGCTGGGATACGTAAAGTCGCTGCAATGAGGGGCGAATATAGAGGGGGAACAAGAGCTTGTTTCCAACAATTTTGACGAGGGGCGGAGTTTGCACATACGGTACCGAGAGCGGAGATCGGAGACGGCAAACCAAAGCAAAAGGCGGAGAAAGTTTTGAAAGGGACCCGGAGCTTTTGTAGCTGCCTTTTCAATAGACGGCGGAGAAATTGGGGCGGGGTACGTTCTGCGCCGATCGACGCAAGGTTTCTAGAGGCGTAATTTTTGATAGTCTTGTTGTTTTCTTCTCACGTGGTTCTGATACACCATCTATACGAGATATACGATATTTACAATATTTACGGTCTATACGATATATACGATATATACGTCGTATATATTGTATACGAGCTAAACAGACGATATAAAAAATTATCGCTCTCCCTATAACTGATTTTCAGTATTGACATCTCAGTAAAATGATCATACTTATTTATCATGTTATATTTTTCTTTGCTGTTTAGGTGAATTTCGAGTTTATATTTAAATCAGGACTATCCTCTTACATTATAACTGTTTCAAACTAGGATTTTTTGTCTTTTTTTTCCCCTTCTAGTCAACTAAAGTTCAAAAAATATCTTGCCAAGAATAATTGTTTCATCATGGATTTAGTCTTAGAAGTTGCAGATACTTATCTTTTTGATAAAGTTTATGCTACACTTTTGCCAAAAAAATACCAATTTTACATGCCAGAAACTCCGGGATTTATTTCAAATGTTTTAAATTCTTTTAATAATAGCACAGTTTCTACTTCAAAGGAAATTTATGGTTTCAATTCAAATTATTATTTCTTTGATGAAACAGTATATTCAAATTTATCACTTTTACCAAGATACAATATACTAAGACAAATAATAACTTTGTTTCTTGTTACTTCCACTTTTGGTTGGTTGCTGTATTTTGCTGTTGCTTACTTCTCATATCATTTTGTCTATGACAAATCAAATTTTAATCATCCAAGATATTTAAAAAATCAAGTTGCTTTAGAGATTAAGTTAGCATCAACTGCCATTCCTATCATGGTTTTATTGACTATTCCTTGGTTCTTATTAGAACTTCATGGATATTCAAAACTGTATTGGAATATTGACGAATCAACTGGTGGTTGGAAATCGATTCTTTTACAATTTCCTGTTTTTATCTTATTTACTGATTGTGGTATTTATTTCATTCATAGAGGTTTGCACTGGCCTCCATTATACAAATATTTACATAAACCACATCATAAATGGATTGTTTGTACACCTTTTGCATCCCATGCTTTCCACCCTGTTGATGGTTACTTGCAATCTTTACCTTATCATTGGTTCCCATTTTTCTTCCCACTTCATAAGGTTTCTTATTTAATTTTATTCACCTTTGTTAATTTTTGGACTGTTATGATTCATGATGGTGAATATTTATCAAACGATCCTATTGTTAATGGTGCTGCTTGTCACACAATTCACCATTTATATTTTAACTATAATTATGGTCAATTTACTACTCTATGGGATAGATTAGGTGGTTCTTATAGAAAACCTGATGAAGAATTATTTGATAAAGATAAGAGAACTGATAAGAAAACTTGGGAAAGACAAATAAATCTAATGGAAGAAATTAGAATTGACGTTGAAGGTAAAGAGAATGATAGAGTTTACATTTCAACTGATGAAAAAAAGAAACAATAGATGTCTCTTGAAATTTCATTGCTAATGTACATTATAATAAAATTCACACAATCCATCAAATTAACTAGATTTATTTAAATCGTTTTAATTAATGCTCTATGTTGCTATTGTGTGTGTTTTTTCCCATTTTATTTTCATAAATTTTATTACGTATATATAATAATTTTTAAGAAAAAAAATGTTTGTTTAAATGAAATAATATGATCTGATTATATATAATGAAAAAAAATATAAAAAAATAAATTTTATAAGAATAATATAACACTGGTGTGTGTGTTGCTATTTTTTTCTTAAAAGTTGGCTAATTTTTTTAACGATTGCACAACATTGCTCTTCATGATACCTTTTACAAAGGATTTGTAAAGAAACGGTTTTACCAATTTGATTTTCTAAATTAAAGTACTTCCAATTACTTTCATCCATATCATTAGCAAATTCAGTTCTTTCATATCCAATATCATCCTTCGTAACAACACCGACAGGGAAAGTCATTGCAGTGTAATCTAAAACATTAATTGCCCTAGTATAAAAATTTGCAATTTTATAACTTTCACCCTCAATCCATGAAACTGTTGAATAAGTTGGTAAAATGATACAGTCGATATTTTGCTTTCTAAAATATTCATCAAATTCACATTGATACTTATATTTTAATCCAGCTTTATCACAAAATTCACTAACTGAATCAACTTTGCCTGGTTTTTTAAAACATTTTTCGAACATTTCTGAAAAAGGCTCCCCACTTAATTGACAAAATGATTTCATTTCTTCATAATTATCAGTACTATATAAACTGAGTAATAATTTTCCTAAAGTTGAAAATTTAACAGGAAGTTCATTTTCATTTAAATCTTTACATTGAAAGTCAGAAGATTTAGAGAGAGTGTTTTTCAATATTTCAATGTTATTTGTAATTGGCTGATGTGGTAAAATTTCACCATCAGATTTTAGGAAACCAACTTTAATTTTATCATCAAAAGCGTTTTCGACTAATGAATTATTCCATTTTAATGGAATATGTTTTGGATCAATATCACATTTTTCATTGCTCAGAATAATATCAGAAACATAAATCAAATCTTCAATATTTTGGCACATTGGTCCAACAACAGAACAAACAGCAATTTGATTTGGATAAGAATTTGCAATGTCAAGATATGGGAACCTATTAGAAGATGCTCTTAAACCGTATAAACCATGTACGTAAGATGGAATTCTAATGGAGCCACCAATATCTGTACCTAAGCCGATAATAGAACCACCACCACCAATTAACGATCCTTCACCACCTGATGAACCGCCACAAGATGCATGTCTATCAATAGAATTATAAGTGGTTCCTAAATTACTCGATGTTTCTCCACCAAGCATAGCCATCGGAACAGTAGTTTTAACATAAAAAACTGCACCTTCATCTGCTAAAATTTGAGCAATCAACGAAGTATCTTCTCTTGATTTTCTATGGGTTATTTTCTTTTCAAACTCTTCAGAAATATGTGGAGCAATATAACCAATTGCAGTTGTAATATTAGGTAAATTAATTTGATCTTTCAAAGAAATTGGAATACCGTGTAATTTACCTTTGAGTTTTTTGTTTTCATCAAAATACTGGTCAAGTTGTTGGGCCCTTTCAAATGCAATGTCAAAGAAAATTTCGGTACAACAATTGGTCAATTGATGAACCAAGGCTGCTCTATGACAGAAAGCTTTAGTTATTTCAAACGCTGTAAGTGTACCATTAGATTGTAATTCTAATAATTCGACAGCAGACTTGTTGGTTATTTCTTTTTCAATAGAAGGTAAAATCTTGTCCAAATAAACATTGACATTAGGCTCTTCATCTGCCGTGGGAATTGTTTCTAAGATCCAATCTTTTGGGATTGCATTCAACAGAGATTGTGCTTTGTTTTGAGAAACCTGTTCATAATCCAAAGTCATATTTTCTTGGTGTCTGATTCTAACTTTAAGTCTAAATTTCAGCTTAATTAAAGAAGTGGTATATATTGTTGTTATACAGCCTGTATAAAATGGTATAAGAGATAATAGAAATCATGGGATAACTAACCGGAGAGAGTCCAATCTCTTATCTTTTAGAAAAGAATCAGAGAAGAAAACAGTGTCCTTGTGATATGTCCCAAAAGGGAAACTGCATCGGCAAGAAAAAGTCCAGTCTGTTTAGAGATTAGAAACACATAACAAAGCTAACAAAAAACATTATTGCCACAAGGGCAAGAGAGTTTGTGTTGAAAGGCTCAAACATCTGCTGTGGTTGTTGTTCGAACGGTCCATAAATAGATTGAGCAGGTAATTTTTTGACATTGTTACATCCCGGATTGGGCACAGACGAATGGTTTGGCATTTTGCTAAAAATTTCCACGTTATATTCTGAAAGCGGGTATGTAAGAGACGGGTATTCCATGGAGTTGAGGTGACTGTAATACAGATAACTCACAAAAAGCGTTAGTATGGAGCATAGTATGATCTGCAAGTTCTTGTTATTTATCTTGCACCGTAATAAGTTCTGCAACTCTAATATTTGGTCTTGCACTGAACCATAGTTGTTTGCGCATAATCTGTGTCTAGTGACCATATTCCTTTTGTTTATTGGTCTTGTTGATCCGTTTGATCCGTTTGATCTGGTATAATACAAAAGGTTTTGGCAGATCCGTACAAAAACCATAAACCAAAAAAAAGGGGTCCTGCGCCATCAGAAATCAAACACCGAGTGAGAAATGCGTCATCGGCTAAGTTATTTTTTACTGGCTATTTATTTATAGGCATATATACTTGGACATATATATTAACTCCGATAGAATGGACAGGATGTATTGGCAGTATTGGTGGGTACAATATGCATCGTTTTATGCAGATTCTAGATCTTGTGAGTAAACGTATGTAAATGGCTAAAAAAATAGATAAACAGGTATGAGGTATGTAAATTAGATATGTAAATTAGATATGGTCAACGGCTAAGTTGTCGGGATTGGATGTTTTCACTGAGAAGCTCGGGCATTTCATCAAATGAACTGCTATTATTATCCAAGATTCCGGCAGTATCAGCAGAGACCTTTGTTGGACTTGTGCTTGATATCTGCTGGGGACTCTGTTGTAACGAAAGGATGGGATGGGTTTTCATCATTTCTGATCGTGCAAAGTCAAGCGCAATCTGTCTTCCTTTATCTGTTCTTAACAATTTACCACCTGCTCCATATTTAGGAGATTGGGGAAATCTAATACTTATATCCTCATCAGATTCTCCTTCTGTGTGGTGACCATCTAAATTGTCGTCTTTGTTAGAGCTGCTACTGCTTCTTCGACGTTTATTATTCTTGTTCTCTTGTATGAATTTAGACGATTCCAAAATTGGAGGCTCCTCCCATGGTGGGGATTCATATCCACTCATAATATCCTTAACAAATTTACTAGTTTGATTATCTTCTTCCGAAGCCTTTTCATCGGTAGTTTGAACGTCGGTGTCTGCTATTACAGATGATAGGCTATTTCTTGTTTTCGGATGCTTTCCTGTCGATTCATCATCAATTTGTTGTTGAAAATTGTTCATCAATGTAGAAATTGTGGAATCATCTTTGGAATGCTGAAATTCGGGTACTTTTTTCACATTAGTGGTAGAAGGATTGGAAAGTTCTAAGTTATGTCTATAACGATGTTTGAAATCAAGAAATTCAGAGCTGTCTGAATGAAGATCCTTTATTTTGACATTTTCATTACTAGCAGCTTGACTGATAAAGTTATTATTACATTGTTCAAAACTGGTAGATAGAAATTCATTTTGAACACTATGAAGATTAGATTTGTCACCATCTATATTTTGAATTTCAAGATCTTTTTTGGTTAAAATGTTAACGTTTGCAGCATTTTCGAAAAACTCTTTGATATGAGTGATGTTGTTGTATATCTTGTGGGAATTTTTATTAAAATTTTCTAGTGTTGGAATCAATTTATTGCTAATAATGTTATTTGACGTTATCAAGTTTTCATTAACTTTCTGCAAATTTAAAGTAATCAATTGTTCTACTCTATCTATTTCATCTAAAACGCGTTCCCTATTAGTGTTTTGTTTTATTGCTTTAGAATCAAAATAAAATGAAAGTCTTGGTTGTTTATCTGTTCCTGAATCTTCATCATCTACGCGTTCATTCACGGATGACATTGCTATCTAAAAAATTAAATGCTTTGAAACACAAAGTAATGGATGGTTTTGGTATTGATAAAATTCCGCTAAAATTTGCTAGGTATCAATGAGCACAAAAGATATTCCCTTTGAAACTAATGTGTGAATTATTGTGATATTGATTTGACGGAAGAATCATCTCGCGTCATAACCGAAATACAAAATTATTCAAAAGACGTTTTTCTAAATAAAAGGGAGTTTTCAAATGCTGATGTGCAAAAAGGGACCTCTTAATTCATATTGGTGAGCTCAATACATAATAGTAAACTCATTCAATGTTCAAAAATATTAAAAAAATAGGTTGGAAAATACATCTGTTTGTATTTTGCTCAAAAAAAATCAAAAAAATAAAAGGTCGTACCCGGATTCGAACTGGGGTTGCTCGGATCAAAACCGAGAGTGATAACCACTACACTATACAACCATTTGTTGTATATTTAAAACGGCTGTGTTTTTTACTTTTAGATTTCTTTTTATTTATTTACTGATTTAAATTTCTTGTTTCTATGGAGTTTTCCTGTTGTATGGGCCATTTACTTGTTACATAAGATGAAGTATAGATGGTTGCACCTGTTTGTAATATTATCAATATTAAAAGAATATATATTTTAAAAATCTAAACTAAGGTATGTCTAATCGTAATCCCCTTTTTATATAGACATAAGTATCGTTTGTTGGGATTACTATATATAGCTCATTAAGTCATAATAAACATATTTTCCTTATTACATATATATAACTAAACTTAAGTGGGTCTATATTGGAATATTCTCCTTATATGGACCTACTTATTGTTTGGTAATGTTAAAAAATAGATTATTTATCTTAGAATAATCTATGCATATTAACGGGATTGGGTAATTACCACATAACTTATATAAGTTCCAAATCTAACATTGCAAGAGTATGGATGTAGTATATTGTATGTAGTATAATTATATATTTATGGCTTTTGGTTTTGACCTTGAATTAAGAATACATTTCTAGTCACCCCTAATTACAAAATATTCTTTGGATGCCAACCATATATATTTAGCTGTCATTCCTGGCTGTGTACGAGGGCGCGTGGTGCAATGGTTAGCATGTCTTCTTCCGGCGGGGATGGTTGCGGGTTCGAGTCCCGCCGTGCTCTTGTATTATGAAAATTTATTTTTAAATCAAAATCAATTTAAAGTGGGTTATAACTGTGACGAAGATGCAAAAGCAGATTCTTTGTTTTTATTAATTACTTCAATAGAGTGTAAATGGTTTTTTTTTCATTAAAGAAGATCTCTCTATCATGAAACTATAAATATATTATATAAACTGTCCCAAAAAAAAATAAATGCTTTAAAATTGATCAAACTAATAAAACAGCGTTAACGACACCATCTCTGTCAGGTTCATTGGTGATCTGTGCATACTTACCCCAAACAACTTTACCACCAGCGGTAACTAGACCAAGTTCGGAAACATTGACCTCAATGATTGTACCCTTTGTTAAAACTCCCATTTGAGTATACATTGGAGATTGTGGATTCTTTTTAACTGATAAAATAGGTAATAAAACTGTTACTCCTAATTCTGGATGTGTAACATTTGCTTTCTTTTGTCTTAATGCGGATGGTCTAATAATTCTTTCCATTTTAACAGGTCTTCTTGTAAATCCTTCACCAACGAATGTATGTTTGGTAATCATTCTCTTCCAAGACTTATTCTTTGATTTACCAGTTTTGATAACTTTAAACATTTCTTCTTCACTAATACCTCTAACCTTTGGTAATGGAACAGAGAACTTATCAGCCTTTTCCATTCTCTTTTGTTTAATAGATGACGATATTGCCTTTGCAGTATTTTGTTGCTCTCTGTCTAATAAATAGGTAGGTAATGCTTCACCATCATCTGCCTTGGGTTTAGATGGTCCCTTTAATTTACTTTCTTCATGAGCTTTAATCTTCTTCTTCATTGCAACCTTTTCAGCATAACGTTTCTTTGCGAATTGTTTACCCTTCCAACCCTTTAAGCTTTGTGCATCTTTTGCAATTCTATGAGATTCTCTTGCTGCCTTCTTTCTTTTTCTTTCATCATGATCTAATCTTTTACCATGCTTCTTAATGTGTTGCTCAATATAGTCGTTTTGAGGCATTTTGAAGCTTTAATTTCTAATATGTATGACTTATCGATCTATTAAAACCAAAAGAAATATAAACTACTTTATTGATTATAAAAATTATACTAAAAAATTAAATATTGAAAATTTTTTTTTCAGAGCTTGCATGAATTTTTTTCTATTTTTTTTTCAAGAAAAATTCTAAAAGAGTACTAATATATAGAATTATTGAAATTATTTTAAACAAGTATTATCTAAAGATCATGTCTTCAAGTGGGCTGAAAGAATCGTTAGATACATTTGTATCTTCAATCACCGAATCAGTAGACTCAACAGCTCTGGTTGTTGATAAAATAGAAACAGATTTTAATTCTGAAAATAGTGAAATTCAATCTGAGTTAGTCAAATCTTTACTTAAAACTTTAGGATCTAATAGTTCAAATTCATTAGATTCAATTTCATTACTTGCTTTGAAAAATTCTGCCTTGTTAGGTTATGTAACTGATTTGGCTTTACTTCTAGCGATACGTTTAAAAGAATTAAAAGATAAAAAGGAAACTTACAAAGAGGATAAAGAAAATGTTCTTAAATCCACAGTCACCAACCGTGTGGTTTTAGAAAAAGGTATTAAATCATTAGAAAAGAAAATGAGTTATCAATTGGAAAAGATGGTTAATGCTTATTATAGAAGGGAAAAGGAACAAGAAGATCTTGAGCAAAAATTAAAGAAGGGTGAACAAGATTCCGCAGAAGAAGGGTCAGAAACTAGAGACTCTGAAGAAGAAGAAGACTCTGAAGAAGAAGCAGAAGGGTTGAAATTTAAACCAAACCCAGCTGCACTATTAAAACAGAGTGATTCAACTAAGAGTACAAATTCTTATAAACCAAAACACCAAGAAGATGTAGACGAAGAAGAAGAAGGAACCAAATCAAACACCAAAGAAAAATATAGACCACCAAAGATTGCAGCTACCGCCATCAATGATGTAGACAAGAAAGTTAAGAGTAGAAAGCAAAGAAACTTACAAAGTATGGATGAATACTTGCAAGATATCAGTGATGCTCCAACAATAGAGAAATCTATTGGTTCAACAATCATTAACAAGGGTAGAGATGTTAAATCAAAGAGACAAATGGAAAAGGAAGCAGAAATCCAACGTTATGAAGAAGAAAATTTCACTAGATTACCTGCAGTTAAAACTAAGGAAACTAAGAGTGATAGAGCAAAGAGAATGCGTAATGAATTTATGGGTGAAGATTGGAGTATGTTTGAAAATAATATGGATGTTAATAGTAACGGTGGTGGTAATAAAAAGAGAAAAAGAATTAGTGCATGGGAAAGAGCAAAACGTAAGATTGATGATTAGAAATTTGTAAAATTAAACAATTTTTGATGTACTGTGTATAAAATAATAAATAAAAAAATCAACAAGTTTTGAAAATACAAGGATAAATTACTAACATCGTAAATATGATTTTATACAAAATAAATAAGAACAAACAAAAAAACCAAAAGGAATTAAATAGTGTCATAAGTAAAAATGGAAGGAGCAAATTCAATCAAATCTTCAATGACACGTTGTTGAATTTCAAGTTCTTGTTTAGACTCAAAATCACCACCTAATAAATTATTAGCCCAGACAATTGAAATGTTTTTACTATCCATTCTAACAGTTGGCATTGAAATCAGTTTTCTAAAATGACCTAGCAGGTCTCTTAATGTAAAATAGTTTGAGTCTGGTAACTCAAAAACAAGTTGATGTATTTTAGTTTGTCTTTCGGTTTTATCATTCAGCTCTTCTGCCTGTAAATATAAGTCTCGTTGTTCATTAGTTAATAGAGGTTCAGGTAATGAAGCAAAAAACTTTTTCAATAAGGAAGAAATTGTAAAAATATAATCAGATGTTACATTTTCAGGATTTTTGGGTTCTAACAAGGATAGATTTCCAGAATTATTATCAATTGCAGTTTTAAGTTCCTCAAATGTAGTTTTATTTGGGCTTAAACGGTAAATACCTTCCACATTACAACCATACGTTTCAATCATTTGAATACATTTAATGACAAATAGGGGAACAGCTTCTTCATTAACATCTAATGATTCTAATGGGAAACCAAATATTCTACCGCCTGTTTTTTGATTAACATCTTCGTTATCAAACGTTGAATCATTAAAATTAATACTATTATCATTGAAGGATAAAAGAGAATTGTTATTCTCAGACAACAATGGTTTTGGTCCATTGAGAACCGGACTAGTTCCAGGATCTAAAGAACTATATGAGGCATTAAATTTGGAATCAGATTCTAATGAGGGTATCGAGGGTATTGGAGGGAGTGCAACAGAATGTAAATTATTTGTATTTGTATTAGCATTGGTGGCTTTTGATTGTAATGGTTGCTGTGGCAATGGTTGAGAATGGTATGCTAGATTTCTACCTGCAGGTGTAGTAGTTAAAATTGCAGCAGAAGATGCAGTTGAAAAAGATGCAGCATTTCCTTTTGAAGCATTTGAAAAATCTCTTGCTCTTGTCTTAGCGGTATTAGACTGTTGCTTTTTTGGTAAAATGCCACCAACTATTGGATGTCTGAGAAATTCCACAGGTTCTAAATTATCATTCTTTCTGATAGTAGAACCTTTCAAAAAGAAATACAAACATTTTTCAATATCAACATTTTTAGCAATTTTTTTCATCGAATCGGAACCATTGATGGGGTTGATTTGATTGCCCATACCAACAATTAAACTTTCTGTGTAAATTGAATATTTTTGTAACTGAATCTGCATTGCATAATCCAATTCAATGATAAGATTCTTGAATTCGTTAGAAATCTTTGGCCGGTGTACGTTGATCAAACTATTTTTCATCCTTTGAGAAGCATTGGATTTTTTATTATAATCGTCTTCTGCATCTTTAATCTTAGCCCTTAGATCTTCTTCTTGTTGTGAGTTGGTTTTTCTACCTTGCAAAGTTATTTTCGTTTGATTTCTATCCGAACTTCTCACTTTTTCAAGTTCTGAACACAAATTCCAATATTTATTCCTAGCCTTCTTGGCCAAGTTGATCGAATCGATAACTTCCTTTTCGGCTTTACTGCCTCTTTCCTTTAATTGTTTTCTCAGTGTCATAAAATGCTGAGCCAGCGATTCCAGCTGTCCGCCCATATTTTGCAATGCATTAATATACGGATCTCTTACACTATTGACTTTTTCATCAAATTGGATTACCTTCTGCAAACTTTGGATGAATGACCCACCTGCAATGATATTATTAGATACAATTGTGTGATCGCAATGGTTCACAGTTTTTAAAATATCTTTCGAGTATCTCTGTTCATTATGGTATTTTCTTGTGATAAAACTTGCAAATTCTTCACACGCTTTAATACTCTGTTTAAGACGTTGTGCCAAGATATTGAAACTGGAATCTGACGCTAAAATCGACTTCACCTTGTCTTCCTCCAGTAGCGCAGTACTTGCTGCTATTCCGCTATTTACATTGGTATCGTTACCCATGATCTTCTCCGACTTAAATTGTACAAATCCAAAAAACAAAAAAACAAACTTACCAAATTCAATTCCATCTTCATCATATACATTAAAAGTCAATTAGGAGTGTCCGTGCCTGAAACTCACGAGATCTCAGTCGATGCGGCCGCGAACACAGTTTCGCCCCTGCACACCAGGAAATGTGCAGGGCGCATTGTAAAAGTTTCCCTGCAAAACGGCGGGAAACGGCGGGAGCGCAGGGGGGCTTTTACTGCGGGGGATATACGAAACAATAAAACAACAGTACAGGGAGGCTTAGCAGGACGACACATTGTACAGAGTAGGATTACGGGTACCAACAAGCTTTTGTAGTGTCTGTATATGGTTGTGGTTGGTATTAGAAACGATGCAGCAGTCTATGGAGACAAAGACAGGATGTGATATTAGCTCGGACAGAGAGATTCGGCGTTGTGGATCAGGATTTAGCAGAGTAACAATTAGAAGGTCGAATTTGGATGTCAACGGATCATTTTGTTGGACGTATTTGATTGTTCTGACAGCAGTAGATATGGTTGGCTGCAGCCGATATTGAGCGTAGGCAGGATCATCGTATCGGGCAGATTTCCACCGTTGTTTTGAAGCGTAGAACATGTTAATGAGTATGACGCCCAGAGACCAAACGTCACATTTGAAGGAATCATATTTCAAGCAGGCATGGATTTCAGGGGCCGAATACGGCATCGAGCCCGCCATTCCATAGCCCACATTGCCAATAGTGGAAGAGCCAAAGTCAATCAGTTTGATATTGCCATGGATATCGATACAACAGTTTTCCAGTTTCAAATCTCGGTGGCCAATATTCACCGACTGTAAAAAATGAACACCATTGGCAATTTGCTTGAAATAGCACAACCTGGCAGCTTGTGGTATCATTGTACCAAAGGCAGAATATAAATTCGATAGAGTCGACGGCAGATATTCCATAACAAAGAAAATCTTGGAGTTGTTTCGCAGCTTGAAGCAATCTACCAGCTGCACCACAGTTCTGTTACCGTTGACCATCTTATGGATCTTGATTTCCTTTTCAATGGCCTTGATATCATCAGAATCTTTCAAGTTTTTTTTCTCAAAGGATTTTACTGCATATAAAGTGTGGCTTTTGGCATGCTCATACAGATAAACTTTGCATGAAACTCCATGGCCAATACAAGCCTGTTCAACCCCATACTCACCAGCAGGAAATTTCCTTGTGATTTTCATCTTCTCATTAAAGGTTTCACTATTATTATCACCACTTCCATCGCCATTTGGAACTACCAACTTTGGCTTCCTCCTCAACACACTTTTGGCCCATTCCATCCTTGAAAACCTTCTCTCAAACCTCCTTTCAAACACAATAATCCACTGTCTGATCGCAATAACCTTCCTGTTCCGGTTGTGAGGGAAAAAACTGTCTTTTGCTGTAAAATCCGCATATTTTCAAACGGCTAACTATTTCCGCCCCAAATTTCCGTTATCAGCGATTATTTTTATCGGTAAAGTTGTGTTCAAGTCCCCAGGAATTTTTTTGACGCTTACGAAAGCGGAAAACCGGTCCTGAGTAAAGAAGACATATGAGGAAAGCAGTGTGCATTTCTTTTTCAGATTAAAGGTAGAATAGATTCTCAGGGTTAACAACAATAAGATTATTCTTTGAAAAATCGCTTTTCTTCAATGGATTGGATATAATTCATGTTTTTAGATATGGTTATCAATTCGTCGTCAGTGCTGCCGGTGCTACCAGTAGCGACCGTATCATTGATATCAGTGTCCATTCAAGATAACAATCTAGAGGCTAAACCATTACCGAGCCTATCGTATTTAAAGAATATTCTAAATAATGTGTCGATATCAAAAAATATGGGATTAGAAACTTATGCTAAGTCTAATGACGCCAAGGGAGATTGGAATTATAATCATAACATCAAGTTCAATGATGAAAATGGAGGAGAGCAACAGCCAGAAAAACTACAAGATGAAGAGCAAGACGAAGAGCAAGATGAAGAGCACCAGCAGATACAAGTGCAAGAGCGAGAGCAAGAGCAAGAGCAAGAAGAATCTGCTTTTGTCTTTCGTCAAAATTCAGTTGCTTCTGCTATTTCTAACACAACAATAGATAGCAGCACTTGTTCCAACTCTTATTCAAATTATTCAATGTGTACTTCACCATCTCTCCAATCTGCATATTTTGTTAAAAGAAAAACTTCCTTTAGAAACTTCCAAAGGAATAGACTTGCAAGTACTCCAACTACCAATTCTTTTGAAGATTCAATATTTGATACAAATTCTCTATTTTCATCATTGAGAAAATCTTCTCTTACATCAATAACAACCGTAGAACTTACTGATGAACATCCTCTATTATCACCCGAGCTGGCTCTCGATAGTGATGATGAATCTGAAGAGCTTGATGTACCAATACTGTCCTTAAATAGCAAACAACAAAACAGTCAAGTTGAAAAACCGCAACGAACATCAAGTTTGATTTCATTTCTAAAAAAATTAAGTGCTTCAGTTAATAAATCACTTGAAAATAATATGATGCCATATCAAATTAAATACCACACAACTAAACAAGTTGCTTTGGAAACCTTTTCTCAAAAATTTGAAACTTTACCAACATTTCATGAAAATATTGAAATTGATACTCCTAATACAGAAAATTTATTACCAATTCACTTTTATGGTAAAACAAATAGGATAAGGGAACAAAGAATTAACTCCAATTATTTACATTTGTATTCATTGGACAAATCATTAAGAAATAAAAATTATTTAAGTAATATCTCTGATGAAGAAATCAATATTTTCGACGATTTATTGCTGGAAAAATATCTACAAGTTTCAGAGCAAGTTGACCATCCACTGAATGATCAATTATTTGATGATATTTTTCAATGGAAAATACATTCTAGACTTCAATTACATAATAATTCTAAATTATATGATGATAATTTTATAAACGATCTAAAGTTAGCTTCAATAGCAAGATATAAACTTTGGTCAACAATTACATTACCTCCAAGATTAGATACGGTTCCACATATGGACAATCTAGTTAATGATATTCATCCAAATGCATCTTTAGAAACTTGTTGCGTTCCTTGGCTGAATTTAAAAGATTTGAAAAAGGGTAAAGCAATTAATAGATTAACCCATTCAGCTGGTTTACTGAAAAATTCAAACATTCAATACGTTACAAAAAACAGTCAAAGTAAACGTTGGGTTTGCTTTAATAATAATATATAATTATCATTTATATATCACTACTATCTCTTTCATTAATTAGTAGACAATCAAATTTTCTTTTTTTGAAATTTTTATTTTTTAATTAAAGTTGAAATCGTGCAACACCTTGTAATGTAGAATATATTTTAACATGCAATTCTAAATTTCTTAAGTAAAAATATTAGCAGATATTTCTATTGTTTATCAGTCAAGTAAATTTTTAAAAAAAATATATATTAAACATTACCATTGGTTTGTATAATATACATATTTAACTTTCTAATGGATACTAAATATTAGCTAGAACCAATAAATTAATCGTGACAACCAGCCTAAAAACCACTATTTTTTCTGATCTTACAAAATGTATAGAATTTTTAACAATAGCAGTTTAAAGATCATCCACTTTAAAGAAGAATTTTATAAAGTTTACTGTAATCTAAAAAGATTAAAACTTAATAGTGATGAAGCAATGTAAAAATCCAGTAAAAATAAATAAACCATATAGTAGGTTTTAAGTAAATTTTCAGAAAATAGTAAACACATAAAAAATCTTCATTTTGGCTATCATCATGTATCAGGATTAGTTTTATCATCACCAGAGTCAGTTACTGTTGCAGCATTCACATTTTCAGAACTATAAGATATGTCCGTATCTTCATCAGACTCTGTACTCACATTTGAGATAGGCAACTCTTTATTGAATTTCAAATTCATGTTTAAGATAGTCGGCTCTTCATCAAGTTGCGTATCTTCATCTAAAATAGTCAGCTCTTCGCCGCCAGAAGCCAACTCTTGCATTTCATTCTCATCTAATAACTGGGAAATATCAGTTTGTGTTTCACTATCTATCCGCATTTCTCTTTGTTTAACTTCAAAGTTACCATTTTCTATATCTTCTTCAGAACCAAAATCGCCAAAACTATCTGCTTTATTTCTTACTTTTTGTAATACGCTATCACCATTCTTTGGAGTATCAGCTTCATTTATTCGCATGCGCTTGCACCTCTGCTCTTCTATGAAATCGTCAAACCACTCTTCTGCCTCATGCTTTTCTTTGGTGTTGGGATTTTGGACAACTTTTCTTTTTGTTGCTTCAGAAAGAAAATTTCCCATTTGAAAATTCAAACTATCTATCCGCTTATTCTTTTCCAAAAGAAGATGGTTGATTAATGGTAGAAAGTAGTCAGTAATTTTGGTTTTCATGTTTTTCAGATTTTTTTGTAAATGTTCAATCTTACTATTATCCTTTAAAAGTTCAATTTCTTTTAAATATTTTGTTTTTTCAACTTTCCATTCAGCCTCACGCTTTCTAAATGTAATAGCATCTTCATAAAAACTTTCTAAATCCTCTAGGAAATGTTCGTCCATGTCAATATTTTCACATTTTTTCAATTTTAAACTTAAAATTGTTTTATACATACCTCTATCCCAAACTTTAATTAACCAATTATAAGAACCAGCAACTTTTGAAAAACAAAAACTATAGTTAGTTCCATCATCATATTCTCCTAAAATTAACAATCCATATACCCACGCATACAAACTTGTTGTTCGGATGTTTCTACTTAGGCCCGAGCTAGCCATATTATCGAGACTGTCTTTGTTAATTTCACACTCATACTGTATAAAATCTCCATCTTGCAAAACCATAATCTCGACTTGGATCTTAATATCCCTTAATAAGTTCATATCTAGTAATGCAGAACCTTCAATTTCACCATCATCATTATTGATGTGTTTTATCATTGGATCGCCATTTTGCCGTACAATTAAGTTAAGTTCTTTTTGATAGCCACGCTTTATTGAAACCCTAGTATACAATCTACTCAATCGGGTATCTTCACTGCAACTAGTAAATAGCACCCTCTTGTTCATTCCATTTTCCAACCGAACAAAAAAAGAGATTAGAAAATTAGGTTCCAAACAAACCAAGATTTCGCAAAAATCATGTTGCGAATCCAATTCAATAGAAATAATAGTACATTTATTTAACTATACATACATATACACAATAAAAACACCCGGGGCTTATCATTTTAACTCTGAAATAATCATATCCAAAATATCATCCATGTTCCCTAATAAATTATCAATTTCACCAACATAAAAATCCTTATTACTATTAGCATAAGTTTCATATTCCGACAGACCTAAGCCATAGTTTGTAACCCTGTTAACATTCATCTGCGAGGCACTCAGCAGTTTCAATAATCTATCCTTATTATAATTTTCATGATGATTTATATTTATTCTGATCGGCGATACTTTATTATTATCATTCATGGTCATCATGCCCAATCCGGTAACCATATTGTCAGTAGTAACATTAACGGAGTTTGTGACATTTTCGTTAGTAAGCGTAACATCTGCTCTTTCATTTTCCTCTGTTGAAACGACAGAATTATTACGCTGTTGATTTTGATCATAAAATTGATTTTGATATTTCAAACTAGTTTCAAATGACATCTTACGTTCAGGATTCAGAGATGAATTACTAATATTCGTACTGGAAGACGAATATTTATGTGGTAGATTAGGTGGTTGAGTAAAAGCTGCAGCGTAACTATTTGAAATTTCATTGTATCTATTAGTATCTTTTTCAGGTGTCACATTAGATGTCGGATTAGGCCTTTCAGTAACTGGTGTCATGGCAAGAGGTAATGCTGATGCAGCATTAACATCAAAACCAAATTGATTCTTCTCTGAAATTTCAGATCTAGAAGTTGGATTTGAATCTTTCAGTACATTATTAAAATTAAATGTGGAAGCTGAAACTGGTATTGGCATTTGAATTCTCATTTGATTTCTAGCTCTAATAGAAGAGTCAAGCATATCTGCATTACTGAGAGAGGAAACGGGTGCTGTTTGCGGTCCATTAACAATTTTGTGGTTAGATATATTTGACAGGTTAATCTGTGGTTTCATTTTTAATGTATTCAATGGCTGTAATAAAGGTTGAGAATTATTTGTTGTCAGTGGTTTCATATGAAGTGGACTTGTTTGCTTTGAAGGAGATATTTGTATGTTTGTGTTAATTTGTTCTAAACCCCTTGCAGGTGATGGTGTTCTATTATTAATTGGTAATGTTGGTTTTCTTATTGGTAAAGGCTGATCACTTATGAGAGCTTCAACTTTTGTATTATTATTAGCGATTGAGTTATTATTAACGGTTGCAGCCCTTGATCTTTGTTTTTCTCTTTCTTGGATTTCATTTTCAATTACATCCATATTTGGAATTTCAATTGAAACTAACGGAGATGAAGTTATTTGTTGTCTTATTTGAGCAGGGTTTGACATTGTTTCATGAGACTGTTTTGGAGCTGGAATTGCAATTGATAAATCAATTTTAGCTGTATTGAATTCTTCATTTTCTATACTAGATAAACCAAGTTTATTCATATTTTTATTACTAGTATTATTGGAATTTATAATATCATTATTAGAGTGCTTTTTGAAATCATTACTAGCATCATCTTCAGTCTGAAATAACTGCAACAAAGATCTTGGAGGTTCTACTCTAATTGAAGAACCAGTTTGTGAATTTATGATTGAATCAATTTGAGAAGTAGACGCAGCTGCACTTAAATTATTGTTTGCTATATGTGATCCAGTAATTGTTGAATTTACCCTTGTATCATTTAAATGATTATTTATAATTGTATTTCCAATTGTAAAGGTCCTATTATAAGGAGATGTTATAAAATCTTTATTGAAGTTATTAGTTTCCATGTCAAAATCCTCAAATCTCTCTTCTTCATTTTGTAGATCAATATCATTTTCTAAAATATATTCAGCCGATTTTAACGAATCAAAATCCCACTTTATATTTTCATTATCTTCAAGTGATATAGATGAATCTTCAGAAGACAAAGCGTTTGGCAAGACTAAATTGCTTGATACATTTGTGTTTTCAATCGAAGTTTTAATATCATTAGCACTAGCATCATTAGATATTGGCACATCAACATCAGTATGTTCAGGTATTTCAGTTATAGTCTTCATAGAATTTAAACCATTGTTATTGTTGTTTCTATTATCTCTCCATACTAAATATTTACCAATAACCTCTTTTAATATAGTTGTAGAATGAGCTTTACTATTTTTAATAAATTTTGATTTTAATAAATCTTCAGCAGTGGGTCTCACATCTTGCTTTTCTTCCAAGCACATTGCAATAATTTCTTTTAATAAAGGACCATACTGTCTACCCTCTAATCTTGAAGGTTCATGCTGAGTAATATACTGCATTGCCCGAATTGCGTCTTTATCACTATATGGGGGATTTCCAGTTGCCATTTCATAAATAGTGATTCCAGTTGACCAAATATCTGCCTTAGCGTTGTATGTTGCACCTTCAATAATAACCTCAGGTGCCATCCAATACGGAGTACCAGCCATTGTTGTTCTTTTCAAAGCAGTCGAAGTTAGTTGTGCTGCAACTCCAAAATCACAAAGTTTGACTTTACCTTCTTTACTAATTAAAATATTGGCAGCTTTCAAATCTCTATGAATGACACCATGCTCATGAATAAACTGTAAAGCAATCAAAAGTTCACGTGTAATAACAGCAATATATTTTTCATTTAGAGGACCAGGTTTAAGCAATGTTCTAACCGAACCACCTGCGCAATAATCCATTAAAATCCATAGCTTATGCCCATTTAAATACGAACCAAAATAATGTGTTATATTTGGTACACTTTTAAGATTAGATAAAAACTGAATTTCTTGTTGGATATCTTTAACTTCTTCATGATCTGTATCTAAATTCAATATTTTGATTGCAATCAGTTGTTTTGTATCTATATTGATTGCTTTATGGACAGTACCAAACTTACCTCTTCCAATAACTTCTAAAAGTTTATAATCCTTAGAAGGATTTCTATTTCTACTCATTATCTATGAAAAGCAGGCGATGCCTTTGTGCAAAAGCAGAGTAATAATCCACTTAATACTGTTATTACAGATCTGATCCACCTTAAACATGTTAAAACACCATCGACGCAGTTTTGCGTCGATGGAAATCGTGCCATCAAAGTTGAGCCTCCACGGCCGGGTAATCTTGAAGATTTCAAAATTTCAAGTTTTTTAAACCTTGACAACTCGAGAAGATGAAATGTTAGAGGGTTGAAGTTGAAGGCAGTTTCTTACAATATTACCAGTGTACGCTGTAGTGTTTAGGCAACCAGAGACTATATTCAACCGGTTTTATCATGCTCAAGAGTGTTAATGGAACATCCACGTTAGGTAAGCTCCTTAGAACTACCAAAATCTCGCAATTTCAAAATACAATTGCAGATCGTACATTAAACGCCAATGGTGGATTTCCAACTCACCAAATCGTTGAAGCACCTTCTGCTTCGTTTTCCAGAAGAGACTTTGGTTTGAAAATGAGAATTCCTAAAAAGATTAAATCAAGAAGAATCATCGTTAATGATTTAGATAATAAATATGGATTACCAAATTTCGAAACTCTCAATGGTGATTATTTCAAAAAGCAAAGATTTCAAGAATTAGGTATATCCGTTAATGCTTCTTATTCCCAATTCAACAATATTAACAACTCAAATAATTATTCAGCTAAGAACTCTAATACTACATCTAATCCTCTGTTCCAAAATTCTAAAGAATACTCAATTCCTCAATCAATTTTTGGTTTGTTACATATCAAAAATCAACCACTCAATTCTGTAAATTTCACCAAAGTTATTAAACCTGAATTACAATCTTTAAGAAGACCATTCCTTAAATGGTTAGCTAAAAATTACCCTGAAAGTCTAACAAAAAAGTCATTATACGACGAATTTAAAAGATTCATTCAATCAGAAAAACCTCAATTATTAAATAATGATAAATATTTCATTCCTTCAACATATGCCGACAACCTTTCTGGTACTGCAGGTTTAAGTTATAATTTAAAAGGTAGACTCATTCAAACACCAAATGGATCACAAACATCCAGAATAGTCCCTGGTAGAATTGTTGCAAAATCTTCTAATTACACCAAATGTGCAATTGGTGGTTTTGTTGCCAACGTTCCAAATGTTGCTGCTAACAATAGTTATGTTGAACAATTAGTCTTCCAAAATAGAACTATTGATGATACAAATTTTGCAAGACAACTTAGAATACCAGCAACTGTCACAAATGCAACTTTATACTTAGATAACAAGAATCTTGATTTGACTGCAACACCATTGAAGAAATCTTATAGATCTACCACTATATTTGGAGGAAGACAAAAGGCTAAAACGGGAGTTGAATTTAATGATTTATTTTCTTTATTAGAAAACAGTACTAAAAATGCGCCACAAATCAACACTAATAACGATCAGTAGATTGAGATGACCTTCTTATATATTCTATAGAACATCATGTAAATATATTCTATGTATTCAAATACAATATTACCAATAAACCTGAAATGTTTTTCTATAATTACAAAGAATTTTTTATTTAAATATATTCAGTATGTACAAGAACTCTGATGATAGACAGTTACTTTAAAATCTTTGAGATTAATAACGCTGTTGCAACTGAGACATTTAAAGAATCGACACACTCATTCATTTCTCTACCATTACTAACGGCAACCAAGTGTTCAGATTTATTAATTAAATTGGTACGGATACCAGTTCCTTCAGAACCAATAACAAGAATAACAGGATCTGTTTCTAATATTTCAGATATTGACTCAACGTCTATAAGTTTGTTTTTATTCCTTTTATCTGTTGGTGCAACAGTTGAAATAAATTTCCATCCATTTTTTATACTATCATCAAAAAATGTCAATGGTTTATTAACTTTAAATAAATCCATAAATTCCATAGCACCTGAACTTGCTTTTGCAACAACTGGGGATAATGATGCACAATTTCTTTCACTGAAAACAATGAAATCAGCACCTAAAAAGTATGCCGATCTTAAAACAGCTCCAACATTATGTGGATCTGAAATTTCATCGAGATAAATACCAAATGGTTGTCTTTTACCATATGAATCAGTAGAGTATTCAATAATTTCTTCGCCAACTAAAGAATTTCCCGTTTTAACACTAAATGATTTTTCTTCTTTATCCCTAAGCATTGAATCAATACCTAAAATTTCAATAGGTCTAGTTTCAAGAACAATACCATTATGCACAGCATTATCTGTCAATTGATTTAAATCTTGTTTTGTTGATTCTTTAATGTTAATATTATTTTCTTTAGCTACATCCAAAATTTGATTAACTTTATCTGTATCTTTAGGATTGTGAAGATATAATCTTCCAAATCTTGATCTTTTGTTTGCTTTCAAAGCGGCCAAAACTGCATTAGTACCAAAAAGGTAATCTACTTGAGGATTTGACCTAAGCTTTCTTAATGTTTGTTTATATTCTCTTGCTGATTCTTTTTGTGATAGTTCCTCCATACGTTCCTTTTTCTTTTTCATTTCAAATCCTTCGTATTTAAGATTTGACTTCTCACGTGCTGGCCTTTGTAGTACATGATGATGTGCATGCTTTCTTCTAAACCAGCTATCTTTACTCTCTCCATCTCTTTCCCATGATTTTTGTTTAACATATGATGGCATATTTTTATCAAAATTCACTGTTTTTTTTGACGCATAATTTTTATTTGGGAATGGGGCTATTGGTCCTGAATTAACAGTAGATTGACACCTAATCTGAACATTTCCCTTTAAAAAACCACCCAATGTCTTTTGGAACATATCTTGTGTTTACAATTTCCGGTAATTTTAAAAAATAAGCCAAATCTTTATTTAATTTTTCAACTGAAAAATTTGCCAAATTCATGATAAGTGATTAGTTACACAGCCATGATATAAATGAAATTTGGGGCTTTTTTTGTTATACAATATGCACTTTGTGGAGATTTAGCCAAAGGCAAGATATAGAGGTGAGGTTATAGTAAAGAAAAGATAAACCAAATAAAATAGTCAATATAAAAAAGATATTTATTTAATTTTATCTTTTTAAACTGATTAAAATCACGGTATAATATTTCACAAAAGTTATGAAAAAAGATTGGTTTAATAGACAGAAGGAAAAATATAAACAAAATGAATTGTTTCATGTAAGACACTTTGGAAGAGGAATATACAAAGACATAAAAAACCGACTTTTTAAACATTACATTTCAGATATCAAAGATGGATTTACTTATAGGACAATCCCATCAACTATTTACATTTTCTTCACAAATTTGTTACCAGCCATTGCATTTGCACAAGATATGTTTGACCACACAAAAAATTCATATGGTGTTAATGAAGTTTTGATGTCCTCTGCTATGGGAGGGATAGTTTTTGGGGTTTTCAGTGGTTCGCCTTTATGTATTGTTGGAGTTACAGGTCCAATTTCTATTTTTAATTATACTGTTTTTGAAATCATCGAGCCCATGGGAATACCATATTTTCAATTTATGTGCTGGATTTGTTTGTGGTCAATGCTATTTCATTTTATTCTTGCTATCTCTAACTCTGTTAATTTTATGCGGTATGTAACGAAGTTTTCATGTGATGTTTTTGGATTTTTTATCAATATAGTTTATATTCAAAAAGGAATTCAAATTTTGTCTAATCAATTTAATATAAAAGGCATTACAAGTGGATTTGCATCAATTGTAGTTGCATTGGTAATGTCTATCTTTGGTATAGCTGCTCAATTTTTTGGATCAAAATCACATTATTTAACGCATAATATAAGAACTTTTATTAAAGATTATAGTACTCCTTTATGTGTTGTGTTTTTCACCGGAATGATTCATTTTGGAGGTTATTTTGATGATGTAGATTTTGCTAAACTTCCAATAACAAAATCTTTTAGACCGACCGATATATCAAACAGGGAAGCTGATTGGTTTATTAGATTCTGGAAAGATATAACCGTTGGCAATGTATTTTTAGCAATTCCATTTGCTATCTTATTGACTACACTATTTTATTATGATCACAATATTTCATCATTAATCTGTCAATCCTCCGAATTTCCTTTAAAAAAACCTGCTTCATTTCATTATGATTTTCTTTTACTAGGAATAACTACAGGTGTATCTGGATTATTGGGTATTCCTGCACCGAATGGACTAATTCCCCAGGCCCCATTACACACATATTCGCTTTGTGTTTATGAATATGACTCTAAAACTGGTGCCAATAAAATAGCTAGAGTTGTTGAACAAAGATTAAGTAATACTCTCCAAGGATTAATGACATTAGGTATGATGACAAGACCGCTGCTAGTTGTTTTAGGAACTATTCCCCAATGTGTATTGGCAGGATTGTTTTGGATTATGGCCATAACAACAATTGACGGGACAGATGTAATGAAAAGATTAAGATTTTTATTTATAGACAAAGAATGGAAAGATAAATTACGGCAAATTGTTCTAGATAGCAATGATAAATCAACCGAAAAAGATGATGACCTAAGTTGTGATAAACATAAAAGTTTGATGCATCAAGAACAAAATGAAGAATCTGTTTTAAATCCGGTTGAGGGAGATAATCCACCAAACGAATTGCAAGCTAACTATATTTTACCAACAGATTATCCCGTTGAGTATTATCTTACTGATGTTAAATATTTTTTGATATATCTAATTCTTGAATTATTTGCATTTGCAGGTGAATACAGTATTACTAATACGAAGGGGGCTATTGGATTTCCTGGGGTATTGATGCTAATATTAATTTTAGTGCCTATTATATTTCCCCGTATCTTTCCTGAAGATCAGTTGAAGTTATTAGACTCTGAAGCTGCTGATGAGTTGATTTTACAAAGTTTAAAATTGGATATCAAAAAAGACAATTATGAATCTGAGTTAAATTATATTAATAATATATCAGGTAGATAGCAGGAATCAAAACGCTGTTTATGTTTATACAATTTGTTTATTATAAAACTTAGTTATCATAATTATAATGATTATGATTATGCATACGATTAATATTGCTGTGATGATGATCATGATCATAGTCATTATGATATCCATGCCCAGAATCATGGTGGTTTTCATTGCTGTATGTATTATTATGATTATGATTATGATTATTACTATTATTATCATATTCAAAATCATGATGGTCTGGATAATCATGTAAATGCTTTTTATCACAATTACATTGATACTCAGGTTCGCTTTCATGATCTTCATTATGATGAGAATGAAGATGGTGTTGTCTCTTACGCTCTTTTCGTTGTTCAAGTAAATATTTTTGATACGTTTCCATTTTTTGATGATGATTTGCCTTTTTTTGTAACCATTCACTTAAAAAAATTGGAACTTCACCATATACTATTTTATATTCACAAAGTTCACATAGCCAAACAGAATTGTTAGGATTATTCACACCTACATGATTAATCGATGAAACACTGATACCATCATTAGCAGCCTTTTTCTTCTTTTTATTTTTTTTCTTTTTACTACCGCTAGACTTTTTTGAATAATCATCAGGCATTTGAGAATTTAATACGTTTAATTTTTCTAAACAGTCTCTTTGTAATTGTAATTTTTGTTCAGGTGTTGACTCATTGTTAAATTGAACTGAAGAAAATTGTTTGTTTTTAAAATAATTATGATTATTCCCATGTTTTCTGAATTCTTCATGCCATCTTTGTAATTCAGCTTGTGCAAAATCATTTTGTTCAAAAAATTGGTTTGTATTTCTTTGTAAGCTTTGTCTATGATGCTGATTTATTTTTTCATCATCTAGTCGTTGTTGATGAATATAACTTGCCATATTATCAATATCTTCGTTATTTAAATGTCGAGTGTACTTTTTTAAATGATTAAAATTGAAATTATCCATTGAAAGTTTTTTATTCTTCTCTGAATTTCGTTTAGCCTTATCATCATTTGAGAATAAATGTTTGTTATTTTCAATTGACATTGCGATTTCTCTAGCAATATCTTCTTCAAGAGTATCATCAAGTTTAAAAGATTCTAAAGCTTTTGAAATTTGAGAATTGATTTTATCTTTCATTAAATTATCTTTATTGTTAGTCGATGTAGAACTGTTTACTTTCTCCGGCTGTCGGAAATGAACTTCTTCCTCAGTTCCTTCTCCACCCACTACTTCATTGCTGTATTCATCATTTTCCTGGCTATACTCTTCTCTATAACCTTCTGGTTCTCCATCATTTTTATCACTATCGCCATCATTACCTAAAGTTTCAATTTTAGACACAGCATCTAGAAAATTATCAAATTTTTTATTTTGATTAATAATCCTAATCATTTGCTCGATATAAGCATCAGCATTTTTGACCGAAGTTGAATCATCAAATACTGATTTTTGTAAAGATTCGGTATTATTTGACTCCAGAGACACGGAAATATCATTATTAACTCGAAGTTTTTTAATTTTTTCAGGATCAAGGTTTTTAAAAAAATTGTGCATTTCAGAATCGGAGGGTAAATCTTGGAAAACTGGTTGAATTCTTTCATCATCATTCAAATTGCCAGTATTTCTAATTGAATTTAAGGTGTCTTTTAAAGTATTATCGTAAGCGGATAGTTTCTTTTGAATTTGTAATTTCTCTTCACTAGAAAAGTTGTTTAAAAAGGAGGAATCTAAAAATTGAGATTTGTTGCTGGAAATTTTATGCTGGGATTGCAAATTTTGATTTATCTGTGATTGTAGCTTGGATTGTGATTGCAATTGCGATAGCTTTTTGTTAATTTTTTCTTGGGAATTTAAATATGAATCTTCCTGGTTGGATATTTCTGTTCCAGCTGCAACTTTACTGCCAACACCAGATCTAGAGAAAAGAAGTGTGGCCGCCATTGATGTGAAAAAATCGTTAGAAGAAAGTGCCTTTTGAAGTTTTTCGGATTGTGACATCGCATACATGGTTTCTATATCTATCGAGCTAAAAACTTTTTGGAGTTTCTGAACATCTTCCAACTTCGACATCGAGATGCCTTTCTCTTTGTTATCTGTCATTTTCAAACTTCAAACACAAAAATAATTCTAGATTGTTGTTATGATTGATATGATAATTGATGTGATGATTGATATAACAATTGGAATTAATTACTTAAAAAAATTGAAATAATACTTGAAATAATACTTGAAATAATACTTGAAATAATACTTGAAATAATACTTGAAATAATACTTGAAATATTAATTAAAATATTAATTAAAACAATAAAATTTTGATTGAGATACTAATTGACGTACTGCTTGACGTACTAATTGAGATGCTCGGTTAAGTATCTCCTAATATATTCTATAATTTCTTACTTGATACGGTTCAAATCAAACAAACCTTCTGCACTTCACTTCCCGACATCAAAGTAATTTCCTTCAATTTAATCGTCCACCGAGCGCAACAAAGACGCAAATTCCTTACGATGTTTCTCCAGCGCACGATGAATTTCTTCCGTCAAATTCCTCCCGAGTAAAGTGCATGCCGTGGACAGCGCGTTGTGGGAAGCGCCCGGGAGCCCCGTCAGGTCTTCAGGGGAAACATGCTGTAATTCAACGGGAATGCTTGCACTGCCGGCAGAGCTTTTGGACAAATCGCCCACGACTCTCCCACGAGACCTCCGTGTAGTGCGCCCTGCCGCCGTGGACTCAACAGAAAGCACAGTATTCACAATCTGTGCCACCACCAAGGGCACTATTGTCTCATCCATATCGACATGGACTCTCTCAAGAGTGGTGACAATCGGATGGTTGTTGAATCTTTGTAAAATCTCATTCCACGTGCTTTCGCCCTTGGCATCGTTAACCAATTGGCACAAGAGCAGTTTGACGTTTGTCGGAAAATCCTGTGCAATTGTTTTAACACGTTCGTCGTTATTCATAGTTGTCTGTGGATGATTTGTAAAATGTATGGAATCTGAAAAAAAAATTTAGAAAAAGAATAGTTTAATTGGGTAAAATATACGCTACTTCTTGTATCGGTTTGGCGGTATGTGTTGCTCCGCCTTTGGTTTCAGAGTCAAATCCCTATGATCAAGGAACCACAAGTCGAACAAAAAGCTTGTTATTTTTCTTTACGCGCAACATGATTATTGTTTTGATTTCAGAACACTTGAATATACAACATTCTTGTCTCTGTTGGCATCAAACGATTAGACTCTCGTTGAGTGATCGGTCCATATTGACACCTCCTATTTAGATTTTGTTTTTTTTAATTTGTATATTGTTTTGGAATTTTTTTGGTTTGATCTTTTTTGATTCTTAATTATGGACATTTACCATAAAAAATACATACAGGAAAAGGATAAATCGTATATTCCACTGCGACCGGAATCATCAGTCAGCTCATCCATTTCGGAAAGAAATTCAAACCAGCTGCTAAACAATAATGAAAATTTGAATTCACATTTGAATAAAAGAGCATCCATAATTTCATACTCATACTCCAATTCATCCAGAATACCTAGGCCAATTTTGTCTTCGAACAACTTGAATTCTTATCTATCAACACCACCAACTGGGATAACGTCAAATGCAGCGAGTAAACGATATTCTACAATAAATTTCACTAGTAGTGATAATAGAAATCATCAGATAAACACAGAAAAAAAATCCGAATTATCACAGAAAAAATCACTAAAGGATTCTCATATACCAAGATCTCCAAGTTTATCACAGATAGCACAGACACCATTAAAACATAAACGTCATTCGATAATGATGACAAATCTAGATAAGGATTATTCCAAGGATATTCACAGAGATAATTTTAAGGATAATAACATCAATAATAATCTTAATCAACAAGTGCCAAAAACTCCACAGAGAGCAAATCATTTAAAGTTTAATTACTATACTTCAAGCCCGTCACAATTATTGAAGAGTAAGCCTCTGAGTAGAATTGATTCAATGTCCAAATTAACTATTACGCGTGCTTCAAGTGATCTCAAATCAACGACAAAAACAATATCCACAGCTACCAAGTCAAAATTAGAAAGATCGTCCTCGATTTTTAACCCAATACCCTCATCAAATATATCAAAGAACAAACCAAAAGATTTAGATGAGCTATTAAAAATTATATCGACTAATCAATTGTCAAAGACCAAATTCCAAAATTCAGCCGTAGCTGCAAACGACGCAGAAAAAGTGAAATATTATGACTTCGAAGATCTAGGCTCTAAAAGACCTGATTTATTTGAAAAACTTACAATGTATGAAAGAATTTCACAGCATCCACAAATTTACTTTACTGGATTATCAAAAAATCATAAAGTGCAGGCAGATATGAAGAATAGCAAACTTAATTATGGTTTTGATGACAAAGATAAAAATTATAAAGTAATTAAAGGTGATCACATAAAGTACAAATATGAAATAAAAAGTATGCTGGGTAAAGGTGCATTTGGATCGGTTGTTTTAGTAGATGATCATTCATATAAGAATAAACAAAAATATGCATGTAAAATAGTTAAGAATGATCCCAAGTGGTCATTACAAGCCGTTGAAGAAATTAAAATACTTAAATTATTAAAACACCCTAATATTTTACGATATATTGAACATTTCACATTCAGGTCTCATATGTGTATAGTTACTGAATTATTAGGTATAACATTATACGAATCAATTCAAGCAAATGATTTTAATGGATTTTCATTAGAAATTGTTAAAACTTTTACAAAATCTATACTTGAAGGTATTTCATTTATTCATTCTAAAGGAATAATACACTGTGACTTAAAACCTGAAAATATTATGCTTTCAAATAATGGTGTTGTTAAAATAATTGATTTAGGATCTTCATGTCGTACCGATAATTTAAAATATAGTTACTTGCAATCAAGATTTTATAGAGCCCCAGAAGTTTTACTTGGTGGTAGATATGATAAAAAAATGGATATCTGGTCAATTGGGTTAATTTGTTTAGAATTATTTGCAGGTGCACCATTATTGCAACCACAAAATGAGTGGGAGTTATTTTGTCAGTGTATTGAGTATTTCAATGTTCCATCACGACAACTAATTATGAAATTAAGGGAGGAAATTTCTCTTAAGGGAATTATTGGAAATGGGAATCCCGATTCCATAAATTATACTTTACTAAGGAAAGCATTTGATGGTAACGGTGGATTGAATACTCAATATGTTACTAGGAAATTACAAAAACAAAAACTTTCACCAGGTTCAAAAAGCGTTAAAAGATTTATCTATAAAAATGCCGATTCTGCATTAGTTGAGACATGTGAATCATATACCGAGCTCACAAAGTTAGTTTCTTTTGTAAATCTGTGCCTGGTGTGGAACAAATGGGGAAGATCTTCGGCACAAGACTGTCTCAATTCTGAATTTTTATCTAGCTGAGCCCCCACACGAGGGTATGGAATGAAAAACTTCATATAATATTATAAATTCTCCCACGTGGGGGTTACATTCAAATACTTTTTGAAACAATCTTTGCTTAGGCAAATTTTTGCTTAAGGGTATCAGTATAGCTTTTTAAATATTATGTTATTAAACAAGTATTTTTTTGAATCTAATCATGTTTTTTGTTTTTAGTTTTGTGTATATTCTTGAAAAAGTTAGTGGTACCTGAAAAAGCACCATTTTACCCATGTATAAATTACAGGATTTAAATATAGGCCCAACAGAGCTTGAAAGTTCAAGTAGTTCAACTTTGGAAACAAACTTGATTTCACACTCATCATTATCTTTAGACGAAGGCAAAGATTTCAATGAAGCCCAAACAAATAGACAGATTTCAAAAAAAAAATATTCAATAACGCTTGCAATAATCATATCCTTTTTATTTTCACTACTTTTCTTATTTCTATACAACGATAAGTATAATAAATTATCTTTATTGGATTCAGACATTATAGAAGAATCCAATAAATCAAAATCAAAAAATACTAAGCAAAATGATTGGCGATTAGATACTGCCAATAATTATACATCAAACTTGCAAAAGTGGAGAAATGAATATGGTGTTAAATTGGAAAGACACTATTACTTCAATGTAACAATTTTAGAAAAAATTGACGCAAATGGCTCTTTACGAAACTTGACAGTCATTAATGGTCAGTACCCGGGTCCGTTAATTGAAGCAAATTCTGGTGATACAATTTTCCTACATGTTGAAAATCATATGAATATAGAGCCAGTTTCATTTCATTTACATGGCTTATTTTATAAGAATAATACTTTTGATGATGGTGCTACTTCAATTAATTCATGCCCAATTCCGGCTGGTGGTAATTATACTTATAAGATATCTATTGACGAGTTGGAATATGGTTCTTATTGGTATCATTCTCATTGGAGTACGCAATATGCAGATGGTGTTCAAGGGCCCTTAATAATCCATTCTCCTATTGAAGATAACCAAATAGATGATTACGAAGCTGATAGAATTTTTCTTGTTAGTGATTATTATTATTCTAATGCAGGCGATATTTTATCGGATTATTTAATACCAAATAATGAGAATAATGAACCAACTCCCGATGCTGGTTTGATTTCTGGTACTTATTCACAAGAATCAAATTATTTAAATAATGATTCAAAATATAAGACTGCAATTTATTTTGATCCATCTCTCAATTATAGGATTAGGATTGTTAACTCTGGTTTTTTTTTACCTTTTAAATTTTCAATTGATTTACATGAATTTAAAATAATTGAAGCTGATGGAACATTAATTGAGCCTTTAAAATCAGATTTTATTGATATTTCAGTTGGTGAAAGATATTCACTTTTTCTTAAAAGGACTAATGCAGATGCAATTGACTCTTATTGGATACATGCAAGGTTTAACCAATTTTGTCTAAAAATTGAAAAGCCTGAATTCTCTACGGATGTTTTAGGAATTGCATCATATAAAAACGAATTCGAAATTCCATCAACTAGTCAGACTTGGGAATATGATGGGGGTACACCAAGATGCTTAGATTTCCCTCAAAATCAATTGAGAACTTTAAATGAACAAGTACCTTTGAATAAAAATGGATCTAATAGACCCGATCAGTATATTCAATTAGATGTTTCATTTATCGAAGGTGGATATCAAATGTCATATGCTTACTTTAATGATTATTCATGGAAAGGGTTTTCCAACACATCAACAATGCATGAATTATTGTTTAATAAAGAATTTAGTGAAAAAGCACACGTGGATAACCAAGAAACTTTTCTGGATGATCAGTACATTCTTAATTTTGACAAACCTGGTATGGTTGTCGATTTTTTAATTAATAATTTTGATGATGGACCGCATCCTCTTCACCTTCATGGCTATAAATATTGGGTTATTGGTTACGGTATCAAAGGTTCATTCTATCCAAATTTTTATGAAAAGTTTCCAGAAAGATTAGATTTGACAAATCCGATTTATAGAGATACAGTTAGTGTACCACCGTTCGGATATACTGTTTTGAGAATATCTATAAATAATCCTGGTGTTTTTCCATTTCACTGTCATATTGGTTGGCATATTGAGGCTGGTTTGATGTTACAGGTTAATGCATTACAAAATGAGTGGGCACAACAGCCATTTAATCCTAAATGGAAGGAAATGTGTGGGTATGATTTCTCAGATCCACGTTTAACGGAACTTCAAATTGGTGGGTAAACTCTAGAGTTTTGTCTAATTGTTTTTAATTAAAACTGAAACTTAATACTTGTTTTTACAGCCGAATGACAAGGCTGGTGTTGTATATAAAGGCTAAATAAGTGAAAAGAATAGCAACTTTTAAAAGAGTAGAAAAGCAGAAAAATTCAAAAACTGGTTTTTTCACAAAAGTTAAAAAGAAAAACTTGAAACTTCCATCATATTAGATTCAATTAATTGGCTTGATTGATGCATTTTAATTTACGTACTGTGTATAGGTTTTATTGCTCAGTGGTTTTTCAAACATATCTATTGATGTAGGCATCCAAATTTAATTGCTGAGCCGCCGATATTTTTTGAAGCGGCTTTTTTTTGTCAAAAACCATGTGGTAGCAAGCAATAGGGCAAGAAAACGCCACGGCCGTGTTCGAAAAGAAAATCGAGTAAAAATTTATGTCATTTTAATATACAAATGTGATAAAATATACAGCTACATCTAGTATGAAGTAGTTCTTTAAAGCCCGATTCCATAATCAAGCGGTGTTTGCAACTAGACAAGAAAATCATCATCACTACTTAATTCACTTGAATCATTTAGTTTACTTTTTTGCTTTTCTCGTTCCGTAATATAATCCATTGTAATCTCCCCTCTAAGCATCCTTCTTTCTTCTTCGTCTTCACTTAAAATCACTTGCTCATTTCTAGCTTCAGCTGCAGCATAACCGTTATCATCATCATCATCATCAATATCATTGTCACTTGGCAGATAATAATTTTCCCTTGTTGCATTTCTTCTTTTCCTTCTAGTATCATAAATATCGGTCACATCTCTCTTTTCAAATTCCAATTCTTTCAAAATTCTTTGAGTTTGAAAAAATTCGTTTCCAGCAGATTTTTGTTCAGATTTTTTAGTAGCTACATATTTATCATCTTCAGAATCATCTTCAGAATCATCTTTAACATCATCCTCTTCAAAATCTGCCTCACCACTTCCAGAATCACTTCCAGAATCACTTCCAGAATCACTTCCAGAATCACTTCCAGAATCACTTCCAGAATCACTCCCAGTATCAGTATCATCGGAATTAATAACGCTCACATCATCTTGAATTTCAGCAGGTTTTTTAATGGTTGACTTAGTCATTTTTTTCAAATTAAAATTGCCTTTATTTGCGTTATTACCTATTGTATTTGAATTTTTGGTAGCAGATTTTAAGGAAGAACTTGGTTTTAAATTTTTCATGTATTTCGAAGAAGACGGAGTATGAACTTTAGCTGAGCCCGAATCTGAGCCCGAATCCGAGCCTGAATCCGAGCCTGAATCCGAGCCTGAATCCGAGCCTGAATCCGAGCCTGAATCCGAGCCTGAATCCGAGCCTGAATCCGAGCCTGAATCCGAGCCTGAATCCGAGCCTGAATCCGAGCCTGAATCCGAGCCTGAATCCGAGCCTGAATCTGAGTCTGAGTCCGAGCCTGAATCTGATTCTGAATCTGAGCTTGAATTTGAATCTGAGCTATCCGAGCCTAGCTTGGAATTTAAATTTGCTTTTGATTGGGTAGATATGCTACCAGTAAATTCAGAGACTTTCAGCTTCTTTTGGTCAATTATTAAAGGTTTTCCTTTGTTGCTATGTACCTTGCTTTTCTTGTTTTCTTCTCCCCCATTTTCATTATTAGAGATGGGAGGCACAATTTTTTTTGTCTTTATAGTCACATTAGCAGGTTTAGGCCGGTTTATCTGAGTAGAAATTTTTGCATCAGGTGGATAAGTACAAGTTTTTAATTTTTTACCAGTGCAAATGTCACAAAATTTTTGTCTGTTACAATAATCTCCTTTGCCCTTTTTTTCACAAGAAATACAACAACGATCGTAAATATCTTTGTAAATTTTTTGATTTGAAAGATCTAAAGTAGATGAAGATTTTTTATCTCCTGATGTAATTCTTGCACTATTTTCAACTGATTTAGCCAAATATTGTGAAACTTTCTGGTTTAAATTTAATTGTTGTTGGTGTTGTTTGGTAGTCTTTAAAACTGGGTTCTTGATTGTTTTAATATCTGCCTTTTTAATTTCCGGGCTTTTAATTTCTACATTTTTAATAACTACATTTTTAACAACATCTTTGCCGGTGATTTTAGTTGAAGCCCCATTTTTATTAACAGTTTTCAAAGCAGACTTTAACACAGGTGTTGAACTTGATGCTGCTGACAAAGTTTTGTTGATGGATGAACTTGAAGATGCATTTTGCTTTGTAGTGGGAGCAGAATTTACGTGAATTTTAAGCCTTTTGATTGGTTGTGATATTTTCGGTTGCGCGACATCTTCACCCTTCACTTGAAAATTCTTGTTCCTCACCGTTATACCCAACTCTTTGGAGGCTTCAACATCTGAATCCTGCACTTTGGGGTCATCAGTTAGTTTTCTCTTCTTTGTGGTGTTCTTAGGACTCACTATTTCTAAATTTGAGCTACTTGAATCTATAGATGTACTGGAACTATCATCACTAGATGACTCTAGAACAATTGGTGTGTCAAAATTTGATCCCACAGTGTTTCTTGTAATTCTTCTCACCGCTGTACTATAATATTTACTCAAATCAAATGAAGGGCGTTGTGTACTATTTTCAATGCCACTGGCACTGGCATTGGCAGGGGATTTAGCAGTCTCATTTATTTTAGTCTTATCATTGACATCTGTATTATTAGAAACATTAGAAACAGAAGCAGCAGTCGTGGTGCCCATCTCCCTTGGTCAGCAACCAAACGCTAAATGTTCAAGTCAAACGACCGCAAGAGTATATAATAAACAGGGGGATGAGCGCAGATTGAAGTTTTCAAATTGAAACAATCAACTAAAAGGTCCTCACCGCGTTGCCCCGCCGTAAAAAAAAAAGGCAACTATCAAAAAGCGCAGGTTCGAACCTGGAAGTAGGCAGATCAAATCTCGGCCAAAAATCATAAAAAATTCACCCACACTGCCGAGAAATGAGGACGCACTCCCATTGGCGCGGGCCGTATGCGGATAATCTCTCAGGTAAACACAACAGTAGGCAGAATATTCATCGGAAACTATTGATGAAAGTGGTAATCGAGAAATGTGCGTCTTTTTTGTAGAACGAGATATACGGTAATTGAAATATTATCCTTATTTTGAGTTACACAACAAGGTTTTTTTTTTGAGTTTTTGAATTTTTCCTTTAGCAGATTAAAGTAACTATACTAAGCTCACCTTATTGCTTTTAATTAAGTTAACATCAACAATTAACATTTCTTTCGTTCAATTCATACGTTAATTAATTAAAATTTTTATACTATTAAAGTAATATTCAAAAATGAAGTTCTCCAACGTTTTATCAACTGCTTTATTAGTTTCTGTTGCTAATGCTAACGCTGCAGCTAATGCAGAACCAATGCAACCAACCACCACTATTACAGTTATTCAATCTGGTGCCGAAGTTACTCACAAATATGGTAAATTTAACAACACTCATCATGAAACCACTGAAACATCTTCTTCAACTGGTACTCACAAGTACGGTAAGTTCAACAACACTCACCATGAAACCACTGAAACATCTTCTTCAACTGGTACTCACAAGTACGGTAAGTTCAACAACACTCATCATGAAACCACTGAAACATCTTCTTCAACTGGTACTCACAAGTACGGTAAGTTCAACAACACTCATCATGAAACCACCGAAACTTCTTCTTCTACTGGTACTCATAAGTACGGTAAGTTTAACAACACTCATCATGAAACCACCGAAACCTCAACTTCAACTGGTACCCACAAGTACGGTAAGTTTGACAACACTCATCATGACGAAACAACTACTACTGTTTACGAAGGTGATGCAGGTCATGCTTTAAACAACCCTTTCACTATGAAAAAATCCGTTCTTGGCTGGTCTGCTGGTGCAATTGGATGTGCAGCTGTTGCTTTATTATTATAAAGTTGCTACTTCACGTTAACTTTCATCATCCATCTCCGCTTTTAATTAATTCATACCACTATTTTTTAATTTGTGTAACTACAATTTTATAATACTTTATTATTATTATCATAATTTGGATAATTTTTTTACTCCATTTATTATTATGCAGATTGTTTTTTATTTATACTTATATTAAAAAAATTTTAACTAAGAAGAAAAGGTATGGTAGAAAAGTTTATAAAAGAGAGAAAGAGAATTAATTATAAGAAAAGAGTAAATAAAATTTAAAACAATGTATTAAAAAAGGAAGAAGATGGGAAGAGAGAGAGAAAGAGAGAGAAAAAGGTAGAAGAAAGAATAATAAAAAAGAGAAAGTAGATTAATGAGTCTGAAACTTATTAAATGCAAAAAAAGTTGAAAATAGTTTAAGTAAAATAGATCAAAGTTAAAAATAAAAACAAATCAAATAAAATCAAAATGCTGATTTATCATAATCAATTAAAGTTGAATCCACCATTCTGTAACTGTGGATCAACACCAAATCCAAATTGTTGACCATTCTCTGCAATGTTTGGTTGCATATTATCATAATTGGCCATTTCTTCTTCACCTTCATCACTGAAATAGGTGTCAATAATTTTGAATGCTTTTGCATAAATCTTTTCATTAACGTTACTTTGACATTCAAAAATTTTATCAGCACCACCAGCTTCTTCAATGAAAATTGCATTTTCATTAATATTTGAACCTCTGGCTTCTTTTTCAAGTTCTCCAACTTTAAGAATATTTTCAAGTGCATCTAATGTGACTTCAATGATCTTATTATCAGCGATTGACAATAAATCACACAATGGTTTAATACAACCTTGACTAACTAAATATTTAATTTGTTCTGGTCTTGATAATCCACCTGATGATGCATTAGAAAGAGCCCAACATGCTTCTTTTTTTGTTTTATAATCACCAACAGCTAATAATTTAATAATTTGTGGAATTAAGTTGGCATCAATAACTGCTTGAATTTGATCTGGATTACCTGCTGTGATATTTGAAATTGTCCAGCACGCTTCCTTTTTAATAGATTCCTTTTGTGATCTTAATAATGGACCTAATGCTGGCAAAACACCTGCATTAATAACAATTTGAGTTTGTAAATCTGTACCGGTAACAATATTACCAACGGCTCTTAATGCAGGAGTTTGAACCAATGGTGATTCATGGCCCAGTAATTCAACCAATCTTTTTGGGATTCTTGCATCACATACAGATTGAATTGCTTCTTGTGTACCATCAGATAAATAAGAAATTGCCCAACAAGCATCAATTAGTGTTTCGACATCAACACTGAAAATTAATTTTGCTAATGTTGGTAAAGCACTTTTAACAATCTGCCAATCAGGTTGAGGGTTTTTACCTCTACATAAATTTGATAATGTCCATGTAGCAGTTCTAATCAAAGTCATTTTAGAAGATTGAAATAATGATAAAACAGGATCCATTGCATTACAACTTAAAACAAAATCTCTGTAAACTGACGAATCACCTGCGACATTACCCAATGCCCAAATTGCCTGTTCTTTGACCTCTAATGATGGTGAATATAATAATTGAACAAATGCTGGAACTGCACCTAATTCAACAACTATCTTAGTTTGTTCACTTGAACCTGACGCAATATTAGTCAATGCCCAAGCAGCTTCTAATTGTAAAACTTCCGGGCCAGATTTCATGAATTCAATAAATTTTGGAACAACACCAGATTCAATGACTAAATCAATAGGTGGATTGTTTTCTTTAGACAAAATTTGTCTGAATTTGATGGTTGCATCAAGTTGTTCTTCTAAATTACCAGAATTAACCCGTTCAACCATTGTTGGTAATTCGTGTTGAAGTTGAGCATAAAACATTTGATCATTACTATATTCATCTGTAGCATCTTCATCATCAGAATCTGGTAAATTATTCATAGTAGAGCTGTCTGTTGTAGATGAGAAGTTTCTTCTCTTTGAAAGCATTTCTTCTCTCTTTTGCTTTCTTAATTCAACTTGTTGGGTTTCTCTTCTTCTTCTAACTTCATCTTGTTGAAATCTGTTTTTATTCTTGAAACTCGCCTTTCTGTAATCAGGAACGTATCTAGATGAATCTTCTGAATCCATTATATCAATTTCACTGGGTGTTTATCTATTTTTATATCTTCTAAAAAGAAAAAATGCTCTACTTCAGGCCTAAAATTAAAATATTTGCCACAGAAAACAAAACGAGTGGAAAATTTTGGGATTTTTCAAAGCGAACAGGAATTTTGTGATGGCTCTCAATTCAAGTAGTAATTTTTTTAAAGGTATTGAAGGAAACGGAATTGTTGGCTAAATTATCAGAATATGCTAGAACTTTTAGGCGGGTCAACAAAAGCAAATATGAAATCATTATTAGGAGTACGATCCTTTTACTTTGAAAACAATGCTAAGAAATTTATACATGTTCGTAGGCTTCATTTGACCCCACAAGTACAAGAAAAAATTAAGATGGGTGAAGATCAAAAGACATATTATGTGCCAAACCAAGGTGAAGAATATCAAATTAAATACAGAACTCATGGAACGAGTTTTCATAATTTAAAATTAGATCCAAAATATAGACTTGGAAATCTTCCAATTTATCAAAATCCGTTGATTAATTTTGTTATTGGTTCCAAAAGATTATCACTTGCATTTGCTGGTATTGGTTGTATGTTTGGTTATTTGATGGACAGAACGGGTTTGATTTATACTGAAATTTGTCAGCTTGTTTCTATATTTTCACTTTTACCATTTCCAATAGTCACATATTTGTTTGAACCTGTGGTATCTAGAGTATGGCGAGTTTATGATACAACAAAACCTCAAACTTATGAAAATTTAGTGGAGGATGAAACAATTATACTTGAAAAATTAAACTGGAATGGTTTCAGAACCTATAATGAGCTAGTTAGGGTTGATAGTTTGTACGTGCCAACAGGTAAAAATGATTATAGGGGACGTTTTGGTTTTGCCAACCTTTTGTCTGTTGATAAATCATTAAATAGCACAAAATCATACTACATCAATGATGGTTTTACCAATTCTAAAATGGAAAGAATATTGGCACTGGCAGAAAAAAGAAGTGGTATCAATGATTCAGGTAGATCATTTTATGGCTTTTGAAATATATTTTATAAATCATGTATATATTTATGTACGTACTCCGAATTTATTCAAACCTCTTTGAATTAAGTAAACAGAACTTCCGAGAAATCTAAATAGTGCCATGAATGCAACAATATAGAGAATCACAGATAGAAAAATAAATGTTTGTTTTGAAGGTAGAATGTCACCATCATTATTATCACTAGTACTCGAGGAAAACTGCGACAATCCACCTGTATTTGTAACAACAGCAACTAAAATAAAATTACTAAACATCCAAATTAGAACAGTCATAGATCTAAAGAATGCAAAATAAAATTTATTTTGTTCATCTAAATCAACCGTATTAAAGACATCATCTTGATTTTCAGGTGTCATTAACTGCTTAACCATCTTAGAATATCCGTCATCAATTTGAAATTTTGTAGTTGGAATGACAATCTCAAGTTCATCCTCATTAGAACTACCCTTTCTAGCTATACCTAAATCATTGATTTTATCTTGACCCTTTGTACCCCAAGAAATATCATGAATATTACAAAATGCATAAATATTCAAAATGTTGACATATGCGGGTGACAATAAAAGATATTGAACAAAACTTGTAAACATGTGAATGGGTTGCAAAAAGATAATGAAACCAAAAAGATACAAAATATATGTAGATAAGATTGCAATTGTTAAATTTCTAAATTGTGTTTCAGCAAATAAAAATTTCCAGCTGAAATTATTCTCTGAATCTTCTAAAATTTTTTGGATAGATTTAACTGATAACAAGATTGCGGCAAAAATCATATAACACATTAAGACAGCAAAGAAAACAACAATCACAAAATAAAAAACTTTAGTTCCTTTTGGTTTATTACCAAATGATAAGACAAATGTAGTTGTTAATGATGCCATATATAACCACAAAAAGAAAACTGATAAAACATTTCCAGGGGAAAAATCGATACTTGGCTCAGCCAAATAACAAGTTAAAATTCTAAAAACAAGAAAGTAAGAACCTAAAGAAAACCATGAAACTAATAAACTTAATAATTGATAAAAAAATTGAAGTTGTAAAAATAATTTTCGTCCAAAAGAATGATTAGTGAACCATATTTTGTAAAAGTTGCAAACAGAATATACGGCTGCAAAAAATGATCCATTTAACCATCTACGTCTTTGTGAAATGAAATCGTCAAGTTGTTCAGGGACATCTGTGTATGCACCAGCCGTATTAATATATTTCAAAATCCAATTTTCACCTCTTTTGGCAACCAGTTCAAAACATAAAATTCTATCCTCTGCAAGGTACATATTTGCATTAAAAATACCATCATCGTTATTCTTTTTCAAATCTTCACCCTTTAAATATTTTTCCATTGGGTCTCCGATTAAAGCCTTGTACCTATAAGCAGAAAAGGCACCAGGTAACACAGTCACAAATCCAAAAACACTTTCCATCGGTTTATCTAAAATATTGGAAGTTTTGTATTCAAAATTTTGTGCTGACACTAAAGGATTAAGTAATAATTTCCATCCTGTACCTAAACTTGCTTTAATTTCGCCACAACTACCAGCAACTCTTGGATTATCTTTAAAACTTTTCCATAGTCTATATAATGATTTGTTTTCAGGTTCGGTACCAACATCTAATAAAATAATAACGTTTGGATCTAAAACTGGAGCAAATGCTTTCAAAGCCCACTTGTGAGAGTTTATTTTCTTTTTGTTTTGTTCTTTTAAACAAAAAATCATTTGAATTGGGATTTGATTATCAGTAGTTAAAGTTATATGATCTTTGTGTATTTTGCTGATACCTACTAAAGTTGTATATTCATAAATATGAGATACAACATCAGCATCATTAATTTTGTTTTTAGCAAAACCTTCTTGATATACTCCCAAAGCTGCAAGTAAAGCTTTTGAACGTGGATGAATTTTTTGACGACCATCACTAACTATACACACAACAACTTTTTGCCAAGAATGTTTACCCCAGTGTGAAGAGTTTTTCATATTGTATAGATATCTTATATTTTTAAAAACTCCTTTTAAAGTTCTAGCTAGTAAAATATCATCTTCATTATACATTGTAATAACAATCATTAATTCAGTTTCTCTGGGTTTAGTGTAAAATCTTTGTCTCAAGGAAAATTTCTTGGCTTGAAATTCTTCTGGTTCTGCAGTACAAGCTTGAAATCTCATAAATAAAAATTCTCTGTCTTTATCAGTTAAAGGGATTTTATATTTGCTCAAAAGTATTTCTGAAACCGGACAATCTAAAACTAAATTACCATCAACCATTCTAACTTGCTTTGCGGATGGCTGTGATTCGTCTCTTTCAAAACTAACATTAGATTGGTCGTTGAGGTCATAATATTCAACTGTATCTTGAACAGCTTTTGCATTTCTGAATGTAGTATCTTTTCTTTTCAAAAATCCAATAGAACCATCTGAAGAATTGTCATCTGATTCTTCTTCATCTGAAGAATAATTCATTTCAAAGGGGTTATAGACATCATGTGGCATATTTATCGGATAATACGAGTTCTCAAGAACTGGAAACGGTGTAAACTCCAATTGATTATCTTCATCTATTTCATCAGAGTCAAACTGATAACCACCAAATATGGACTTATTGATTTCATTTGTTTCAATCCTTCTAGCTCCATCCTTAAAGGGATTGTGCGACAAGCTTAACTGTTTGGCTGATATTGTTGGGTGTACCGGATCTATCGATTGTAGCTCAGAATACTCAAATTTAGGATTGTTAGATTCGGGAACCTCCGGCATCAAAAACGGGTTATCATTTATCGTATATGATGAAGATAACAGTCGTCTACTTGGAGATGAGGCATAATTACCTCCTCTAATAGGAGATACTGAATTCGATCTAGAATATGTACTATATCTCTCCGGCGAATAAGAATGATTTGGTATATTAAAATAGTTGATTGTATCGGCCATGCTCTGTTCATCTTCCCTCTCGTGTCTTTCTTCATCAAGCTGTCTATTGTTTTGTGATTTGCTCAAATTTTTAAAATACCTCGACTGCATTGTGCGTCGTTTTTCATCTCTATCTCTATCACGTGGCCTCTTACCTCCACTCATATTCCTTAGCCAATTGCAAACTCACACACCACAACTCTTACGTCTTTTCTCAATTGAAAACAAACACCAAATTCATGTTCCTTTTACATTTTCTTACATAAGCAACTCTTGCGCGTTGTGACACATCGTTTTTTGTTTTTCTTTATTTATTTCTTTTTCCTGAAATTTTTCACCGGGCCGTTTGTGAAAAAGAATATGGCTATATCTTGAAAAGTGAAGATTTAATTCACATCTGTTTATCGCAACATATTTGCTTTGATTGTATTTGATTTTAAAAAGCATAACTGTTCAATACTAGATAATATACTATGGCATCTTCTGTTCCAGGTCCTGTTCCTCTTCCAGACTCTCGTTTCAACCTTGATACATATCTCGGTAGAGTTAAACACTGTGCACAAATTTCGGATCCAACTATGCTTCTTTCCACTTCCAAAGACATCGAAGAATCCAAACGTTTAATTTGGGACTATAAGAATGGCGTTGTTTTGGAAATGACTCCAAGACTTTGGAAGGCAAAGCAAATTTTAGACTCCTCTGTCCATCCAGATACCGGAGAAACTGTCTTTTTACCATTCAGAATGTCGAGTTGTGTTCTTTCTAATCTGGTTGTTACAGCAGGTATGTTAACTCCAGGATTAGGTAATATTGGTACCGCATTTTGGCAAATTGCCAATCAATCCTTAAATGTTGCGGTCAATACTGCTAATGCTAATAAATCCCATCCTTTAACCACCAAACAGTTGGTTACATCTTACTTTTTAGCAGTCGGTGCATCTTGTGGTGTTGCCATCGGTTTAAACTCAATTGTTCCAAGATTAAAGAATATTTCTCCAAATTCTAGAATGCTGCTCGGTAGATTGGTTCCATTTGCAGCTGTTGTTTCTGCTGGTATTGTTAACGTTTTTCTGATGAGAGCCCAAGAAATCAAAAAGGGTATTTCTGTTTTCGACGAAGATGGCAACCAATTAGGAACTTCTAAAAAGGCAGCATTCCAAGCTGTTGGTGAAACCGCTGCATCTAGAGTTATTAATGCAACCCCTATAATGGTTTTACCACCGTTACTTTTAGTCCAACTACAAAAATCCGTTTTGAAGAATAAGCCTCTTGGTATTGTGACTGCTGCTAATCTAGGTTTGATTTTCACTACTTCTTTAGTAGCATTACCTTTTGCATTGGCTGTGTTCCCTCAAAGAAGATTTGTTCAAGCTTCCTCATTAGAAAGCAATTTCAAGGGTTTGAAAGATAAGAATGGAAACGAAATTAAAACTGTCTGGTTTAACAGAGGTATTTAATCTTTCTATTATATATTTTTCTTTGTAAGCAAAACTGTGTATAATTTACTTCATGCTCTGAAGTGTAGACTTTAATAAAAATCAATAACATATCTGAAAATGAAGAAACATGTTTGAGCCTTCTTTAAGACCGAAAGTGCGCAAACATGAAATCAAAGCTGATAATAAGTTTTGTTCTAAATGTCTTTTTAGCTCTGTGTTTCTTGATGCTGAAGATTGTTGATCGGTATTATATTACTCAAAAATGGTTGTAAAGGGACGAGGAAAATACCCTAAAATTAAGAAACCCGAGTTACCTCCTCCGACGCCTAATATTACAAAAATTGCAGTATTGACAAGACAAGATGCGTCTGATAAAGCAATGGAGTTATTACATGAAGTCGCCACCTTGGTAACTCCAATTATGCATCATTACAATTTTAAAGTTGGTATCCTGTGTGAGTTTTACCCTAAAGATAAATGTCTTCTTGGTTTAAATGTTAATAGAGGTCAAAAAATTTGTTTAAGATTAAGATCACAGACTGATAACAAATGGTTTTTGGACCGTGATGAAATTGTTGGAACGATGCTACATGAACTCACTCACAATCTTTTTGGACCTCATGATGCGAAGTTTTATAAACAGCTGGATGAATTAAAGGACAAATATTTTGAATTTCAAATTGATCAGTCTTTAAAAACATCATCCTATAGGAATAATTTTTCAGCACCCCAAATAAGGATAAAGCCTGTAACGAAATCATCATACACTACACGAATTACTAAATTGGGTACAAATAAGAATTCCAAGCTTTCAAAAAGTTTAAGTTCTGCTGAGATGAGGGATCTAATGTTAAAAGCTGCAGATCGACGATTGGCGGATTCAAAGAAATGTGCAGAATCAGAAACTGATAAACTGAAGAATGTACCTAGTGATAAAGATTTATTTATTATAGATGTTATAACATTAGATACAGATGACGAGGAAGAGAAAGAGGAGGGAAGGGAAGAAAAAAAAGTTGCTGATGGTGAGATACCCAAGACTCCAACTGAAGCCATCGTAAAAAAAGAAAAAGAAATAAACATTATTATTATAGATTGAAGTTTTTTAAATGTAATTAATTATAAATTTATACAGATTAAAATTACAATGGGTTCCCAGTAGTTTTGATGCAGTTGTAAATTGGATCCTGATTAATATTATAGGTTGTAAAATTTCGAATTTGATCACCAGAAATCATTTCTCTCAAACTTTTATCGGTTTTGTACCATTTTTGAATCAAGTACAACATCTCATTGTTCAAGGTGTTGGTATATCCATCAAATAAGTCATATGTTGTGCTTTCAATAAGTTTTCTCAAATTATAATACAATTTGTTAAATGGAACACCACTTTTAACGAAGGAATCAACTATTATACCAGCAGCAACATTTTGTGACTTTTTTAAATCTTTATAAACATTCTTGAACATAAGTTCTAATAAGTTTATCATTGGGAATAAACTATTAGTTGTTACTAATCTCTCCGCAATCAATGTAAAATTGTTACTCACAACTGTATAAAATGGTTCATTTTCATGATTTTCCTTGTTTTTGTATTCAACATACCATTTATTGAAAATGGATTCCCATTTACTTAAAACATCATCAGCATTTCTATAATCGGATAATTTAAAGCAGAGAAGCGCTAAATCATAATATCCCAATGGATCAATATATTCATTGTATAAATCATTTATTGGTAAAATTTCACCGCCTAATTCTTCCTTTGCAATTTTCCTTGCCAATTCATTAATTCTTGAATCTTGTAATATTGTTGATAATAACTCATCTTGTAAGTTTGAAACAGAAATTAAATCAGAAATTCCAGCAGCTAAATTCATTGCATCTTGTTTTAACGATTGAGACTCGATTACTTGAATAAAACTATTTGCAATTGATAAAAATTGAATTCTATCAACAAGAGTAATTTCAAACTTCGATAATGCAAGATTGTAAAGATGATTAGATGCATTGTAATAATCCCCTTTTTTAGAATAATAAATCCACAATAATTTACTCATTTCTAAATCATTGGATGCTTTAGATTTTAAGAATTCCAAAATGTATGGAGTTTCTAAGTATAATAACTTCTCACCGACACCATTAGCAACACACCATTTATAAAATTCAAAATGGAACATTTTATCCTTATAATTCAAACAAATTTTATAACAATCATCTCTCATTTGAGAATAATAAGTGACCAGGTGTCCTTCGTTATCAACAAAAACAGGTAGACCTTCTTTTGAAGTGTTAGCCCCATATATTGTATTATGCCCGATCAGGGTATTGTCGGTTGCTTGCTCAACACTCGTAAGAGCTTTTTTATCGATATCTACTAAGATTTGAAAAATAATGTGATATAACTTCAACTTCCTTTGATAACTATTTCTCTTGATTGGATCAATTGGCATTGATAACTTTATATCATTTTGATACTGTGTTGCTAATTTGACCAATTCTGCAGTATTTGCAATATCCAATAAAAACTCAATTGCATTCGGATAATATCCAAGTTGTAAAATTGCATTAACACAATCAGCAATTGTTTCATCTGAAAGCAAATCACTTGTTTGTTTCAATAAATGTACTGAATTTTCTAGGTATTTAAGCTTAAGATCATCATTTTTACTATCAGAATAGTTTTTGGCCTTTTTCAGACTTTCAATTGCTTTGAAAATCAACACATCGCCCGTCGAACAGAAATGACCACATTTTTCCTGAAGGGTGGTGGCAACCAAATCAACAGAATTACCTTCTGAAATACTCCTGTTAATAATGCATGACAATAGTTCCTTGACTAATTTGGAAACATTAGCATCTGATTTCGCAAAAAAATCACTAAAAGTAACACAGCTTAAATCGGCTTGCAATTGAATTGGTAAGAATGAAATTATGCTTTTAAAATTATTACTCTCGCTGGAATTTGAATTATTAACTTCTTCTAAAAGAATTGTGAGGAAAGATAAACCTTCTTTAGCAATATTAAGAAATTTTGCAATGGAATCAAAACAAATTTGTTCTGCTTGAATACAAACTTCGCTAGCTTTTTCCTTCCAAGATGTACTTTCACTCTGATTATTAATATCTTTCGACAATCCTGGAATAATATTTCTATTATCTTCAAAGAATTTGATGATGATTAAAATTGAACATAGCAAATATTCAAGCTCCTTTTTGGTAATATTTAGGCCTTCCAGGATCAAATTTTTATCAGTTTCCAAAGCCTTGACTGAGCGAATATCAATATAACCATATTTATCAAATTTGATCTCAGATCTCAGGCTGAAAACTTCTTTGTTCCAAAATTGACGGATCAATCTTGAAAATAAAATCAAAACTGCAAAAAATCTATCACTTGGTTCAACATTATCAATAACCGGAGACATTGCTTTGTCTAATTTAGAATTTTGTCCACCAGATAAAAAGTATTTCGTAGCTAAATTTCTAAAAGAATCAGACTTGTCATATTTGCAAGCTAAATATAAAGCAGTAGAACATGCTTCATCAGAGCCATATTTTGTTGCAAATTGCTTGAAAACTTTATCATTCATTTCATCCTCCAAAATTAAATCTGGAGTTCTATATCTGTAAATAGTAATACCAGATCCTGATAAAATTGCAAACTCCAATGGATCAGATGTATATTGTGATGCAAATTCATTTGCATATCCTTTTGGTTTATTCACGGCATTGAATGAAGCAGTCGATTGAACGATTTCAAAAATGTCATCATAATTCTCATGAATTTCAAAATCCTCAACATATTGAGATGCTTTTTTAAAGATACCATAGTCTGGAGCACTTGTATATAAACCTAAATCCTTGGAATAACCAATAAATATACCAGGTGAAATAATCAAAGATCTGGAAGTATTATGCAAAAGTTGAGATTTTTCCTGTGCTTCTTTAAGTTCATCAATGGAGACTAATGGGGCAGAAAATGACTTCGTTATTGATCTATCATTCTCTAATAAGGTACTGTTATTTGTATTGTTACTAACAGAGGGGTTGTAATGCCCCATTCCTTGCATGGTGTGTGATTTGCCGTAGCCGTAAAAAGATGTCTTTTTTGTTGGTAAGTTATTATTCATTACTATATCATCAGTGTCAATAGATTGATTTTCATTAACTAATTTTTCCTTTCTCTTTTCAATAGTTTCATGCAGTTTCATATCAATTGGTGGAAATTTAACAAAATTGGTAGTCAAATTAAGCCTGTCACCATAAACAGTAGAGCCATTAATGTAAAATCTACAACCGTTAGAAGCAACTGCAACTAAAAATAAGTTTGCATTTTCATTTTTACTAACAGGATAAATATTAATTAATTTTAAATTAGATCTTAGTAATGGTGAACGGATGTTTGCAGCAGTTGTGGATAACTCTTTCAATAAATGTGTAGTCTTTTTAATAATTGGTTGCCCTAAAACTAATTCTTTATTTTTAATTTGTATTTTATATGATTTAATAATTGATTTTGAAGAAAGTGTATAAATAATATTTCTTGATTGATCAATTTTTAAATCAATAATCGACTCAGCATTTGGAGATGAAGAATCATTTAACCAATTCAAAATCGGAATATTAGGAAAAGTAGATGAAAATGATGAATTTGTTAAGAGTTCCTTAGTTACTGATTTTGAAAACCAATCATTAGAGCTAGAATAATTAAGTTTCCAGATTGAGTCACCAGACCCTGCACCAGTAAAAAGTATATCATTAGTAGGTTCAAATGTAACAATTTTATTAACAATTAAACCATGGACAGAACCCGACATTTTTGTATCTGAAATTTGAACTCTATTTGTAATTGAGTCAAATTCTAAAGCCAAAAGTCTCATTTCTTTAGATGTTGCAACAACTAATATTTTGTTAACTGTTTCAACAAAAACGTTTTCTTTTGGTTTAGATATTGCACATGTTAAAATTGTTCCATCAAAATCGTCAATAACATCAAATTCTTGATCAGTTAAAGATGCATTGTAATTCCAAATGTACAATTTATTATCGATACTCAGCCAAGCTCTTTGAATTTCTGGAAAAATTCCCATATTGGTAACAAGAGAATCATTATTCGTATCTAATAAACTTTCGGGGATATTGAAGTGATTAATTTTTTCAAATCTACTAAATGGATTGGATTTTTGATTTGGGTTAAAATTGTAATTATCAACAATATACATTGACAAAATTTCATACAAAGTTGGAATAGAGTTATCTTTCTCAATCTGCGCGTTAATACATTGGCGTGCAAGTGTAATTGGAGAAGATGTAGACAAAGGTAAATGGTTCAAATCTGTAACTTCAATTTCTTTTGTGGTCAAGTCTGTTTGTTTATTTGTTTGCACGCCGTTAAAAAATGGAAACGTACTAATATACTTAGATCCCAAGTGATTGGTAAAACTGTTCTTTTGTTGTGCCCTTTTGTTTTGAAGCTCGGATCTTTCAATTTTGATGTCTGCATTGACACCATTTGTAAAATTGCCATTTATTTGAGTTTTCTCATTGTCATTTCTTACTAAAGAAGATGAATCATGATACGACCCTAAAACTTGTGAAAGCCTCAATGACATGGCTAGTTTATTGGCCAGAAATTATGACAAAAAAACTACAAGCTTCTCAGATGATGCCAAATGTCCAATCAAACCCCTAAGAAAGCTGTCTATAGTATCTGTTTAAAATGTAAATAAAAAATATTTGGCAATTTTCCTTCAAAACCACCTGGTGTACGGTGGTATTAACAAAATAAAATCGACGCGTCGTCTCGGTTATTAATTCCTGAAATAGTAATAGGTTTGAACTGCTGCTTTCATTTGCAGATTACAGGGTAGTTGAACAGATCTTGGTAGTGAAATTTAGGCTGTAGATTATATATTTTAAAAAGTTTAATCAAACAATTAGTTATTAAACATGTCTAGTGTTGAAAAATGCTTTCCACAATTAAATAAGGAACAGTTAGACTGTTTGGTGTATGAAATTAGTCAATTTGGTTTGGCAAATGGATTAATAATGTATCCTCCAGCTCCATATTTGGATTACCAACCAGTTCTGGCACCAATTACTCTGTTTCCAACTCCATTCCCACGCTCACAGTTTGAGAAAAGTTTAGAAATTCAAAAGACTTATAACAAGTTATATGCTAAAATTGTCAGTGAACAAAAGTGGTTAACTGATGTGATTAAAGATTTGTCAACTCATGATAAAAGTTTCACAGGTAGGTTATGGGATTGTTATCTCAAAGCGGTATCAAACGGCATTGTTCAAAATGTTTCTCTTGCATTGACAAGATCTGATTACATGTATGACGAAGTATCCCACGAAATCAAACAAGTTGAATATAATACTGTTAGTGTTTCATTTGGTGGTTTGAGTCCAAAAGTGGGTAAAGCACATTCTCATTTAAACAAAATAGGTCTTTACAGTCAAGATTCTTTTGACCAATATTATTCTGCAAATGAATTGCCAATTAGTGAAAGTGATAAAAAATTGGCCGATGGTTTATATTCTGCTGTGGAATATTACAATAAAGAATATTTAAACGGTGAAAACAAATCTATTGTATTGATGGTGGTTCAACCAAATGAAAGAAATGCTTTTGATCAAAGAGCACTTGATTATAGCTTGATGAATAATCATGGTATCATTACTAAAAGAGTCGAGTTGCCTGATGTTATAAAATCCATTAGAGTTGATGAAACCACTAAAAGGTTATATTACCAAAATTGGGAAGTTTCTGTGGTCTATTATAGATCGGCATATGGACCTGCTGAATTTGCTCAACAAGAAACTTGGGATTGCAGAACTATATTAGAATCCACTTTAGCTATTAAATGTCCTTCATTATTAACTCAATTGAGTGGTTCTAAAAAAATTCAACAATTATTAACTAACCAGGATGTTATTTCTCAATTTTTAGAACCTGCAGAAATTGCTCAAATAGATGACTCTTTCTGTAAAATATATCCGCTAGATAACTCCGAAGATGGTCAAATTGCAAAGAAATTAGCTTTTGAAAAACCTGAAGATTTTGTTCTTAAGCCACAAAGAGAAGGTGGTGGTAACAATATTTATAAAGAAGATATTCCAAAATTTTTGGAATCACTATCTGAGCAAGAATGGGAAGCATATATCTTAATGGAATTAATTCATCCAAGAACTCATAAAAATCTAATTTTAAGAAATGGCGAACTATTAGATGATGGGATTGTTTCTGAACTAGGTATTTTTGGAAGCTGTTTATTCAATGAAAAGTCTGGACAAATCATTGATAACCAACTTTTAGGTCACCTTTTAAGATCCAAAACTAGTTCAAGTAATGAAGGTGGTGTTGCAGCTGGCTATGGTTGCGTTGATAATCTTTACTTATATGATGATAAATAAAGAATGTTTAAAAAAACCTATATAGATTTATAGAACTGAAAAAAAGAAACTAAAATACGAAATTTTGTATTTGAAGGTGTTTTTACCCAAAGTAAGCTCTACTCCTTTAAAGACCACCACCCAATTGTAGAACTACTGAAAATTGTTAAAAATTTGATATCCCGTGAAGTTAACTTATCTTCATCTGTTCTCTTTTGTTGTTGTTGTCGTTGTTGTCGTTTTTGTTGCTGCTGCTGCTGTTGATATTGCTGCTGTTGATATTGCTGCTGTTGCTGTTCCTCTTTTGCTCTTTTTTGCAAATTTTGCATAGCTTCCTGAATTGTTTTAGATTTAGATTTTTCATGAACCTTTTTTACTATATCAGAAGTAGTTTGTTGTTGTTTATATGAAAAGGCTGCGTTTTTAACGGCACTTTGTAAAGCAAATGCTTTTTCTGCTTCGTTTGGTTGTTGAAGATTTTGTTGCTTTTCCAGCTTCACCGTAGGAGGGTTCGTGATAGTCTTGACTTTATCTTCTTGAATTTTCTTTTGGCTTGAAAAACTCTTATCAATTTTTACTGCTTCAGTTACTCTTAAAGTATCTGGTTGTTGGGTTGATTTTTTTGTTTCTGAAATTTTAGAACCATTTTTAACTTTAACTTTAGGTGGAATATTTTTTTTTGCTTCCAAAACTTGAAACTCCTTAATGTTTGTTGGAATAAACTGCGAAAACGATGCTGCATTTTTTATCGTAGAGCTTGCAGTATTTGTATATGATCTTGCATTATCTGAAGCAGCCTGATCTTGTGAAACTAATCTTTGAACGAGATCTAATTTACGACCTGACACTTTTAATCCTCTTTTCCTACATTCCATTTTCAATCCTTGTAAATTCATGAATGTGTATTTGGACTTATTTGAGGATTGCTCTAAAATAATAGCTTCCTTTTTTGTAGTTTGATGGACATTTCTGACACTTGTTGAAACAAAGAGATCACCTGAAATAGATGTAACCGGTGTCTGCTTTTTTAATGCGCTAGCTTCTTGCCCAAAAAGTAAACGTAATGATGGTAGCGATTTAACTGTTCTCAGCATCATAGTTATTGATCTTAGACAACTGTTAATTGAACAACTCTGCAATGACTGCTCAGGAAGAGTCCTGAAGCATCATCTGTTTAAACAAAGTTTTTATACTTGTCTCATTTTTTAATGTAAACATGTTATTGTTTACCTATTTCCTCTTTTGGTTGTTTCGAAAGTTTAGACGATCGACGCGGAAAATGGGTTCATGAATTATCAAAGTCTAAGAATATTGAATTGGGTAATTAATTATTCAAAGCTTGTAATAGATACAGGATAATCAATATATAGAAGCAAACGTTATGGAGAGATCCAAATTATATCCTACGGAGGAAGAATTGCATATTTCATATTCCAAAGGCCTACCCATAGTTTCATATAGAGGAAACAAAAGCCAATCATCCAATACAGAATTGGAACACTCAGATATCTTAGAAAATGATACATATTTAGACGATCAAACCATTCCATGGAAAAAATTGTATGCTAAAAGGAGACATGACGAACGTGCTTTAAAATTGAAACTTTCGTCGCCAATTCTAAGGTTTTTCATAAAGTATAACCAATGGCCTATAATTATACTTTCAAGCATCATTCTTTCACTGGTTACAATCACAATGGATTGGTCTTTGACATGGTTAAATAATTTGAAATATGGATATTGCCGGTCTAATTTTTTCTCTGTAAGAGAATCATGTAAAGCAGAAGACTGGTATACAATTGGACAAAATTTACCTAGCTTCCTATCATTTACAATTAATTTGGGATATGTACTGACATTCACGGTCATATTTTCATGTATAGGATTGGCTATATCAAAATCCCAAATGTGGGTTTCAAAAAGTGGTATAAGTGAATTGAAGCTTATAATTTCAGGACATGTGTGTAATCAGTTTTTGGAACCATTGGTGATTGTAAGGAAATATTTTTCATTGATATTTGTTTGTGCTTGTGGTGGCTTACTTGTTGGTTATGAAGGGCCTTTGATTCATATCTCATGTGGTGTTATTTGCTTTGTCATTGATAAATTTTCAACATATTTCAGTTTTTTTCAGAATTTGAACAACGAAGCTACTAAAAGAGAAATGATTTCAATTGGTTTTGTCAGTGGTATTTCTTTAGCATTTGGTGCTCCTATTGGAGGTCTTTTATTTTCAATTGAAAATTTGAAAATGGGAGCAAGATTTAATGCTTTAATCTGGAATGGTTTTGTATGTTCCTCAATTGCAACTTTTATTTTTTTTAAATTTCACCCTTTCAAGAAAATTACCATCAATGAATCTTTTACTGTTGAAATTGGTAATGACTGGATTTTTTTTGAAACATTTCCATATATTATTGTTGGTTTAGTGTGTGGTCTTTTGTCTCTAGCATATAATCAATTACATTTACAAATTGTTAAATTTAGAAAAAGTAAGGAATTTCCTACTATTTTTCGAAACTCCTATGTTGAAATAATAGCAGTGGTTGTATCAACTCAGCTACTTCTTTATCCACTCAAGTTTAGTTACCTAACAGTAAATAACTTGTTAATAAGCCTATTTTACGATTGCAATGATTCTAGCCAAAATTATTATGGGCAAGAAATATGTGATTTATCATATGGGGTTTTTGAATTAGTTTACTATTTTTTCATTATTTTTATTCAATCTAACTATGCATATTCCCTTGATATTCCAGGTGGTATTTTATTACCTTCATTAACTATCGGTGCGTTAATTGGTAGAATCATTGGTGAATTTGTTGAATTTATACAAAAACATTCCGGCTCCAATATTTTTTTGCAATGTTATGAAGAAAATAAAAAATGTGTTTCACCTGGTTCTTATGCAATTGTTGGTGCAGCCTCATTCTTTGCTGGTGTTACAAACACGTCTGTTGCGGCTGTTGTTATCGTTTTTGAAGTTACTGGTGCGGTTACGTATTTAATTCCTTTAATGCTTGGGGTAGTTGTTGCCAAAACGACGGTAGATATTTTTGAGAGTAAAGGCTTCTATGAGTCATCGTTGATGAGAATAAATAATACTTATTTAGACTTCGAATTAACTGATTCTTCTAAATTGGCACAGTTTTCTGAAATTCAAATAGGCGATGTCTTAGGAGATTATGATCCAAAGATTATTTATGTCGAAGACGAATTATTAACTGTTAACGAATTAACTAAAATAATTGGCGAACCAACAAGTTTAAATGATATACTGAAAAATGATGGATTTGTATTAATGAAAAGTAGGTTGGATACCAAATTAATAGGTTGGATAAGTTTTATTGACATATCTGCAGCTTTGTCCACTTTTGAAAGCGAAAAGCTGGTTTCTTTTCAAACTTCATCGGATGAATTCATTAACAATAATTTAATTAAATTAGACGCTTACGTTATTCCAATTACTGAACTATTTGTTGTTAATAGTCAATATTCATTACTTTCTGCATATCAGTTAATGGATCAAATGCTAATTAATAATATTTTTGTTTGTGACGGTAACACAAAATTTAGGGGAATTTTAAGAAGTTCAGACTTGTCACAATTAATAGAGAAATAGAAATATATAATTTTATAGAGCAAAAACCATGAATTAAAGTGATAATTTCAGATACTGAGCATGTCAACAGACTTGCTTACTTTTCTTCTCTTGAATTTTGGGGCCTCATCAATTTCAAAAGGATCAACGATTGTTGTTTCATCGTTTTCATAGTAGTCATTTGAATAATAAGTGCTGTCTGAAATTTTATGATTTTTTCCAAAGTTAGGATCCAAAAGTTTTTCAATCTTCTGTTTATTACCTGTTGATACAAAACTCAAATAATACTGACCTTTTTTGACGGGCTCGTTATTAAGCAAAAGACCTTCTTGATCAACTAAAAATGCCCAATGATTAAAAGATTTAAATTTTTTAAAAGACAAAACTCCTTCAAATATTAAAACAGAAAACGCTTGTATAATGAAGGATGCTTCATTTAGGTTGTCAAATCCAAGTATATCAGCGGCATTTTTAAAAGAATTGACGGTATTTTCATTATTTTGTTGGAAATATGCTAACAATTTTTTAATGTTAAATAAAATTAACATATCTTTTGATGCTATATCTTTATCTTTTGAGCAGTTATAACAGATAAACTGGTCTGTATTTGATTTCACTGAATAACAAATCTTATGCATATTTTCAAGGCAAGAAGAGCATTGAATTAAAGAAGAATACGATAAATATTTTGTAGATTTACAACTGCAAGAAATCAAACTTTGATTTGCTGAATATTCTGCTAATTGAGTAGCACCATCATGTATTTCATTATTGTGGTTTTTGAGCATATTATACAAGTCCTTTGTAACTTGAGAAACTTGAGTATTTAAGCTATCCATATTTAGTTCTATTTGATTTATATCTTTGTTTTCATCAAAAATATCAAATGGATCTATTTCTAATATTTCATCTTTATTGTAATTTGTGTCTTGTAATGCAGAAAGAGAAATCAGCGACGTTGAAATGTTATGATGTACCGAATTGACAATACCACATGGAGTTTTTATATCGTTGAAAACAGATAGTGGAATTTTAAGACTTGAAGATTTATCATTTGAGCAATCAAAAAAATATTCTGGGTTGTATTTACTTGGGCAACTATCATTAAAAAGTAAACGCATAAAAAGAAATCTTTCTGTAGGTAAGGGTGATAAAGATTGTGTGAGCAAAATAATTTTTTTAATCAACTTAAAAACATTTAATCTTGTCAATTCACCTGGTGTGAGTATTGTATCATCATTCAAGGAAATTGATTCACCATATGCATATAAATAATCTATTTTAAAAACATATGATTCATATACTGTTGTTGGTTTATTCTCATCAAGAATTATAGATAGGTCAATTGCTTTTAAATATTTTTTGTGGATAGCATCTACAATTGAAATATTAATCCAATTTAAAATTATATCAGTGTCTTTCGAGGCACCAAATTTTAATCTCTTAATTCTAATAAATTCTTGTTTCTTATTATTCTTAATAAATTTTTCATTCTTATCTATGTAAAGTTTATCTTCTTCAAAGAACTCTTCTCTGAAAAAGCCACGTAAAAAGAAAATACATGAAATGCTCATAATCAAAATATCGATTACAGTTTTCTCACTTTGCAAAGGGGTGAATCTTTCAGATAATCTTCTTTTAATTATAGTTGTTGCTTTTGTTTCTTTGCCTACCATATTTATGTATTGTATGTCTTTGATCTTCCATAGGCTGCAACAAATAATGCAAAAGAAAAGATGCATAGCAAAAGGCAATTGCACTCTTTAAAGTGATGAGCCTTAGACAAAAGCTCATTACACTCGCGGCAGCGGATTCTAGAAACTTTTCATGGGTTCGTCGACATGAAAAATTGGTGAAATTAGACGGCAGTTGTAGTATAAACGAAATTTCCTGGAAACTTGGTGGAAACTGTTCATACAAAAAAACAAGATGCTTTCAAGATCCGCAAGAAACTTAGTTAGAAATAATTCTATTGCTTGTAGAATTGTAAGAAAAACTGTTTCTATTCCAGTTGTTCAAACTATTAGATTCAACTCTACCAAAATTGAAACAGAAGGTGGTAAAACATCATCAACTAATTTATTCAATGAAGCAGATCCAGCTAGAGATCACATGTTCAAATACTCATGGGGTACTTGGTTAAAAAATGATAAATTAGAAAAGGAAAAGAGATTCACCAAATTTTCAATTCAAGGATTAAATGACTCATTGAAAAGAGTGTATAGTATTTCTAAAGTTGATGTTTCCAAAGAAAAGAATCCTGACGCAATTAAGATTATTGATAATGTTAAAATTTTATCAAGTAATATTGCATATTTTTTCAAAGATGCTGAAAATGTGAACAACATTAAACAAATTGTTTCATTACATGAAGGTAAACACCATAGAATTTATAGAATTGAATTTGAAGGAGTTGAAAAGAAAATGATTTTAAGATTACCATATACTCTTGACTCACAATTATTTACCAAGAGAAAGCTAGAAAGTGAAGTTGCGACTATGGATTTTCTCAGTAATGCATTAAATTTGAATATTCCAAAAGTTTTATCATATAGTGGTGACTATAACAATCCACTTGGACATCCATTTATTTTAATGGAACACGTTGAAAATGTTGAATCATCATTAATGAAGAATTGGAATCCTTTAGTTGAAAGTGCAGAAGATAGATTAGATTCTAAGGATGCAGTTGATAAATTAAATGAAGTTATTGAACCATTAGCTGATTTCAACAAAATTGTTTCTGATTTTATTTTTGATAATTATGGTTCATTATATTTCAAGGAAGATTGTTTCGAAGGTTTAAGTAGCATTGCATATGAAGGTCAAGATAGATGGGTTATTGGACCAACAACTGAAGCAGCATATTACAGAAATAAACAATATGTTAAAGAAGAAGATTTAAATAAATTTGTTGGACCATGGAAAACCTCAGAACCATTGAAAATGATTGACGATTTAGTTAAATTAGAACTTCACAGTTTAAAGGTTAGATTGAGTTTACTTGAAAGTGGGGAAATAACTGGAGACAATAAATCTGATTTAGAAGATGCAATCAAGGTATTTGAGAAATTAACATTGATTTCCAATCAAATGTTTAATTTAAACGAAAAAGAATCTTTATTACCTAATTTGAAGGAATTGTTAAAACCAAGATTAAATATTGGAGATTTAGATCCAATGAATGTATTAGTTCAGAAGGATGGATTTAAATTTCTTGATTTTGAAAACAGTGTTATTAAACCATTCCTAATTACCAATTATCCAAAATTCATTGAATATAATGGGGCAAAAATCTTCAGCTTACGTGAAGAAATTGAAAACTTCGACGAATTAGATGATATTGAAAAGGAGCAATACAAATTTATTTTCAAGAGAACTAGAAACCAATTTTTATGGGAAGTTTCAATCAATAAAAACAACAAAGAATTAGTTGGAGTTATTTCTCCTGTCATCAAGCTAGTCAGAAGCTGTTATTTGAACATTTTGAATTTCAAGAAATTAAAGGATTCACTATATGTTGAGAATGGATTGATTGAGATGGCAATGATGTGGGATAATTATAATTCTAATGGTGTAGTTGGTAAATATAAGGGAGAGCCTAATCCTGTCAAATTTACCGAAGAAGAAATCAAGGAATATGATTCCAAAATCAAAAAATACGAACTTGAGAACAGCAGTAAACCTTTCATTGCAACAAATGGCTGGGTCCCACAAGATATGTTTCAAAGATTACAAGATCAAGGATTGATTATCAGAGATGATCAAAAGGATGAATGGACCATCGACACCGAAAAAATTTTAAAATGATTACAATATTATTAAAAACATCTTAATCATTCTGTTTATAGACCCAGTATATTTGAATCTATGTATATATATATATTTGTTTTCTTTTACCTGCCTATGCGTGAAACAAACATTTTTTCCTATTCTGACAAGCCGCAGATCGACCTTGCGGCCGAATGATGTAATCCATAAGAAAATAGATGTTGTCAAAGTAAAAAAAGGCAACAACAAACGGTGTGAGTTCTAAAGGCCAGTTCCGGCGTTTAAACCCCGGCAAGACCGGACATAGAACCAATGCCGCTAGAGCAAAAAACAGCTGCAGCCGCAGCCGCAGTGCCCAAAAGAAAAGACACAAGGAAAAAAGCAGCATTTGCACAGGCGAAGTGCTAATGCCGTGAGGCGGCGCGTGGCGTTTGGGCATGTGGCGTTTCAGCAATAACGTTTGTTGTGGAGAAACAGGGGGGGGGTGCGCTTCAGAGCCAATTAGAAGGGTGCACTCTGAGGCATCACGCCGACTGCGATGGGCATTTGGCATTTGGAACAGCGGGAGCGGGTACGGTACCAGGAACAGAAGCAGCAGCAGGGAAAGCTAGAAGTACCATAGGTAGTTGAACTATTAAGAAATCATTAGATAGCAGGATCCAAATCAGGGATGCAAATTGTTACGTATGCCTCTACCTTTTATGTTAAGTATAGAACGTATTTATATAATATCCCTGTACAGTATCCCTGTACAATACCCTTGTATAAATCAACCGTACAAATCAACTGTGAAGATTACATGTAAAAGCCACACACAAAACATCTACAACACATACATTTACACGTTATCTGTATAAAAAACAGGCCAGGAGATGTCCGGGCATAAGGCAATCGCAGTTCCAATATCCACATACACTTAAAAAAAACAGTATGTAATGCCCTAGGCTTTTTCAGAAAAATAGCTGACAGCGGTTCGTCTAATGCTCCAATACCCATCAAATCTGTACTTGTATCTCTATCTATCTGATAATATGCCGCGACGCTTAAAAAATCACTGATAAGGCCTTTTATTTTTATTTTGTGAAAACAGATGCTTTTTTATCAGCGTGATTGAAAGATGGCATTTTGATTGCGTTGTCTGTGCCCATAATCAATGTTTTATCTTTTTGGATGCAAATTTTTTGATTGATGTATATAAATAACGATTGGATTCGCTTGTTATTGATTCTGTTGATTCTGTTTTGTATTCTTTTATTTAACCATTACAAGTAGGTCGTTTTCTGTAAACTCGCACATATCTATCAAGAATGTCTATTGAAAAAACTTACTCAGAAAAAGATATCGTGGATACATCGATATCTCCAATCCAAGAAAATACAAATCCGGAATATAACAGCTCGTACTCTAACAATGAAGATAGGGGGTTCTTTAAAAACTTTATTGACGGTTTCAAACCATTTGATTTAGGTGAAGTCGACCCTTCCTTAACCGATGTTGAAAGAGCAAATTTAATATCTGCAAGAGCTCCATTGAAGAGATCTTTGAAGAATAGACATTTGCAGATGATTGCAATCGGTGGTTCGATTGGTACCGGTTTGTTTGTTGGTGCAGGTTCCGCATTGGCAACTGGTGGTCCAGCGGCTCTTGTTATTGCCTGGATTTTAACTGGTATGATGATGTATTGTACAGTTCAAGCATTGGGTGAATTGTGTGTTGCTTTCCCTGTCGCAGGTTCTTTTGTTCAGTTTAACACTAGATTTATTTCAGCTTCTTGGGGTTTCTGTATGGCATGGAATTATGCTCTGCAATGGTTGGTTGTTTTACCTTTAGAATTAGTTGCTGCTGCAATCACAATCGATTACTGGAATAGTGAAATTAATTCTGCTGCTTGGGTTTGTATCTTTTATGTTTTAGTCGTTTTTATCAACATTTTTGGTGTTAGAGGTTATGGTGAAGCTGAATTCCTCTTCTCCTTCTTGAAAGTCTTAGCAATTATTGGTTATATCATTTTAGGTATTGTCATCAATTGTGGTGGTGGTCCAGAAGGTGGTTACATTGGTGGTAAGTACTGGCACGATCCAGGTGCTTTTGCTGCTGGTTTCAAAGGTGTCTGTTCAGTTTTCGTCACATCTGCATTCTCATTTGCTGGTACTGAATTAGTCGGTTTGGCTGCTGCTGAAACTGAAAATCCAAGAAAATCCTTACCATCTGCAACAAAGCAAGTGTTTTGGAGAATTGCTTTATTCTATATCATTTCATTAACTTTAGTTGGTGTCAATGTCCCATACACTGATCCAAGATTATTAGGTAACTCTGGTGCAGCTGCTTCACCTTTCGTCATTTCTATTGTCAATGCAGGTATTAAAGGTTTACCATCTGTTATGAATGCAGTTATTATGATTGCAGTTTGTTCTGTTGCTAATTCATCTGTTTATGCAGCATCAAGAACTGTTGCTTCCCTAGCTGATCAAGGTTTTGCTCCAAAAATTTTTGGTTATATTGATAGAGAAGGTAGACCTTTAATGGGTGTTTTCATTTCACTTTTCATTGGTTTATTATGTTTCTTGGCAGCTTCTTCTCACCATGATGTTGTTTTCGATTGGATGTTGGCATTATCAGGTTTATCCTCAATTTTCACATGGGGTTCCATTTGTGGTTGCCATTTAAGATTTAGAGCTGCATTAAAGGCAAAGGGTAGAGGTACTGATGAATTACCATTCACTGCTCAAAGTGGTATTATTGGTTCATGTTTTGGTGTTTTATTAAACTGTTTGATTTTAATGGCCCAATTTTGGGTTGCTTTATTCCCAATTGGTGAAAAGGCAAGTGCTAATTCCTTCTTCCAAGTTTTCTTATGTGTTCCAATTTTAATTGTCTGCTACTTATTCTGGGTTTTCTACAAGAAAGACTACAACTTTTTCATTAAACCAATTGATATCGATATTGATACAGGTAGAAGAGAAGTTGATTTGGATGTTTTAAAACAAGAAATTGCAGAAGAAAAGGCATACCTTGCTACAAAACCATTTTATTACAGAATTTACAAGTTCTGGTGTTAAAATACTTCCACATCAACTGACAATTTTTAAGTTTATCTTTTATTTCTATTTCAACCCTTGATATTTTTACTTTACAAGGAGTTTTTTTTGCCTATAACTCCCTTTAATTATGCCAGTCATATATATATATAATCTCTATTATACTTTAATAAAGTTTTACTTTTGATCTATAATTTTTCAGAATCAAATTAAGTCAATAATTCTAATTTTGTTCGAATAAATGTTTTTTTTTGTTTTATAAAGTTCTATTATAAATTATGAAAGAATAGTAATTTTGAATGGAAAAAAATGATATTAAAGATAATAACCACGTAAATGACAGCTGTAGGTAATGATAACTGAGCTTTTAATTACCCTTATCAACTCTTGCAGCCATAAAAGATTGTTCACCTTCTCTACCACCTAAATCCCTGTAAAGACCTTCGTGTGGGTAAGATCTTGGCATGTTTGGTCTTTCCGGCCAGATATCTAAAGCATAAATACTGTAGGCAAATAAACCTAATAAACCAAAGAAGATAGAAAGTTGTTTGACTGCAACGTGATCTTCAACTGTTTGAAAATGGTCAGGAGACCATACATCCATATAATCATGATATGGGTGGATTTCTTCACCAAAATTAACTCTGTTTTGTTGATCATCATACTTTAAATGTGGATCTCTGTATTGTGGTGGAATATAATTCTTTGGGACGGAAACACCAAATTGTTTTTCTGCATCTGGTAAGTATTTTGGTATACCGTACTTGGCAGATGTTGAGTTGAACCTCTTAAAAGATTGTAAAGCTATTCTGCTTGGAAGCATAGGTCTGAAAAGCATGATTGATAGGTTTCGACTCTATGTCTACAGAAAACAATTCTTGATTTTCCTTTGCCTTTTCCTTTTCCAACATGCAAGTAATTCATGTCTTCCAATTGAGGGGAGCGCAATCAACGCGAACAGCAAAAAGAGCAGAATTAGATTGGTGCACTGGTGTTTGAATCTAAATTTTTTGCGTCTATCGACGCGCGTTTGTTTTTTTTTTAGGTTATTTTTGCCCTTGGCTCTCTTTTTCGTGTTTGAATCAAGAGATCAACACTATCAGGGAGCATCATTCTGAAGTTATTAAGAGTTTTTTTGGTCTTATAGTGCCTCAATTTGCTTAAAAGTTATGGATCCATATTTCTAATGACTGATAATTTATCTCCTATTGAACAGCAGTTGCTTGGGCTATTGGCAGATTCAAATATTTTAATTGATCAACTTTATCATTTGCAAAACTTTCAATCGATCGTTAATTATAATCCAACTCCTAACCAAATAATATTAAATAAACAGTCCCAAAGTCTTATAAATTTTAAAAATGAAAATACCTTGGATATTTGGCCTGTTGAAAATAAAAGATTAACTAGAAAAGTTTCTAATGATAACAAAAATAAAATTTCAAATTTGAAAACAAAATTACTTTCTTTGATTGATGATAAAATAATAGATCAATTGAATCCGAAAATAGAAACAAATAATAAAAGGAGGTTAAGGAATGAATTGCTACCTGTTGCAAAAAAATCAAAGACTTTAAAATTTAATTTAAAATTTAACCCATCTATTAAACCACCTGTTATCACACACCCTATACATATACCTGTTCATAAATTTGAAAATATTGATGATCTATTTGCATCATATAGACATGTCATAGAAGATCCAGCACCTGAAATTGATGCAAAAGATTTTGATGAATATTTAGAAAATCAAAATGTTCTATTTAATAAGATCAAAATTGCTGTAAAAGAAAAAAAATTGCTCAATATTGATTACAATGAAAACATATTTAGGCAAGTCCCTAATGGTGCTAAAGAACCTACAATGATTAAAAGAAATCAAAATTATCATATCAGCAATTATAAACCATTAGAAGAACCATTTAGAATGAAAAATGACTTGACTCATTTTGATCATTTGATTGCACAAGGTATGAAATCATCAAAACTTATCCATGATTCCAGGATGAGTAAAATTCAGAAATGTAAAAGGATTGCACAAATGATCGAAGTACACTTTAAAAGGCTATCACAAGAAAATGAAAAGCAGGAAAAGGAATATAAAAAGAAAATCCAAAAACTAGCAAGAGATACAGCAAAGGAAGTTAAAAAGAAATGGCTAGTTGCGGTTAAAGCTTACAAAATTTTAGAAGAAAGAGAAAATGAACGTCAAAGAGCATTGAAATCTAAAGAACAACTATCAAAAATATTGGATCATAGTACCAAAGTTTTAGGTGCTCAAATGGTTGGTAAAGTATCATCAGCTAGCGATCTTAATATGGGAGCAGTAGCTAGTGGAGACGAAGAAAATTTGGACAAAAATGAAAATGAAAAAAGCGTCGATTCTGATGATGATGATGATGATGATGACAATCTAAGTTTAAGTGATGATGATGATGATGATAATAATAATAATGATGACAACAATAATAAAATTGTGGAAGATGATAGCAAACTTTCAGTTGAAGAATTAAAAGAAAAGTATAAAGCGTTAGAAAATTTTGATAATAAAAAATTATCAAATTCACGATTATCAAGCCTGTACGAGGTAGAAAGTCAAAATGATAATGACAATGATTCAGTGTTAAGTGAAGATAGCGAATCTCTTAGTGATAGCGATCTATCATCAGAAGAATCACTTAATGATGATAGTACTGGATCTGAAAAGGCTTTAGGTCTACAATCTCTATTTTCAAATAATAATGATTCAAACGATGAAGATGCTGAATCGGTATATAGTGAAATAGAAGAAACAGAAACCCCTTCTTCTTCACCTGAACATATTGATCAACAAAATGAAATTGATGATGATGGTATTCCAAATGTTCCGGTTCCAATTTTATTGAAAGGTACTTTACGTCCCTATCAGAAACAAGGTTTGAATTGGTTAGCATCCCTTTATAATAATGGTACTAATGGTATTCTTGCTGATGAAATGGGTTTGGGTAAAACTATCCAAACAATTTCACTTTTATCATACCTAGCATGTGAAAAAAACGATTGGGGGCCTCACTTAATTGTTGTTCCTACTTCAGTCATGTTAAATTGGGAAATGGAATTCAAAAGATTTGCGCCAGGCTTCAAAGTTTTAACATACTATGGATCACCTCAACAGCGTAAAGAGAAAAGAAAAGGGTGGAATACCCCAGACACCTTTCATGTTTGTATTACATCTTATCAATTAGTGGTTCATGATCAACCGATTTTTAGAAGAAAAAAATGGAAATATATGATTCTAGATGAAGCTCACAATATAAAAAATTTTAGATCCCAACGGTGGAAGGCATTATTAAATTTCAACACTGAACATAGATTATTACTTACTGGTACCCCACTTCAAAATAATATTATTGAGCTTTGGTCTCTACTATATTTCTTAATGCCATCTTCGAAGGAGGGAAGTATTACAATGCCAGAAGGTTTTGCAGATTTGATGGATTTTCAACAATGGTTTGGTAAACCTGTTGATAAAATTATTCAGCAGGGTGGTGATGACAATGAGGCTAAAGAAACCGTTACCAAATTACATCAAGTTTTAAGACCATATTTATTGCGTAGATTGAAACAAGATGTTGAAAAGCAAATGCCTGCTAAATATGAACATATTGTTTACTGTAGATTATCCAAACGACAAAGGTTATTATATGATGACTTTATGAGTAGGGCTCAGACAAAAGAAACACTTGCTAGTGGAAATTTTTTGAGTATTATCAACTGTTTAATGCAATTGAGGAAAGTCTGTAATCATCCTGATTTATTTGAAGTTAGACCAATTGTTACAAGTTTTGCCCAAAACAAATCAGTTATTTCTGGTTTCGAAACACAAAACTTTTTGATCAGAAAGTTACTCAGGCCCCCTGAAACTGCTGATTTGTCATTTTTAAACTTAGTTAGCAATTTAAGGTATTCTGACCGATCTAGTTCACATCATTTCAAAACTATATCTGAATTAAGTGCTTCTAAAAATTTTGATGTTACAATTAAGGAGCTTGAAAAGAATTTAGAAGGTAAATCTATTCTAGCAAATTTCAATGATTTACAAATCTATTATGAATACATTTTAAATAAAGAAAATAATGATTTGCTCAATACAATGAAGCAAAGAAAATACGTGAATGATTTCAAGTGTAACAAGCCACTTTTATTTTCTTCAACTTTAATTGAATTATTGTCCTTAAGAAAATCAAAAGCACAAGTTTCACAATTGAAAAATATGAATTTAGTAGCATCAATAACTGACCAATCAACCAAAATGAAAGATACGATTGAAAAATATGCTTTTGTTACACCAAAAGTTGTGTGTAATAATATTAATGAATTAATGTACACAAATGAAATGAAACAGGAACTTACTTATAATTCCCAGAATGAAATACTTGAAAATCCATTTCATCAAATCCAAATCAAAACGTCAATCGCATTTCCAGATAAATCTTTGTTGCAGTATGATTGTGGTAAATTACAAAAATTAGCAAAATTGTTACATGAATTGATACCTCAGGGTCATAGAGTTTTAATTTTCACACAAATGTCAAAAGTTTTGGATATTTTAGAATTATTTTTGAATTATCATGGCTACACTTATATGAGACTAGATGGTGCAACACGTATTGAAGATAGACAATTGTTAACTGAAAGGTTTAATAATGATACCAGAGTTAAATGTTTTGTCTTGAGTACTCGTGCGGGTGGTCTTGGTATTAATTTAACTGGTGCAGACACTGTTATTTTTTATGATTCTGATTGGAATCCTGCCATTGATAAACAATGTCAAGATAGATGTCATAGAATAGGGCAAACTCGTGATGTTCATATTTATAGATTTGTGTCAGAGTATACAATTGAAGCAAATATTTTGAAAAAAGCTGAGCAAAAGAAACATTTAGATAACGTTGTTATACAGGATGGTGACTTCACAACTGATTATTTCAGCAAAGTAACTGTTCAGGAAATTTTAGGCAAAGAACAAGGTGATGGTCCTAATGACAATTTAACAACTAAGGGGCGTGATTTTACGAAGGCTTTGGAAATGGCAGAAGATGAAGAAGATGCTAAAGCAGCTGAAATCGCAATGCGAGAAACTAATGTTGATATTGAAGATTTCTCCGATTCTGAAAAATCTGGTACTCCTGCCCAGGCACAAAATAACAAAGCAACTCAGACAAATAATACAGATGGTGCTGAAGTTGAAGCTTTAGCCAGTAGGGTTGACATGCGTGGCCCAACAAATAATCATAAAAGAGAATTGCACAATAACAAAGAACAAGGAGAAGATGATAATAATGATTCTGATAATAATAATGATGAAGATAATGACGAAGATTATGATGACGATATTGGACATATTGATGAATATATGATTCGGTTCATTGCGGGTGGATTTTATTTTGAGTAATTATATAAAGTTATAAAAAAGGCTTTTATAGTTTAAATTTACAGTAACTTGGCTAAAAACCAGCCTGACAAAAAAATTAGGCCATAAAATAGTATATCTCTTATTTTTTGAATTGGGATTTCAGGGAGCTTTGATAATAACTTAAAAGCATTCAAGTTTTGTTCAGTATATGGGAAATATCTCGCCTTAACTAGGCCTTCTGCCCATAGTGGTTGTTTCAAAATGGCTCTTTCGTGAGTGAATGTTGATAAAGACCACTTTGAATGATAGTTACCAAAGCCACTATTACCAATACCACCAAATGGGGAAATAAAGCATCCGGCGGACATCAATGATTCATTTACTAAGATTGAACCTGACCTTAAATGGGTTTTTAGTAATGACAAATCATCATTAGACGAAGAGAATAAATATGCTGCTAATGGGCAATCGTGTTGCTCAGTAACTTCTCTTATTGTTGGTAATAATGAATCGGTATATTTGATTATTGGTAAAATTGGACCAAATATTTCACCTTGCATTAAAACATCATCCCATTTCACATTTGTAACAATAGTTGGTGAAATAAAAAGACTATTTCTATCTGAATCGTTTCCTATTATGTTACCTTTTGTTTTTTCTAATAAACTGATAATTCTATCATATCCCTTTTCGTTTACAATATGAGAAAAGTCCGAGCTTTTAGAGATAGATGAAAACTTTTTAAATACCTTGAGTAAACTTTTCAAAACATCATCATAAACAGAAGCTGCTAATAAAACATAATCTGGTGCCACGCAGGTTTGTCCCGCATTTGTGAACTTTCCCCATAATAATCTTTCCATTAAAATATCGATTGAGTGCATATCAACATTTTCAGTAATAAACACAGGAGATTTACCACCTAATTCAAGAACAACTGGAGTTAAATTTTTACTTGCAGCTTTATAAACCTCTTTCCCAACATTAGTAGATCCTGTAAAAAATATTTTATCAAACTTACATTCATTCAAAAGAAATTGTGCTTCCGAAATTCCGCCATTAACAACATTAAGAACATCACTTGGGAAAACGGACTCGAGAATTTTAGTTAAAGCACTACAGAAGTTTGGCAATTGATCAAAGGGTAACTTTAACACAACATTATTACCTGCAGCAATTGCACCTGATAGAGGTGATATTGCAAGAATCAAAGGATAGTTAAATGGAGAAACGATAAGTACAGTTCCTAAAGCGATTCTCTCAATTTCAATTGACAGAGTTGAAAATGAAATAGGAAGTGAAGTAGCTGGTGGCGCTTTAAGCATAGAATCTAAATTGTTGATGATATTTTTAGTTTCTGCAATTGCCTGTCCAAATTCTGCAATAAAAAATTCAAGTTCTGGTTTGTTGAAATCATCCTTCACTGCCTTTGCAAGTGCATCAAACGAATCAGAAAAAACACTAATGAATTTGTTCAATAAAGCCTTAGATTGCTCTTTAGAGCGTCTTTCATATCTAAATGAATCTGTCAATAGCGTGTACGATTTTTGTATCTCTTCCATGTTTTGGTTGCCAAAAGATGTATATGTTCAGACATGATAATAAATAATAATATCTTCCTTCCCCGCTTGACTATCAGATATGTAAATAATTAAGGCGAGGATCTGATTTTTCAATATCTTTTAACATAACAACTACTTCTTACTCCAATGCAACGACAATCCAAACTAATCTATCAACAAATAAGACGGGTTGGGAAGTACATTCCGCCCAGCAAAAGAGAAATTAGACAGCATCAAAATTATACCCAAAAAAAACAATTGAATGAAAAAATTGGAAAATATTTACACTATGGACTTTTCACATTAGTGGGTGGGTCGTTTTTGATGTATCTCTGGCAGCCCTGGAATCCATATTCTACTGAAGTGAGTAAAGAGCTTAGAAAGGGTTTGTGGGCTGAAAGAGATGGTAAAGATGATTATTTATGTGCATTGAAACATTATCAAAATGCATTGAAAATTTTAAAGGAGGAGGATGCAGATCAGCTTAGCATGAAATATACAGGAATTGTTCTTAAAATTGCCGAAATGTACGAAAAAATCCCTCTGAAAGACAAAGTGGTGGAAACTTACTTTAATTTAAGCACATTTATTTTTGAAAATTTAATTCATGATAGTATTTCAAAAGATGATCCAAAAAAAGATTTACTTATAGATCGAGATCTTATAACCATTACACGTTGGGCAATGCTAAAGCAAGAGCTGAAACAATATGGCTGGGTCAAAGATATTCAAACAGAATTAATGGACAGAATTGCATTTATTGAAAATCATGAAATTAGGCATTCTTTATTATTGCCAATGACTATCAATAAGTCTAAAATTGATGTAATGGAGTTGATTGATATTTGGGCAAACAAACGAAAAGGACGTAGTGCTAAGAATGAATGGATTGATAAGAACATTGACTCAGATCTTGAAAAAGACTTTTTTAAATGTGAAGATAGTTTAAGGTATTTTAAGGGTAAAACTTGGCCAGTTTGGATAAGTTCCTATCTAAATATGCGGGATTTTTATGCGATGTATTTGATGAACATTGGAAGTTTAGATAGGAGTATTGAAATTTTAGAAAACAATTTTCTTTGGCTGGTTATAGGAGGATTTCAAGAACACTTGAACAGCCCTACTCAAATTGTTAATATTGCTTCAGCGTGGTTTAAATTGGGACAGACAAATAACAACAAAACCGCATATAGAAATGCAAAATTGATCTATGAAAAGCTAATTACTGTTTCAGAAAGCAATGATCCAATATTACCAATAACCTATTATTCCTTGGGAGTTTTATATTTAGATTTAAAAAAGGAGAAGAAAGCTGTAGAAAACTTTGAAAAGGCCACCACTCTAGCTATTCAAATGGGTCAAGAACAAATTCTTGATAAGATTCATAAAGAATTACTTAAATAAAAAAACATTGTGTATCTCTCAAATAAAAAAATACTTGGTTTGAGGCCAACAGGAATCGAACCTGCAACCCTTCGATCTGGAGTCGAAAGCTCTACCATTGAGCCATAGCCCCAACCGGTGATTTCTAAACGCGTAATAGTAACAAGAATCTTGTATTTAGAAAACAGTTGTATTTTTAGCTAATTTTTATGCTATTATTTTTTTAGAAATATAAATACAAAAAAAATTTTATTTTATCCTGAAATTAACAATTTTTGTATATCTAATTTTATTTTGTTGAATATGAAATATAAGTTTATTAAAAAACAATAGATACGTCATGACATGACAAATTAACAACGTCATAATGCAAGGGTCATGTCTTGTGAGGTATATATTTATAGTAAGCTCAACAAACTATACGTAGGTCTATTTAAGGAGGGGGATCCCACCTAGACATACATAAGTTTAAATATATAAAATATATAGTCTTTTAACATCGACAATATTATAAAGAATGAATATTTTACACTCTAGACTCATTGGAGCACAACAATATAATCAATTACAAAACATAAATACTTTTAGATGTAAAATATAATCTCTTTTTAAGTCAATTTATTGTTGGTTCTGATCAGAAATCTTATAAATAAGCAATTCATAAAATTTTAATTGATCTTCAAAAAATCCCTTTAAATGACTTGCGTTGAGTAGATCGATCTTGAAGCTTGAAATTATTAAAAAAACTTAGTTATCTCCTGAAATCAATGAAGAGCTACTAGTTGTGGCTATTTGAGCGCTTGTGAATTAATCATATTATCATAACTGTTTTTTTTTAATTAATGATTATAAAATGGTAAACAATATCCGAACAAAAAATAAAATGGGAAAAGAAGAAAGTAGAAAAAGAAGCAGAATAGAGGGGGACTCAAAATATAGTTGAAAAAAGAAATAAAAATAGTATTTTCCACATAAAATTAAGTGAATCAGATATGAAGCCAGTTGAAAATTCATTATAATTTTTAAAAAAGTAAGACTGGTTTCAATCGTGAAATCTTTCACTAAGACAGTTGGGGACAAAAACAGAGATACGTCAAAAAAAACCTTTCACTTTAGATAAATAAATATTTCGACTACATAAATAATTTGGTAAATAAATTAATATTAAATTTTTTAAAATAAAAACATGGTGTATTATTGATACTTTCCGCCTTAGTACAAAAACGAATTAACTATTAAAAAACACAGTAAACTTTTTGAAAATGGCCAAATAGGTTAGAATTTGAGTTGGCTTAAGCACTAAAATTGAGCTCTACTTTCAGAAAAAAACTTTCAGCATTTTATCCAAAATTAATATGCAAGTTACAAGAAAAAAAGATTAACAAACATTTTAACTAATAATTTTTTTCCTAATAATATAAAATTTTATTTTTCATTTCTAAGGTACCTTTTCTTACAAAATAGGATGTCCCGAAAACATATTTTTTTCTAGACACAATTTTTTATCCGTTGTAGCAAATTTTAAGAATAAAAAACCAAAAGCTGCAAAATAAAAGAATATATATGCATGCAACAAGCGAAGTGTTATTGAATTAAGAATTCAAAAGAATTAATCATAACCATGAAATATTATTATTATTAACAAGAATTTTGTTTCAAAAAATAGGTATGATTCATTCTGATTTAACTAAGTATAATACAGTTGAAGGAACTAAAAAGTAACCAATGCGGTATTTTTTATGTTGTATTGAAAAATATCCAAAAAAAGATAAGCTTCATGATTGAGTTTTGGAAAGTCTTTATTTAATGAGTAGTTCACATACAAATACAATGAATAAACGGGATTCCCATAAATTCACATACAGCAAGATAATAACATCGTTTAGTTTATTAGATGAGGGTTAAATGCGATGAAAGAAATGATTATTATGAAACAGATAATCAAAATGAAATGTGCAATTTTGAGCCTCATAACTAAATTTCTGTCGGAATCACATGCAAGATTGGAAAAATTGAAAAAAATATGATGAAAAAAAACTTTAATACATACCAAACAAAAAAGCAAGAGATATGCGTAAAAACAACATAAAACATCAAGCTAGTAAAAAATTTGTTAAGAAAAAAAAATATAGATTAACCTTTGATGTAATTCCTATAATTTTACTCTCTTGACATTTTCTTTTTTAGAATTTGATTTTGATCTCTTGATAAAATCTTGACTAGTAGACTCATTTGAGTATTCTGTAATTGTATCTTTCGACTCAAAACTTTCGTTATCAGATAGAGAATCTGCGTGAAAATTATTAAGTTTACAGTATAATATTCCACTTTCAATAATATCATTTATACTAATATCATTATCCAAATGAATGTATGATTTAGTTTCGTCTTCAGTTGTAGCTCCATTATCCCCTACGTATTTTTGATAATCAATAGCGACCAGTTGCAAATTGATTGTCAAATAACCTTCACTTCTTTCCCTTGGCTGACTTTTAATAAGCTCCAACCATTTTTTTGGGTTTAATTGATTGTTTTTTTTATGTGCCATATTTAAAAAAAAACAAAAATCGTTATATGATGAGTGCTTAAAAGCCATTAATTCCATAAATTTGCAGACTGTCATAGAATCAGAATTAAAAAAAAATGGATCATCTAAATTTGTAGCTTTGAATGAAAATTGAGAACTAAGTTCTTTATATTTTCTAAAATATTCCACGATTAGCTTATCATCAACAACTAGAAATGATTTTTTTGCAGTGACCATTAGCTTTTCTTTACAAAAGTTAAATGATTGGACGGGCAATAAAAGATAATCGATAAAGTTTAGAAAGGGAGGGTTTGTTAAAAACAGGTATCCAATTAACAATAAGCTTAGCATCGAAATGATCTGTCTATTGAAAACCTTTTTTCTGATTCTTACGTCCTTAAAATTATTATGATTTAAACCACTGTTCGAAAATTCACTTTTTAAAAGTTCTATGCTTTTCTTCAACATTAAATTAACACTATGCAATCCAATAATTTTACACCCTACAAACTTGTTCCTCAAAAAAACCGGATGTACATATGTATATTTCTCTGGATTAAAAAACGGCTGCATTCTAAAATTTTGACGCTTTAAAAAGTAATAAAAAGTAGGGTAATACATCTTTTCCATGATATTTCGCAATTCCCCAGTAGCCGTCGCCTTAGTAATTAGTTGATAATAGAGACCATCATTTTGATAATTTATAACTTCCAAAAAGCTCAAGCGGGTAATATATAACAATGATTTAAATATTGAAGTTCTTTTCAATGGTTTATAAAATTTTAGTCTATTGAACAAATTGTCGTATCGACACGATGAAAACAAAAATATTGATTGTATAGGTGTTGCGTCGCCTGGTTCTTGGAGGAATATGTCAATCATTAACTGTTTCAGATTATCCCAAAAAGTTAGTGTACTTTCGTTTAAAGGGAGTTTCATTGAATTTTGAAGTTCCTTGGTTGAGTAAAGTACATTTTCAGTTTTATAATATTTTAAAACGTATTGAAAAATACTCTCTATCAATTGTGTTTGCCTTGTAGAGAAACTGATTAAATAATTTGGCACGTCACAGTATAACCGGATTTTTTTGTTGGTCAAATTATAAGAACTAAGTAAAATTAAGATAACTTGAGCAATGGTGCTTGCATAATCTTTGATGATTATTAAATTTGAAATTTTGTTGAAAATAAATGCTGACCGGGGCGCCGACGATACATAAAACTTCAAAATTCGATCCTTGTGTGTTGATAAGTTTGGATTGTATTTGTAAAGTTTCGATCTTTGGAATATAATGTTGGTAAGTACTTTTATTAAAAATCTCTTGATTCTCACGTGTTTGGTATCCATCCTCAAATAATCAAAATAATATTTACAGTCACAAACATGAAGTTTATCAACAAATTTAAGAGCGTAGTTTGATTTGAACATTTCATCATATTTAGAAACCTTATCTACTAGAAGACCGGATTTTATAATGGTTTGACTTTCCACAGTATTTAGTTCTGGCAATGTATTTGGTATTACGTAAGGAATCTGTTTTTGTGCATAAATTGGAGAATAAGATTTGAGGAGGTCAAGAAAATATTTACTAACTAAAACAGAGATCAGGCCTGCTGGAAACTTTTGACAAAACGTTCGGCTGGCAAAATCCCTTGCTAAATATCCTGCTTCAATTTGATGGAATTCGTTGATATGGTTTATTGTTTTTCTAACGGATTGAAAGGATTTTAAACACAAATCACACTTGTAAAGTTCGTATATTGGTACCAAAAATTCAGGCTCCTGGAAAATTGATAATCTTCCTCTACTTTTATTTTTTCGGATTTGTTCATCTTCACCTAAGAAAAGTTCATAATTTATTGGATATCTTTGATATTTTTTCGATGATAATAATTTAAATTTATTTTCTGTATACAACAAACCAATCAATCTGTAAATATGACACAACTCATCTTTCGGTTGTTCACCATAATCACAATTTTTTATAATAGCTGAGATGACATCTTTAATATCCTTGGTGAAACCGAATATTAAATTTTTATAAGTATCATTTGTAGAATTTATATGAATCAAATAACCAACTTCAACGTTTATTACTATTCCTAAATGATATAATTGTGGCAATGTCATGTAAATCCTCTTTCCTAGTTCTGAATTAAGGTTATTTAAAAACTTTTCAATGGATTCGTCTTTATGTATTTTAAATGGGTATACTGTAAACTTTGAAAAATTTGTGAAGTCTTGTTCAGATAACTTTCCAATCATCATAAAAATATCCAATGGGTTACGTTCGGGTTGTTTTACTGGTTCATCATTAAGTATATTCAGTTGTGTGCATCGCCAAAACATCCCCTTTAGAAAATTAATACTTATATGTTTAGCTGTGAAACAAACTTATGATGGGGAATTTTTCATCCTTCAGTATTTTTTCAAAAAACGAATCGAGTCTACTTCGTCGTTTTGGCCACAAAAAATAACGACCTTTAAAAAGTCAAGTATTTTTATCTTAAGGTATATTTACAATAACTTGACTAAGAAAAAGATTCCTTAAAGTTGGGTAGGAAAACTTTGAAACTAACCTGAATCATAATAATAAAGACTTTTGTAATTGTACTTATTGTAATTGACTCATTAAATTTGCATTAGTACAGTAATAAAACATAGTCTTTTGCAAGGTTTATAGTTTTTTGTGGTTCCTCACTTCAACACTTGAAAGCCTACACACACCTCTTGATGCGACAAAAAAACTTTCTCCAAAGTATTGGGAAATATCGCAAAATCGCAATTTTTTTCCTAGTATTAAGCTATCAGATAGATGGGCCTTAGCATGTAGTCGTTTTGTAAAGTAAATTACCCAAACATTAAACTAAAAATTTCTCCAAAATCAAAAACAGTTGAATCGTTTTTTCTGCAACTTCACTAATTGTACAGACAGAGTTCTGGTATTTCAACGTAGTGACATTTAAACTTATTGGTATTGGATAGTCTTATTATTTTGATTGAACAAACATCTGATATGTGCCAAAATATTTAATTTTCCCAATATTCATAAAGTCGACACCAACTGTTGGTCACTGGACATAAGTGCTTTTTCTATAGAATCATTGCACCCAAAGCACTAAACTAAAAATTTTCACCATTTACATTCAAAGAACTATTAGTGCTTCATAAAGTATTTTAGAATTTTGACAATCAGACCCTCCCTGATTCGTTCAGAATTCAATATTGCAGGTAAAATCTTTGCAGCTTGGAATAGTGGTTGTTGGTTTCAACATCATCAAATTTTGCTGGTTTCCTCACGTTCAATCAACAATAAAAAAACCAAAAAAATCATAAATTGTCAAGTATTAAAGCCATAGATTGGCACTTTTCATAGGTATGTTGTTTTGGTCTCTTTGATAATTATAAAAACAATCAACGCTTGTTTCAACATTTGGTACTGAGGATTCAGACAAGTGCTAAATAAAATTAATTACTTGAGGACCGCGCATTTTGCAAAGCAATATACTATACACTAGTTATTTAATACTATGATGTAGCACCTGTTTAACTTGAAATACATATATATTCTACTATATATCAGCAATAGAGAAGGAAGGGGGAATTAAAAAAAAAGACAGAAGGTCGCAAGAAATAAAATCAAAAGGTCCAATCAAAAGAAAAAAGAGGCTTTCTGAATGAAATCAAAGGGAAAACATCTTTGTAGCCTTCAAAACTTGAAGCAAAAGTTTGCAACAACTTCACAACAAAAGAATGTTTGGTTCCAACAAGCAAAACATTTATTGATAAAATTGGCAAGACACAAAATAAACAGGTTCAAAACGAATCCATTTCTCCGAAGATAAACATACGTTCAGCAGCATAAGATACACAATCAAAAACAATCATCTAAAAACAAACCAGGTGTGCCATGAGGGTTGCTAATCTGGGCAGAGCAATGCACTAACTTTTTGAATACGAAAAGCTCCAAGAAGAGTCAATTTTTTTGGAACCCCTGATCATTGGAGATAGGAGACGAAAGAAATGAAAGAGTTATCCATATATATATATATTTATTCTACACACTTTTAAAACTCCATATATGTTCACTTGATACTTTGAAGGTTAGCTTTAGCACGTATGGTCTGAACACTGCCCAGTTACGTGGTAAATTGTAGACTCCGGAATTTGAACACATACCCACATGATTATTTAAAAGTACACATCAACTTATTCCTGCGGAAATTACTTACGATCTGCAAAAATCACCAGAGCAGCATCTTTGAGAGATGTTGTAGAATGACTTCTTAAATGGCAACCTTCTATAATCTACAAAATATTTGCTCAAATAAATTAAATCTGAGGCTGTTAACTTTTCAGGGAAAGGCCTTAAAGCAAAAAATCCTGACATCTGATTCTGAGGCGGTGTCTTTTCTTCAAAAATAGGTAAAGAGGGCACGGAGTGTACCGGAGTTGTATCGCGGCCACCAAAACTCCCAAAAAGTATAGTTGGTAGCCGTTTTCGAGATTATCATAAGGTGGGCGGCTCCTAAAATTACTTTTTTACTCATGCAGTTCAAGTGTCTGTTTTTGAGCGGTAAGTGACGAATGTTCATTAATATCTTGGCTAGATCCAAATATTTGTGGTTTGCATCCACTCCGGTTGGGAGTGGTGTGGTTTCACATATTGTTTTGGTTTAAATAATAGCTATTTTTCCAATTTCTTGAAGCAACCCTGTAATGAGATGGTTTTTGAA